>VXAA01006356.1:2315-90903 GCA_013399115.1 Anseranas semipalmata
ATCTCTCTGCAAGGCCTTTCCACCCTCAGCCGAGTCTACAACTCCTCCCAGTTTGGTGTCATCGGCAAATTTGCTCAAAACTCCTTCTAGTCCAACATCCAAGTTGTTTATAAAAACATTGAAGAGGACTGGCCCTAAAATGGAGCCTTGAGGGACCCCACTAGTGACCATCCGCCAGCCTGATGTGGCCCCATTTACCACAACCCTTTGAGCCCTGCCCGTCAGCCAATTGCTCACCCATTGTATGATGTTTTTGTCTAGCTGTATGCTGGACATTTTGTCCAGCAGGATCCTATGGGAAACTGTATCAAAAGCTTTGCTGAAGTCCAAAAAGATCACATCAGCTGGTTTCCCTTGATCAACTAGATGGGTGATCTTATCATAAAAAGAAATCAAATTTGTTAGGCAAAAATCAAATTTGTTAGTTGTGTGTGTGTGCCTCTGAGGAAGTCCATGGTGTGTTTTCCCATGCATCAAGCAAGTGGTAATGACAGTCCTTTTTCCTATAGGGGTGTTCAGAAATAGAGTGATTGTGATTCTGTGAGATACTACTGCAGCTCATGAGGATGTATGTAGCTTGATACAATCCATCTTTCAGGCCTGGATTACTCACAAAATCCTCCTTCCCACTCCCCCATGGGCATGAAGCTGAACCTGAAGGATGATAATCTTCCACACTTGGACTCACTTTTTGCTGACATCTGCATTCATTAGCATTAGTGCAGCTTCAACCATGGGTGAGTTGAGGATCATATCTCTGAATTAATCAGAATTTTGCAGCACTAGAAAGGTGTGCTTAAGTAGGTATCGTATATCGGTCACTCTTTAAAGATATCCAGAATGTGTTTATCCCTCATTCCTATAGTTCACTATGGGTAGATGTGTTGTTTTTCCAGAACTTTGTTCTATGACACATGAAGTTACTCCGTAAGTTGTTTTTGTGTTCCTTATACTGCTGTAGTTCCTTCAAGTCCTATCAGTTGTTTCTATCATCTTAAGCATTTGAAATGTGCTTAGTTTATTTACTCTGGATTTTCTATCTAGTATGCAATCTTCAAGAGTTATGAATGAGATGATTGTATTCCAAGCCTTCCAGTTGCCTTCCAGGTAAGGGAAACACTGGTGGGTAAATGGAGCTTTTTCTTGTTTGAAGCAAGGCTGCTGACTTGGCAGGTTGGCTGTAGCAAATAAGATGATGGACTATAATTGAATGGCAGAATAAATCAAAATATTGAATGGGTAGCAGCTGAATGAGGACTCTGTGTCTTTAGGATGGGATAAGTGTAAGGACTTGTAAGGGAAAGTATAAGCTCATGTCCTTGAAGATTTTCTTGGATACAGCTATTGTGAGCAAGTCAAGTCTTCCTGATCCTGGTATATATTACATGATATGGGTTTTGTGTAAAATACGCACTTAGTAAAATGAGGGAGTATACTTTATAGAGTGAGGAATTACTCTTTTTGTAGTGCTGTAGTCTTTACCTTTAGTTCTCTTGTATGATATGTAAAAATGCTGCATGATTTTAAAGACACATTTATAATGTGATACTCCCCTAGAACCTGTTATATTTATTAGCTCTGGCTTTCACCAGCTGCAACAAATAAAGATACATTTTAGTTAACCATTCTGGACACACTTTATTGAATAGCAGCATGAAAGGCATCCTCTCATCCCGTATCCTGTTTTTCTCCTTCTCCCTTTGCTTAAATACTCCTTTGCTGCATAGCATGAAACTGGATTATGTGAGACTATGTTGCCAGTCATGTCAGAAGGTGTTTCAAAAAATGCTATAGCAATATGGTATTTTGCTTCCTAAAAGGGTCTTGGTCATCTGAATACTCCTAGAGAGTCCAGAGAATCCAGCTGAAATCAAAACCCCAAGATTTGAAAGTGCTACCTGTTCTTGGACCAGTTACTTTCTTCTTGGACTGTACCTTTTCCTGAAATGATAAAAACTGGGGAGTACAAAGAAGCAGTGCCATAGAAACTCTGCGTCACAACCAAGAGGTAAATTCAGCTTCTCAGTTAATCAAATGAACAGCTTGGCTTTTTCTGTGCATTAACTACAGAGCTGTTGAATATCCTGCTGCTCGCCTGAAGCATGCATTTGAGCCTACCTTCTGCTCCCCAGCCACGGTGTTGACATGTTACACTTCCACAGTGCGGTGTCAAAGGGTTTTTCGTGCTGCAGGCTGTGTCCCAAAGCTTGAGGAAAGCTGTTGCAGCCAGGGTGCGGTCTATGCCTGCAACTGGTTGTTGCATGCTCCAGGTGGAAGCTTAATGTCATGGTCTCTCCCTGCCACGTGGGTTAAGTTTCCTGAGACACCCTTAACTCTTGTATTGGGTTTACATGGCATGGGTTTGGTAGCAGGGGGGCTGCAGGGGTGGCCTCTGTGAGAAGAGCCCAGAAGCTGCCCCATGTCAGATAAGAGCCAGTTCCAGCCGGCTCCAAAAGGGACCTGCCGCTGGCCAGAGCCGAGCCAGGGAGCGACGCTGGTTGTGCCTCTGGGAGAGCAGANTCTCCACACTGCAGCCATGGAGGAGCCCACGTGGAGCAGGTGGATGAGGCCTGAAGGAGGCTGTGGCCCATGGGACCTCCCACAGGAGCTGAGTCCGGGATGGAGCTGCAGCCCGTGGAGAGGAGCCCACGCAGGAGCAGGAGGCCTGGCGGGAGCCTGTGGGGGAGCCAGGTTGGAGCAGTTTAGTCCTGAGGGATGGACCCCGTGGTACGGACCCATGTTGGAGCAGTTCTTGAAGAGCTGCAGCCTGTGGGAAGCCCACGCAGGGTCAGTTCGGGAAGGACGGCATCCCGTGGGAGGGACCCCACGTGGAGCAGGGGCAGAGAGTGACCGTGAAGGAGCAGCGGAGACGCAGCGTTAGGGACTGACCGCAGCCCCCATTCCCCATTCCCCTGCGCTGCTTGGTGGGAGGAGGTAGAAGAGGGTGGATGGGGGAAGGTGTTTCTAGTTTGCTTGTAGTTTCTGACTGCTCTGGTCCTCTTGTGATAGGCAGTAAATTATATTAAACTCCCTATGCTGAGTCTGTTTTGCCCATGATGGTAAACGGCGAGTGATCTCCCTTTCCTTATCTCAACCCTTGAGCCCTTTCCATTTCCTCCCCTTTTTCTTTGAGGAGGGGGAGTGAGAGAGCGTCTGTGGTGGAGTTCAGCTGCCCAGCAGGGTAAAACCACCACACCTCCTTGTACTGTTTGTGTGTTTAACTTGGATGCTTGTGCCTCATCATGTAAGTTTTTATGTACTGATATTTAGCTACTTGGGGAAGTTTCTTGAGTCAGTTCTGAGCCTATTCCAATTAATTTTCAACTTTTTTTTTTATCTTGCTCTTAGCAGAATTGATAAGAGTGACTGTGATGCTACAGCTCAAGTAGTGTAGGGTAGCAGAGTGAAAAGGAGTCCACAGCTTGTAGAAATTATTTACAACCTACCTTGGGCCCTACAGCATGGAGTGCTCCCATGGACATCTGTTAGGTATCCTGCTACCTAATGGGAATATCTGCTCCAGGTTATTCTTAAATGGCCCAAGGTATCTACACAAGGAATCCAGAATATGACATTTGCTGCCTCTGCTGGGCTCTGTGACACCAAGTGTGTCCAAGGATGTCTATCCTGTTGAGATTTCAACCAGTCTGAGAACAGTTGGCAGCTAAACAGGCACATGAGCATCTTCACAGCTGAAACCTCAGACTTCTGTGGGGCTGAGGAGGTAGCTAAGAAGGCATTTCCAGAAGGTATGTTTTGGTTTTAATCTTCATTGATAGGCATCAGACCTCAGATGGCTGATTTTGATGGAGTAACTCTTCCAAATAAGAGTTAGGGGTAGGATTGCATTTATTTCAGGGTGGTGGAGATAACTACGGCTGGGTTAGTCAGCCTCGGGGTCTGCCCTAATGTCAGGGGAGAGGAAAAGAGACATAAGGGAAAATTTAACTGATTTGTTTTAGAAGTCAACATTAGGCTAAAATGGCTTACCTCTTTTGACCATTAAAGAAAAATTAGCTGGAGACATGATTGAGATGCATAAACATAGGTGTGTAGTACCATCTAAGGTGTCTGTAATTCCTGACTTGAAACTATGATACAGTCTCTAGCCTTAAAAATAAAAGTTATGGTTAAAAAATCAGCCTTTCCTCTAGGATGTGTCACATATGGCTGTGAGATGTCCTTCTTTAGAGAATCCTAGCTACTGATATCAACATACTTTACATATTGTACATGGCTTAGTTCCCTAGTGAACTGGTGCAAGTCATTGCTAGATGTACTTGCATGACTGAGGACAAATGAAATTTTTTATTTTTATTTTTTTTGTGGTAGAGATTTACATCCACATTGTACTGCCCTGAAGTACAGCTGAAGGTCTGCACTCTGCAGGTGCCAGATATTGTGGTAAAAGAGCCATGGGTTTTATTGGGGTGGATTTTTCTTCTGTGCTGCAAACCAATGCCAACAAGAGAATTAAGGTGGTGTAACACAGCCACAGCCACAGATTGTCAGTGGTGTGACACAGCCATGCTATCTGAAGCACCTGAAGCCAAAGGGACCAACTAGCTTTTCTCATACATGTTTTTGAACTCAGGAATGCAGCTCTCAAAAATAGCCCTTAAAGGCAGAGATGGAAAATACACGCTTTCAAGCTGATTACGTGTATCTCAGCAGTTACATTTTGCAATACACTCCCTGACTTAGCAGAAATAAGATCTGTCTGTGGTTTCAGTGATCTTTTCAGAATAACCACACATTTTGCTGTCAGCTAGTTACATAGGGGATGGGTGAATTGGATTTGCTCACAATCGATAATGCAATGAGATCTTTTCCCCTTGCACCCCAAATCAGCAGAGAAACCCCTAAGCCATACACCAAATACTATTTTTCAGCTTATTTTTCAGGTTCACAATACTGTCTAATTTTACATTTATGCCATTTTTAAAGGTTAAAACAGATAACATTGTTTCTTTCATTTTTTGAGTGGTAGTAAAGCCCTTTGAGACAACTATTCCATATAGTCTGTGAGTAGGGATCAGAACTGTTGCCTAAAAGGGTATTAATTAAAAACTTTATAGCAGCAATGGTTTATATGTTAACTAGTTTTATAAGATACATAAAGACTGGGAAATGGGAAGCTATTCCAAGGAAGTCTGATTTAATGAATGCTGGCTGGTGCGTTTTGCTCCTCAGATTGGTGGTTCCAGGTTCTCCAGCAATGAGATATATAGAAAATGCCTTTGTATGAACCACATTATGAGTCTTCAAGTGAACGTGGTGTGGAGACACTGTCTTCTAGAATACCCTGGGGAGAGGTGCTGCCAGCACATCTCCTGCAACTCCTTCTCCAGGATAATTTAATAGGAAATACTATCCAGTGCATCTTCTTGGTGCCTCAAGCTCAAAGGTTAATATTCTCTGCGGCATGCAGGCTGCAAGCAGAGCTCTGGCAGTAGGAAGCAAATCCCTTTAGTAAGTTTCCACCAGTGATTTTTCTTGTTCAGTAGGTTTTAGACAGGGTATCACAACGTCCTGCAAACAGTACCAGCTCTGGAAAGAACTGTCATGACATATGAGCGTTATGCAGCTTTGCAGTGACATTTTTGGATGGGAGTGACATTTGATTGTTGTGACCTTGCTGCATCTTGTGATGTTCCAGTGCAAAATCAGAGCCTCATGACATGCGTATTTGATAGATAAATGGCAACTGAATGCCTTGATTTCACACGTCTCTCTCAGTTAGGACTCCACATTTTGATCATGCGGCAGCCCAACCACCTTGGATTTTTTCCTTTGTTATTTTCAGATCCCTAGAGAAAGGCAAAGTTCACCTTGTTTGCTTCATGTAATTAGGCATGAATTATTAGTGTCCTGGGCTGTGTAAGAAGGCTCCTTTCAGAGAGATTTTTTCTCACTGTTTTCTGGTAGGAAGCAGCTCTCTCACAAGGAATTGGCTCATAAGGGGTTTCCCTTTCCAAAAAAACACCTTTACAAAAGATGGTAATAAAATCCTACTTTTAAGTCCTGTCTTAAAGAAAGAGGATTGACCTTCATTTTAAAAGAAAAAAGTTCAAACTTGCATCAGAACAGGAACTTTGAAAATTACTCCCCTCCTCTGCTTTGCTGTTTTGTTCCCTTCCTAACAAAAATGCAGAGCAGCCCCGAAAATAAAACCCTGGCCTCCTAGAAGCTGGTATTCGACCTTCACAGGGCAGCGAGCCCTTCACCCACAAGTGTACAGGGACTTTATTTCTGTGCAAACATTTTGGGCACGTTGCTGCATCTGCTTTCCCTGAGCCCCAGCACGGCTCCAAAGAGCAAGTGACCTCCGTCCTCCCCACCCTCGCTGTCCCTCTGGAAGGGCGCTGGGGTGAACCCCCCCCTGCCTGTACATCCAGGGCCACTTGGCCGTGGCGGGTGCCGGGGAGATCTGGGTGCTGGGGCAGCTGTTGCGCCGAGCGGTGCCGCCGCCGCCGAGTTGGGTAACCATAGCAACAGCATCACCGCCAGCATCCTCCTCCTCCTCACTCGCTCTCCTCCTCCTCAGCATCATCAGGAGCAGCAGCAGCAGCAGCCCTGGCAGGAGCCAGAGCCTGGCAGCCGAGGCTGCAGCCAGCCGCCTGCCGTCCCCTACCTGCACCGTCACCCCGCCACAGCACCGGCACCGGCCCCGCTGCTCCCCACGGGGGGCAAAAACAGGGGAGAGGGAGCTGACGGAGGTGCACTGCAGAGGGATCCCAGACAACCCAGGTAAGAGCCCCGGGGCTGCTCGCAAACTCCCCGTGATCGATGTGGCGTGTGCCTGGCGTGTGTTTGCGTGCGAGTGTTTGTTGCTAGTTTTCCAGCTCTCTCCTTCCAACAGCAGTGTGATGACAATTCAAGGCGAGCATGTTTTCTGGCTCATGTTTCCCGTCTCTGCCATACTGTCCCCCTCCGTCTCCTCCATCCTGATATATAAGGAATAAGAAATAATATTTTAAAAGGTAGTTTGAAAACAGGGTGATTGGGGAACCCGATGTTATAAGAGTGCTGAACGGCTGTGCTTCCGAAATAAAAGTGGGCAGCAGCAGCACAGCAAAGGTTGACATGGTAATTAATAACCCTTTAAAAAAAATTTCATGCGACAACGCACTTCTGTCTCTGCCCACTCCACAAATAAATCTCTCTCATCATATCCAGCAGAGAGCTGTAAACCAGAGAGGTGTATGAATAGCCAAGACTAGCAACCTCACTGTAGTCCAGAACTGGCACGTTTACCTTAAGTGCTTCAAAGCCAGACTAAATAACAATAACAATGCAATCACATCTGTAACTATATATATACACACACATATATATTTGTAAAAATATGGCTCTTAAACCTTTACACCTTCTAAGAAGAAGAAAAAGGTATCTTCTTAAAGATGTGGGTGTGATGGCCAAGCAGTAAGAGATGCTCACTTCATCTGTGTATGAGAAAGCATGTATTGAATGCATTTAAAAAGGTAGGAAGAATAGCTCTAATCCAAAGGCATATGGGGACAGTCCTCCCTTTCATTTTAAAAACAGAACTGATCCAAAGCTGTGGAGTGTCCTTGTGCAGACAGATATCTGTGGATGAGTGTGTACATGTCTGGGGAGCGTGAAGGGGGAGAGAATAAGAAGCAAGTTTAAGCCAGGCAGTAAGTGTTTGCTATGTAATGACTGCAGAGAGCTCTTTTTACTTCCACATGTATATATATCTATATATTATATATGATATGTATATTTATTGTTATTATTCTTTTTTTTTGGTCAGCAGTAAGGAGAAAGAGAGCTGCTGCTGCTGTCTCTATCTCCTTCTCTAACCCCCTGCTCTCCCTGTCTGGTGTCCTCATCTTCCCCTGTCCTCCCCAAATCATCCTTGTCTGCATGGCTGGAAATGCCCCCAGCTTTAATGGTGATGAACATTTTAATAGAAGGCTTTTGAGCTTGTCCCAGAATATGATACAGTGATAACTCTACTTCCTATTTATACTGTAGGGACAGTCTGGATATGACCCAATGCCAAGTGATACAGTAAAGAAGCATCTGTCTTTCATGTAAAACCTGATTTGAAAATCACAGGGCTTTTTTTGTCCCAGTCCTGTGTTTTGCTACTTGCTTGCAGATCCCCCTAAAATCAGCTGGAGCTGGGAGATGATCTGTGATTTCCAAAAGAGGTATAGAACAGAACACAGAATTGGGCCCACCTTTTCTCTCTGATCATAAACATCTTCCTCCTGCAAGCTACAGGAAAGCAAGGAATTTAGGTAGGCAGGACCTTATGCTTGGTTCTTATGCAGAAATGTTGTAAAAATCACCTGGGAGCTATGTCCCGTCGCAAGTGAACTTGATCGGATAAGGGATAGAAAAAGAAAACAGAGACAAGTATTTGGAATCAGTGTTTCTATTTGCAATATAATTTCCTTAAGAACCTGACCTTATCATCACTACAAGTCTACAAAGGGCCATTTGACCCATGTTAATAACAGTGTTCACAGACATGAAGTTTAACTGAAGGGGATGATTTTGGATGCTTGTGTTAATTAAACAGGGGCACTGTAAGACTACAGTCATCAGGACATTGGACAATCCTAGCCACATTACAGTGTATTTCTGCATGAGATTTGGTGCCTGCTTTTCAATTTTGCAACTTCTTGGTAGTAACAAATAAAAATGCCTATGAATTTACTTCTAAAATGAGCACAAACCTAATCATGTTTCAGGCACAGAGACATCAGAGGCAGGATTAAAATCCTGTTTATACATGTTGCGGAGATCTAAAGTGCACCTCAGTACATCATGGAGCAGTGATCCTCTCATCAGCACAAGCAAATGACTGACGGTCAAAGGGCTTTTGTAGTGTTACACATTAACACCCTGCAAATATTCTCGTGTAGTCTTACTTTGCTGCTAGCTGTGGGTAGGTGATTATGGGGAAGGCAGAACTCATGCATGGACTTTTGATTACTACAGGGCTGCAAAACTCCAAGAAATGGCTCTGGGAAAGGCAGGAAACATGCATTTTCTCATAAACACTATTTTGTTATAAAACTCTGTAGAAGAAGCACTGTGAAGCACTGTTTGTTTATGGAAAGTCAGGGCACTCTATCTGATATCAATGTAAACAGCAGAGATTTTTCCCACCTCAAATAACCAATTTTTAATGCTTAGTGCCCTGACCCCTACACCTCTTTCCCTTGTTTAAAGTGGAAAGCTTAGGAGGGATTTTTATTTATTTATCTATCTTATCTATTTATTTACTTATTTTACCTTATGGCTTGTTCTGTTGTGTTTTATTTCTGTAGTAGTGGAAGAGAACAGTCTTTCTTATTGCTTTGTGCATGACTGTTAACAGCTGGTCTCTTGATGCCCACTTAGTGCTGTTCACTAGCGCATTTCTAAGGGAAAAAACTATTTTTGTATCTAATGATATTATTAAGCATCTTTTAAAATCCAGATCCTTATTTTCATTAGTCACCCACTGTGTCTCTTGGAGCTCAGAACAAAAGAAGACTTGTACAATAGTTGCTGTTCAGAAGTCAGCATTTGCCAACAGGTTGAAGCAGGCATTTCTGAAATGCTGCAGCCAGGGCTTTATTTTTTTATTTTTTTATTTTTTTTTTAAATGAGGAAGCTGCCGTTTTCCAGATCCTCCCATGTAGTAACCTGAGGCAAGAGAAGATTTGACGATCAGTGTTGTACCTTGCATTTAGTTTAACACTGCTATTCATTTTATTTTGAGGCTATGCATAAACTACCTTTTATTACTCCATTCAGTAATCTTACTCTGATTTTCCTTGTTGCAATGTTGTAATTGTCTGCCTTTACACTATATGGTGATTGGCTAAATCTGCTGCTTAATGAGGCAGACACGTAACCATGGAAAATGAAAGTTTTCCCAGTGAATAAGGGGTAGATGAGATCTTTACATCAGTGGACACTCCGTATCTGTTTGGTCCACTTGAAATTAGCAGGAGCTGTGGTCCTGGTAAGGAAATAACCCCCTTTTTTTCTTTTTTTGTCAACACCCATCTTCTTGGGTGGTCAGGTTGGTATTGGAGGGTTCTCCTCAAGTCCAAATTGTACCTGCGCTCATGCAATGTGGACCTTTGTGTCCACCTAGCAGATACTTAACTTTTGGTTAGCCCTAAGTGGTCAAGCAGTAGGACTTGATGATCTTTGTAGGTCCCTTCCAACTGAACTATGCTCTTCTGTTCTATTCTGTTTTGTTGTATTCCATAACTTCACTAGTACTTGGAAAGGTTGTAACTCCTTTCTTGTCTATTGGCTCAGTTAGGCTGAGTTCTTGGCCTCTTTGCGTAGTATCTCCTGGGGTGCATCAGCTTCCTTGCTCGTGGGTTAAAACCTTCCACCCAGCTTGGTGGGATGGGCTGTGAGTCCATGCTTCCCAGCAGCACAGCTACAAGGATTTGAGAAAAGGGTGCCTAAGAGCACGAATAGTGCAGGTGTCTCACTGTGCGTTTCTTCTGATCTTCCCTGTGTCCAGTTCCCATCCTTGCACACTGGCAGTGCCTGACATGCTGCAAGGAAACCAGGGCCTGTGATGCAGCATGACCTTTGCTAACACTGCTCCAGGAGGTAATGGGCTGAAACAACCCGCAGCGGTTGTGACTGCTGGGCTGATCGGAGTCCTGCTTCAGAAGGTCAACACCACGGCATGCCTGATCTCAACTTGTCAGGCGAGTGAGTCATAAGTTGGCTTCTTCCAAATCTAAATCCAAAAAGATATAATTTTATTCTCTCTCTAATCCTATTATTAGTGCCTGCAATGTTAAGGATGCTGTTATTCAGCAGTTTTACTTTTCCCCTGTCTGACTGCAGCAGATGGAGCATCCCAACAAAGTGTAAAAAGGGAGAATTCCTTTTCTACACTAAGATGCTGCTGACATCCATGTGTTGACGCGAATCAGCAGAGAATCCCTTGCAGAGGGGGGTGCTCTCTCCAGTCCTCCCACAGACCTCCCAGAAATCTGATGGCATTTCCACTTCTCTCCCGAGATCAGACGTGCCTTGGAGTGGTTTCTTTGTGACTGGAGCACCCATACCTCTCAGATGTGGCTGTTTCAGTACTGAAACAAGCTGTTTGTATGGCTGTGACACATAACGAGCGTTTCTGGTTCTGCTGGAGTCCACAGAAAAAACTAAGCTCATCTTCAGTGGACGCAGAGGGAGCCGCACCATTTACTTGTCTTACTGCAGTTGAGGCACTATAGGTAAATGCAACGTTCTGATGTGTCCTTGATGTGATGTCTGTCGTGTTTTCTCATTCTTAGGATCATACATGTAAGACAGCCTAAGCAATATTTCTGCTGGTATATATATTTACAAAATTCTTGCTTTTGTGCTTTCTGATCTGTGTCCAGTAAATATATTTATCTACATCTGTTCTTATTTGTTCTTAGGTATGTGGTGTTGTCATAGATAGGCTAGACTTTACACATCCTATTGGACTTTAAAGGAGGAATTGCAGATGTTAGTCTTTATGCTACAGACCTGTATTGATAATGCATAGCAGTGGTGCTTGAAGAAGTCGGTGTCTGTCTCTTTTGCATGGAAATTTCAAATTCTGTCTTCCTGGTAACAGTGTGGCTTTTAAGGATTCACAGCATGCGGCACAATGACAAGTAGGGCTTTCTTAATGTAACTTGGCTTGGGAGGGACTACTCATCTGCTGCCATCACTTAGCAGCATGGGGAGCAGCAGGCTCTTTCTTTGTCCAGTTAGTTGGGCAAACAGATCTCTCCGGTTTTATTTCTATCTAGATCTGTGTGACTGGGAAAGAATCTGGCTCTGCCAGAATTTTTTAACGTGTAATTTTAGCTTCTAACATGTTGCTAACATTGAATTTATTTCTGAGGCTAGAAAGCAGTGTACCATTAGTTTCTTATGGCATAAAAGAACATGAGTACTACTTGGAGGATATACCTTGAGTGAAACATTGTTTGTGTCTATGTTGATTTATCAGCCCCCACTGCCAAAAACACTGTGTTTCGAAGACTGAACAGTAGGAAAAGGAAGCCTCTTTTCTGAAAACAATTTCAAAAAAAGAGCAAGAGGACCAGTATTTCCCTCACTGAATCCTCTACAAGTAGAGTGTTTCAGTATGAAAATCTCCATTCCTATTATGTTCTCTCCCTCTCCTTTTCACTCCTATCCTATGTTGCTTCTCAGTGGCTGTGACTTGACTTTATTGTGGGCAAAGGATGTGTGTGGATGGTGTAACCTCATGGTCTAGCTAAAAATGCCCTTGACTTGTGAGCATCAGCTTTGAGGGTGTCTGCATGAAATCATGGTGAAATGATTTTGTTTGCATAAGGAAATTTCCCTTTTTTCTAGAGATGATGGGGAAGCATGGGGCAACACAAAATTTTGGAAGATCAGGTCACTTTGAGTAATCCTCTTCTGGATTCGTGTGGTCTAAGAAAATGCGTGTTCTGGCTGCTGTTTTGGTTTCTGCTGAGAATTAAGCCTCTGAGCTAAAAGTTTTGAGCCCAAGACACAGGCTTGCTTGCTGCTGGTAACTGTGGTAGCTGCCCACCCTCTGTGTGATCGAGTACAAGTTCAGCAGGTACTGGCTTACATCTGCACAGCCCCTTTGTGCTACTAGCACTCTGACTATCCCACACCTTAAGACGTGAGGATCTCTGTGGGACAAGGCAGATGGATTTCATTAGAGCAGAGCAGTCTCTGCTGCTGCAAGGGACTTCTTACAGGTGTTTACAGGCTACACCACACTGCATAAATCTATTCTACACCATGCAGCAGTGCAGCCCTATTTATTTTCTTTGCCTGCCTGTCTCAGCTGAAAACATCTCTTTTCTGTCCATGTCTCCTCATTGTTTTCTCTCTGTTTCCCTATCCCTCTGCAGCTGTGTTTAAGCTGAGCTGTGTGAGGGTACAGTTTGCCAGGGTAGATGTTACAGAAAATAAAGTTGCATTGTGTTAGGTTCTAGAGTGCTTTACTCTGCAGTCAGCCAGTCCTTTCACTGCTGCAGTCAAGAGGATGCTTGCCACTGACCTCAGAAACAGCAGGATTCATCCCCATGCACAAAAGGCTTTTCAGAAGAAAAGATAATGCACAAGGGTGTGAAGAGATTGTTGTTTGAGAAAGGCGTGGAAGCCTGAACCCTGTCGGTGGAAAGGCTTTTGTTGGCTGTCCTGGATGGATCAAAGTGATGCTCCTGTTTTAGCCTGGATGTCACGACCACCAGAATGTTCCTCACCTTGGTGTGGGGAACTGAGCAGCAAAGTCAGGGCCATTGGGAGGTAGAAGAGGGACAAGGTAGAGAGAAGTCACTTCAGGAAGGTTACTCTTTTTTTGCAAGAAGTAAACATCTGTAGGTTAGCCCAAAAGGAAACAGAACAGTAATTCCATAATATTATGTAAAAAGTGCTTAGATATCTTTCATGGTGGGAAAGGAAGGAGGACCTTGAGAACAGATTTTAGATTACATCAATTCTTCTGTCTGTGGAGGGAAGAAACATTGTTGGAGAAGAAAGAAAAACTAGTGAGAAATGATCAGCAGACTCCTGCTAATTTTTAGTAGCACTGTAAATTAAGCCTTGTTTTCTTTAGGTGACTTGCGTTGGTAGTGGGTGACATTAATGCTTTATTAAACTTGCCATGCCAAGAAGCTCATCAGTTTTGCGTAGCTAATAATAATACCCTAATTGAGAAACAGAAGGTGGGATAACTCGGCATCAGAAATTGGAATGCAGAAATAGTTGCTGCTAGATGAACTAAAAATACCCGACAGCATAACTGTTGCCTACAGCAGCACATGCTGAACACACATTGGGCTCTGGCAGCAGGGAGAAATGGCTTTCCTTTATTTTTGGCAGCTGCTGGATCAGCAGTCCTCTGTGGTGACCCACACGCGTGACCGCCAAGCTCCACCTCAAATGTGTGCTGGGCCTCCTGTAGCAAGTTAATTAGTATCCTTTAGCAAGTTAACCATTATCCAGAGCCATAAACAAGCTATGTAGGGTGACTTTAGAAACCAGTTTGTCCTAGGGTGGGACTGCCTGACCATGGTAGCACCCAACGAGGTGGGAGCGACCTGCAGCAAGGACAGGGGTGTATCCATGGCTGCTCTGTTCTTCTGCTCCACTCTCCTGCTTGGGGATAAACATCAGGTGTCGTGATCCCTGCTGAATGATGAGCCTTGGCGTTTTCACTGCACAGGGGTTGTTTGTGCTCAAAGAGATTTATCCACTTTTCTCTGCAGCCTCTCTGAGCATACCCAACCTGTCAACTTGGGCTTTACAAGGGTGAAATTTGATTTAGCATGTACATGTTTTTCTGCTATGAACTTTGAAGTCTCCATGCCAATAAGCAAAAAGTGGCTCAGATGCAGTAGTGACGGGGGACCCTGAAATAGGTTAGTTAGAATTAATTAGGACACATCTAATGCCAGAATCAGCCATGTAACACAGAGTATCTGCTGCATTGTCAGATGGTAGATCAAAGAAGGGGCACACACTGTAGTGAAAGAAAGGTCCTCAATGAAAAGAGAGAATTAACTGTGTTGGGCACAAGGGATGAGGCATTGTCCCTGGACAAAGGACACAAAAGCAACATAGAGCTGAAAGAGTGAAGGCAAGAAGCAAGGGCTGAATCCTCTGTTTTGAAGTTCCTGCGTTATGGATAATAAATCCCTGGTTGTGGTGGGAATCCTTCACTGGTTTGAGACAGAGACAACTGTGGCTGGCATAGAAGTGCAGAAGGATACGACTGTGGCTAGTTTGCTCACCACACCTGCAGGTGGGAGGAGTACCTGTGGCTGCATTAGCACTCGTGCCTTGCTTCCCTTCCCAAAGTCAGGTGTCTGCTTACTCTGTAAGTACAGGTGCTTCCCTCAGAGCATTAAATGTCAGCATATTCTTTGAAGAAGTGTAGCAAACAAAACTTTTTAAAAGATTCAACCTAAAGGTAAGCCTTTTCCTTGATGCACCTGTGCTTTTCTTCTGCCTGTTTTCCTTCTGTGATGTATTGCAACCAGTAAGTGAGGACATGATTCTTCCTTGTGTCTCATCTAAGACTCCTTGATGTCAGGGGGATAGGCTGTAGACAGGGCAGGCAGAGCACAGAGGTTATTTCTCCTGCAATAGGTGCCTCTTGGATGGACTTCTTGGGGCTGAGGTTGCTCTGGATAAAGGGAGCACCAGGAATGACAAGCTTGCTTGCTTGTCCTCCTTGGCCACTCTTAGCTTCTTTCTGGGAGTGTTATTCTACTTACTCTTTGATGAAGTGAATAGCAAAAAAACATTTTTGCTCATAGGATAGGTTCATGGGATAATTCAGGTTGGAAAGAACCTGGGGAAGTCTCTATTCCAATTTCCTGCTGAAATCAGGATCAGCTATGGGTTCAGACCCTCTTTCTCTGGGCTTTTTGCATTCCAGCTTTTTACCCATATATAATGAAAAGCAGGTGGCCTGTGAAAGCTTTTGAATTGTCAGGACTAGGGTCAGCAGGAGCTTTCAGGGAGAGATTGTATTCAGAGAGGGAAGAGATCTGAGGGTACAGGCAAAGAGCATTTCCATGAAGACTTCTGACCATGGAGATACCCAGAGGAAGCTGGCAGACACTCTGAGGGGAGAACGTCAAGCAGAGTGTGACAGAGGTGAAGATGAACTTATCAAAAGCATCCTTGGGCTGTCATGGGCAGGTTTATTCCTAGGCATAAATGGCTTCCTCTGGGGACTAGTGGAATATGTTTTGCCAGGGGGAAAGTTCTGATGTTTATAGCGAAATGGGTTTGGCTTGCCCTGCTTCTGTACATGGCAGATGACTCTTTGGGGAGATAGTGCCTCAGGTCAGCGATTTAATCATGTCTGATTTGGAGACCTTTTACCACACCTGAAATAAGGCTTGAAGGATGGCTTTTGGAAGAATCATCAATTTGGCAGCAATAATCACCAATTACTAAGAAAGGATTATTTTAGAAAATGATCACCTTACGTAGTCATTTCTCTCTTATCCCTTCTTCCCACCAAAAGCTCAGTTTAAAAAATCTTTGCTTTCAGGAGCAGTGCCACTGATCATCAGAAACCTCTCATCATAAGCACATTTTAGAAAGAGTTTGAGGACCAATTATATAAATGTTTCCCTTTTGTAAAACAGCTTGGGACTTGTAAACATACTCGGTCCACATCTCCCTAAATAATTCATCATGATGAATTATTTAGTTGTGTAAGCTGTGTTTTATGTAAGGAAATGCTTTTCTTAATGCAGATATTTTAGATAATTTCCAAAGGGGTAGCTGTCATTTTGCTCTTTTGCTTCTGTCTGCGTTGCAATTGATTTTTGTCATGAATGTGTTCTTCAGGAGTGGCTGATGCCAGATCTACAGCATGTCAAGGTGACTTCCTCAGCAGTGACAATGACAAGATCTTTCAGCAGAATGAGGATTAGCAGAAATCAAGGAGCCCACTTCCTACTGTAGATGTGAAGAGGGCAGATTTTAGAATGATTGTTCATTTTCCAGAAGAAATCAAGGATGATGACTTCAAGCCATGGGAGAGGAGTAAAGGGGAATGCTGTTACTGCCTGAGTCTTTTGCACAATGCTTTCTCAGTTTTGAGCCTTATCTGTGAGATTAACTCAAATTTTGTTCTATTTTTATACTTCGATAATTCTCTTGCACTTTCTTTTCTCTCCCCTTCTTTTTCCTCCCTAAAACAGATGATTTTGAAGACAGCATGAATGAAACAAAATGTTGGCATGTCCTAGCTGGATTTGCTGACAAGATAAACATTAAGTTAAATGTGAGACATATGCCTTAGTGTGTGACTGTAATTTTGTAGGTTCTTTTATATGTTATGGTTGGCAACAGAATCCCTGTAGCCTATTCTGGCTAGAAAGAACAGTATTTCTTAGTCTAAGATAGACACACAATCTAAAATCAGTATATACCACTAGCTATAGCGTGAGTGGTGGAGTGAATCTTGGTTATGAGCAGTTTCCATTGTGCTACATTTTATAAATGGAGATGGTTATTCAGCCATGCTGTATTTGTGATCAAGATGATGGTCTCGTGGTCAGTAGTCCTCTTTTCTGCCTTCATCCCACATTTGGTGTTAAACTACCTGGAGGTATTGCAGCTCCATTTAATTCCACTGTGGTGCTCAGACTTGCGTTGGGCAAGAGTATCTGCTTCAGTGGTTGCAGTGGTTGCACAGGTGGAAAATCAGGTGTATGTTGACTCCAAATCATCCTGTGAGATGTTAGTTTGTGCAGCCAAGAACACTGAGGGAGGGATCAATGCCATGGTTCTTCCCACCCTCTTGTGTTTGAGGACCAGTCATACAGTCTGGGAACATTTTGAACTGCAATGAAGTCATCTCTCCTGCCTTACTGAGAAGCTTGCACAGAGCCCCATCTTCCCTTTACCTTCTTATGCAAGGATCTCCATGCAGAAATGCTATTGCTAGTTCATGTATGGGAAGATGGAGGCCCGTGAGTGTTCACTTTTTATACAAGATCCTAGTCATGGGTGGGATGTAATTTGCTTTGCCTCAGTTATCTGTGATGGAGTCAACTTCATCTAAAGTAGATTCCGACCTTCTCTTTTTGGACAGGGCAGAGGAACAGCTATTTCTAAGGCATTACACAGTCAGCTGCTTTTAAATGCCTACTTTAGGATGGAAAGATCACACTCAAGCTTTGTCTCCACTGTCTAAAAGAGAACTTGAGGAAATTGAGGAAGAACACTTTACATTGCAGATGTCTCACTCTACAAGGTGTATCCAGTCTTATTTACTGTCAAAATATAGAATAGATCCTGAGCCTTATCCCTCTTCTCGAGGTACCCTTGCCACTTGTTTTTAAGTTTCCTGCAATGCGTGACATAGTGATCTTCTTGTTGCAGGAGGGGTCACACATAAAGTCCTTCCACCTTTGTCATTCACATTTCCAGAATGTTCTGGTTGTTGGCTTGGCAAGACCAACTTTCTCTGTATGATTTCCACACTTCGGACTCATGGCTGTTTGCTGCACTACCACCAGTGAAAGAATGGTGAAGCAGCCCCTAGCACTGCTTCACATTACATATACTGAAGAATTTTAGTGGTAAGATGTAGTTAGAGAACAAATGGTGCATTTGGAAAAAATGTAGCATATTTGGGGAAATGCATTTGAGCTTTGAGGTTGCAAAGGCCCATGAGTCAGCTTGGATAGTAGACACACTATAACTGCCTTAGCTTGATGCCCAGCTACACCAGGACATCACTGGGATCTACCCCTGTTCTCTAGGGTCCTTTAGCAATTGCAGAGCTCAGCCATCTCAGCTCTGTCTCAGCCATCCTTTCCTTGCTCCTGAGAGAGCTTGTTCAGAGACAGCTTAGGCACACCTCTGCAGTGGTTCAGATATGCAGTACCCTTTGTTTGGAGGAGTAATTTAGTTCTTTGTGTGGGTGCATTCATGGGAAAACACAGCTTCTCTTAAAGAAATACATATGTTTCTGGTAGTTGCAGATGTAATGGTTGTACATTAAGGAAAAAAAAAAGAAGACATTTTGGTGGAGGAAATTTCCATTATTCACCAGTTCTTTGTGGACAACACTTTTAATTGTGAATATCTTATTTGTATCTTAACAGCCTTTTCTGTGCAGGGAGAGAAGGGTAGTTGGGATTTGATTCCCAAAGGGATGAAGTATATCTGGTAGTAAGCACATCAACAGCCTTGCGAAGAGAATTGCACCTTAAGGACATGTACCTACAACTGCTATTAGAGTGACAATGATCCATGGAGGCTTATTAGAGTGACAGCAAGCCAATAAGGCCTGGACATTGTTGCCTTCTTCATGGCTTTCACCTGGACTTTGCCCTTTGTCATTTTGGAGCCTAAACTTCTAATGTGGTTGTAATTTTTTCATAGAATCATAGAATATCCCAAGTTAGAAGGGACCCAGAAGGGTCATTGAGTCCAACTCCTGGGTCCACACAGGACCACACAAAAATCAGACCACATGTCCGGGAGCGTTGTCCAGACGCTTCTTGAACTCCAGCAGGTTCAGTGCTGTGACCACTTCCCTGGGGAGCCTGTTCCAGTGCCCAACCACCATCTTGGTGAAGAACCTTTTCCTAACACCCAACCTGAACCTCCCCTGATGAAGCTTCATGACGTTTCCTTGGTCCTATCTCTGGTCACCAGAGAGAAGAGCTTAGTGTCTGCCCCTCTGCTCCTCCTCATGAGGAAGCTGCAGGCCACCGTGAGGCCTCCCCTCAGTCTCCTCTTCTCTGGGCTGAACAAACCAAGTGACTTCAGCCACTCCCCACATGTCTTCCCCTCCAGACGCTTCACCATCTTTGTAGCCCTCCTTTGGACACTCTCTAACAGGTTTATGTCCTTCTTAAATTGTGGTGCCCAGAACTGCACACAGTACTCGAGGTGAGGCCGCACCAGTGCAGAATAGAGCAGGACAATCACTTCCCTCGACCAGCTAGCAATGCCATGCTTGATGCACCCCAGGATATGGTTGGCCCTTTTGGCTGCCAGGGCACACTGCTGGCTCATATTCAGCTTGCCATCAGCCAAAACCCCCAGATCCCTCTCTGTGGGGCTGCTTTCCAGCCTCTTGTCCCCCAGTCTGTATGTACAGCCAGGGTTGCCCCTTCCCAGCTGCAGAATGCAGCACTTGCTCTTGTTAAATTTCTTGTTGTTGGTGATTGCCCAGCTCTCTTTTTCCTGGCTGATTCATGGCAAGGAGAGCAGCAGTATGTTAGATGAATACCTAAAGCCTGAGGTGTATAGAATTGAGGAAAAAATTGAAAGTCCAGATTTTATAAACCAAGCCCCATACCCATGCCTGTCTTCCCCCAGCCCACACACAGACTTGTCAAAATGGATGACGTAGATGAGGAACAGTCAAGGTGCCTCTCTGGTGCTGAGTGCTGTAGTTCGCATACCAATGGCTCTTGCGGCATCCGCTGTCCAGCTGTGGGATGTGCCATGCTGGTCCATGTGTGGAGCCCTCACTGACTGTGGCTGCTGGTGCGAGCTGAGATGCTGGTATGAATGCTGACATGAGGGGCTATAGCTGCTGGTGGAAGTTGTGGCTCTTCTCCAGCCTATGAGGAGACAGTCTCATTGCATGACTACACTGATGCTAATAGGGGATCTGATGGGACAAAAAGCACCGATCTTCCAGTTGTTTTTTTTTTTCTCTGCAAAGTATAACTCATTTTGGAAACTTTTTCCAAAAAATTTCACTCCTGTTTAGTGTCCTCTTAGGACGGTTTAAACATTGCTGACAATATGTTGAGAAGAAGTGGTTGTTTTCTTCTCTGTTCAACATTTTGCAACATAATACATGATCTTGCACAACTGTTGTTCACTTGAATTCTGTGGTTGCTCTGGTAGGATCTGCAGGTCAGACAGGTGGGTTATCAGCAGGAATCTAAACTATTCATTTAATTTTTTTTTCTTCCAGTCTGGAGCAATGGAACTGCTGAGACAGAACACAAAATGCATCCTTTTAATTTTAAGAACATTATTGATCTCATTTTGTTTATCAATCTTTGTCAAATCTCAGCAAATCTACTGTGAACCCCAAATCAGTGTTGAATATATTAAATCAATGATCTAGAAAAAAAGAAATGATCAAGAATGTAATAAAGATGGTAGGAAATGCAAAATTATCGAGCTCAGTGTGCAGAAACTTAACAAATCTGTATGAAGGAAAAAGAAATTCTCTGTTGATGAATACAAGGTAATGTACAATGGAAATAAATTATTTGAATGTCTCATACCCTTGTTAAGTTCTAAGTGAATTCTTACCACTTGAGGGGAGAACCTTCAGAAAACCTTTCTTCATGTATAGTTATCTCTGGAAAAAATTCCTCTGTAACTAAATAGAATACTTGGTGCTTTAGAACTAGAATGAGGATTATTTCTGAAAATAAGAATTAATCATGTTTATCTTCCCTCAGTGAGATATTTGTCAATTAAAAAAAAATTAAAAATTTAAATTAACATCATCCTGTAGAAACTATTGATCTTCTAAAATTTGGCTTGTGAACAAGCTGGAAACTAAGTGTATTCTAATCCTCTTGGAAAGCTCAGGTGGTTTTATTTTGAAATGCCTTTTTTATTTCAAATTGCATTTCTTCTGGAAAAACATCCATATAGATTAAAAAAAAACAAAACAAAACAAAAAACCAAACTAACAAAAAAAAAACACAAATAAAATGTGCTGATTCATTGAAACATAATTTTACAGATCCATCAAGAGATTTTATTTCTGTCAAAAACGCAGTTCTGTGGGAAATACAGGGTTTTCATTTTGAGTCTGAACACAAATAAACACACACCTACTCACACAGTCAGAGAATTTCTTGCTATAGGTCCCATAGCACTCTCACCAAAACATTGCAGTGTCTTATCTGAAGCATGGAATCCCTTAGAATAGTGCATTTTAGTCTGATCATTGTCTCCTAAGGTGTCTATACCCTAAGTAGGAGGCTTCAGAAGCAGGTGACCAGAACAATTAGTGATAGGAAGACTCTTCTGTGCTTTGGCTTTGTGTAGAATGAATATGTTATTTCAGTTGTGAGTGTAGAAAACTCCTTAGCTGAGGGGTCAGGTGGGGATTTTTTAAGCTCCTATGAAGTTAATTGAAAAACTTCCTCCTGCATGCAGAAGGGTTTTCACCCTGGTTTTGAGGTCAGAGAGGTAGCTTACATGCCAGGCTAGATGCAGAATGCACTGCAGAACTAGCTGGTGGGTAACTAAAATAATAAGTGGAGAAATGATTTACATTTGTTTTTTTCCATCTTTTTTCAAAATGTAAGAGGAAGATAGCATTCTGTGAAAGTGAAAGGCAACACACTGAATGTAGATTAAAACATGTTTTTAAACCATGAAGCTTGCCAAAAAGAAAGAAGAAAAAAAAGAAAAAGAAAAAGAAAAAAGAAGGGCTTAGAAGAACTTGAAGTGGGGAAAAAAAAGTACTATTCATTCTTACAGCCAATGAAAACATTCACAGTTACAGGATGAATTTAAAATCTCTCAGGTCCTGATGTAGAGGCTGAAAAAAGTGGAAAGATTCCCATCAGATTCATTTTTGCATCAAGCAATATCCGAGGGCAATTATGACAAAACTTGCCCATCGGGAAATATATTCTGTAACTTTTCATTGCAGAATTATTTTCACTTTTCATTGAATCCTCTTTCACTGGTCTTGCTGTTGCATATCTGTTTGCTGTACTTGTCTCCGGTACTATGAAGTCAAAAGGTGAACTCTGACATCTATTTCTTGGTTCATAAACCCCTATCCACATGTAGTATGGATAGCTTTGTAAAGATAAAACTCTGTAAGGGTTTTTTTTTTTTTTTTAGTGCTGAAATTGTTAGTCCGTAGTGCACATAACACTAGACTTTAGTACACTAGACTTTAGTACATCTACTGCTATCCCTATTTTGCTTTGCTTTTTAAATGCCACAGTGCATTCCTTGCTAAAAGGCATTCAGATAGCCTGGTTTTGGTGCTGCATGCTGTCTTCTGCAGTAATATATATATTTAAAAAATGGTAATTAACGTTCTCAGTGCTTCTTTTTTTTTTTGGTCAAAATGAGAATTCCATTTGTTCAATGTGTAGAAAATGAGACTATACTGAAATTAAATTCTATACTGAAAAGGGAAGGGAGGAAATATAGGGCATTGCAGAATGCTGGGCCTCAGTATATACAGAGAAATAAGATGTTTGTGACAGCAACAGAAAACAAAGCTGAAAGCAGTTTTTTCCCTTCTACCTGCATGGTGAGCTTGTCCTATAATAAATTGGTTATTAGCAATCCCTTCTTCAGGGCTCAAAGGAAACCCATCTGCTTTACCACAGTAGATTAAAAGTAGACCTACTCTGGTGAACAGCGACAGGACCCAAGGGAAAAGCATGAAGCTGCAACAGGGGAGGTTCAGGCTGGGTGTTAGGAAAAGGTTCTTCACCGAGAGGGTGGTCACGCACTGGAACAGCTCCCCAGGGAAGTGGTCACGGCACCGGAATACTGTGATGAGGTTCCCCTGAGCCTTCCCTATTCCCCAGGGTCAAAAGACCTAAGTCCTACAGTTTTTTCTTACGGGGCAGGTTTGCCAAACTTTTGATTGTCTTCATGTCCCTCCTTTGGACTCTCTCCAGTCTGTCTTTGTCTTTTTTGAATTCTGGGGACCAGAACTGGACGCTACTCCAGGTGTGGCCTGACAAGCACTTCTCACACTTATACCTCCACGTCCCCCTGCCCAGTTTGGGAAGGTGATATTAAGGAGGATCTGTCCTTTTGCCTCGTCATCTCATAAGAAATGCATAACTCCTTCCCTCCTTTGACTTAGTGTCTGTCTGTCTGGGAAGCAGAATGTGAGTGCTACATGCTCAGAAGCTTGTTCTGCTCAGAGAATTTAACAGGTCCCTGAAGCCAGTTGAAGTCACACAGAGCTAAATCTCATATCTGTGGCCCCTTCATCTTAGGTGGGCTTGGGATTGCTGTATTTTCTAGTAAAAGAAACTGGATCATCCACATTCTTCCTTTAATTTGCTGGCTTCCCTTTCTGTACCTCATTCCTTTTCCTTCCAACCTAAAAGCAATGTTTCCTTCACCAAAATCTCAGCACCTTTCCCATCACTCTCTCTTGTCCTGCAGCTCTCCATCCAGACCCCCTATGTTAGGTTGGGCACAGGTTCTTCCATGTTCTTAGCTCCCCTGCCATCTGTCTGTTGCAAGGACCCCATCCTCTTCTAACCCAGGGAAATAAGAGAAAGAAAATGGCAATCTTTAAAATTATCCCTCTCTAAGCAGTTGCAACTAATTACGAAGGCTACAGCTACTGTGAGAGCAGCTAATAAACTCCTTGAACGGGTCTCTGAAGTCTGTATTAGAAGTGGATGAGTCATAGTTGCACCAGCTGATTGCAAATAAGTGGGTGGGAGGGGAATAGGCCCTGTACTTTATTCTGGCAAGGTACAAATAAAAGAGCTGTCAGCAGGCCCGGGAAATGAGCAGGGGTGAGGTTGGACTGACAGTTCTGCAGCAGAGAGATGGAGGCAGCTGAGTCAAAAAAAGTAAAGCCTGAGCTTTTGGCTTAAATCACACCTTGGAAGCATCCCATCCCAATGATGGAAGTGGGAGATCAGCAGAGGAACTGCTGGGCTGTGAAGCACATGGAGTGTAAGATTTACTGTCTGTGCACTGGCCTCGCTATTTGTATGTAGCTCCTTGAACATAAGTGTTTGGAATAAGAACGCACTGTGACTTGAGTCAAATCGGCAAATGCATTCAAGTTCCAGCATTTAAGATCAATGGGATGAAACTATCTGTATATGTGGCCCCAAACCCCCATTGCCACTGTCAGAGATTCCAGATGCAAAATCAGTTCCAAATGTGGGTCTGAGCCAAACATATGGTGAAATTATGTCAGAGGGTCCTTGCTTGCCCCCATGATCTTGCAGAGGCTGGGGTGTGTTGTGTTTGATTTGCAGTAAAACTTTGCACCTTTTTTTTGAGGAAAACCCAGAGCAACAGAAGCTGAGAAAATGATTTTGTACATCCCACGGTAGCAAAACATCCTGCCTTTCTACATATTGCTGCTCAGCCTAACTGTGGTTTGTGTGTTATAGCACTAGATCAGAAGAGATTTGTCAGCTGTGTAAAACTAAGCCTTGGCCTGTAGTTATTTCCCGAGACTCGGGGAGAAACACCATCTGTATGGACAAGATCTTCTGCAAGCACTGCCCCACTGATAGATGAAGCTTCTTATGGATCCCATCAGTTTGCAGAATGTTTGAGAATGGCTGTTTCTGTGATCTGTGTTTTTGAACGATAAGTGCAGCCAAAAGGATTTACAGGATTAGTGTTTGCAGATGATAATATTTGAGAATAGCATGGAGAGTTGGATGCAGGGCTCAGAAGATGCGGGTCTTATGCTTTATTGTTGAATGTGGTCTTAAGCAAGTTAGTTCTGCTCATCTTGTAAAATTCACCCAGCCTAGACTACGTAGTGTTTTCTGCTCTATCCAAGGAGATGATGCACTTACCATCTTTGGCACATCTTCCTTGTTTTTTTGAGCCATCATTTGGCCTTTTGAGGTGTGCATATCAGCTTGTGATATCACCTGTGCATATCACCTGTGCATCAGATGTGCATTTCAGCATGTCGTAGGATATAGTCTTGCAGGTGGATGGACAATGGTGGATGGAGAACCACGAGTTAGGTTTAGTGTGGAGCCAACAATGCATTTCATATTGGGAAAATAAGAAGTTATGGAGGACTCATGCCTGAGGGATGAAGAGAGTGTGAGAATGTGGTCTTCTTGCAGCATGGGAAAGCAGTCCACACTGGCTGATCTGGAAAAAAAAAAAAAACACAACATTCTAGGGCAGGTTAAAACAATTCAGCCAGACACATCATCAATAACCGATTATTTGCAGCTAAAATTAGACCTGGAATTGGCATTTTGTATCTTAATTAAAACAAAGCTATCTTTATCAATAAGCTATGACAACTTTGAGCAGACATTTCCTAGTAAATGTTAATCCTTCAGTCTCTTTTGATTAGTAGATGGGATTACATTAAAATCGATCCTCCTCCCGAGGTCCATTTGTGCACTCTCTCTCTGTATTGAATTACGTAGCTGGCCTAGTGCCAGGCACAGGTCCCCCATCGGGACAATGAAATCACAGCCGCAGTGATGCTCATTTGTGTTTTACAGTATGCCATTTATTTATTACAATGGGCTCAGGAGACTTAGCGCCTTGGTGAGATATTATCTTAGGCTTCAGATCTCTGTCAAACCTTATTGCTCTCTTTTCAGTTCAGTTTGCACATAACTGGCTTTTGAAGATAGGAGGGGAAATAGTAAGGAAGGAAAACAATGTCATATTTAAAATCTAGGTCTAGTGAGATTTCCCCAGGTGTACAGGCTGATCTGAGGGAATTGCTGAGTTTTGGTCTGGGCCAACACAATCACTAGAGGAGCTCAGAGCAATGCATCACTTTGGAAGGGTGTGGATCTTTGAAAAAGACGGGTCTCTCTCGCTCATGTCCGAACTTTGGACAGCCAAGCCCTGAAAGAAGCTGTCCCTAAATTGTGCTGAATTGTAGTTGTACTTTTAGGATTCCTGAGAAGCTGGTGGGAATCAATGACGTGGTCCTCACTGAGCAGAGAAGAACTCTAGTGTCTTTGTTTTCTGTTTCAAAGTTGTTTCTTAGAAATTGAGAGTAATTAAAGCTGCGAACAATTCTTCCTAGGGAAATTGAAAAAAACTTCATAAAAAGTAACAGAGAAGAGCTGTTGACAGTCTGGTAAGTGTAAGAGCTGGACAGCTTTCCATTTAACTCCCTCCCACCTTTTCCATCTGTAGCTCTTGTCATCAGTCAGCAAGCCAGCCAGGAGACAGTGATAGCTAAACGGTGTGCATTCCCCTAAGGTTTGAGATTACATCTCTCCTTTCCTCTCTGATATCCTTTAATAGTCGGCTGCTTTTATAAAGTGTGCTGCGTTCCTTGACTTGTGCAGTTGTGATCTGGAAGCTATCTTCCAACACCTGACTGGTTCAGTGGCACTTGGAGTTATACAAGTGTCTTGTGAGAGTGTGAACTGATCTCTTAACTCAGCCTCCGAGCTTAATTCTGAGCCTGCCAAGGCTGAAATGTGAAGTGGAAACATATATATGATTTAGACAGGAAGTATAAAACATTATGGGATTCCTTACACTGTTGTAAACAATATTCTGTATCACTTTGTTTATGTGATTTGGCATTTCTACCAGAATTAATGCTCTGTGATAATGCTAAGAAGGACGCTGTGCCAGAGTGGAATGGAAGTAATGTGGGATGAGAGTGACTGATGTTCCTTGAAATGAGGAATATGAGAGATTTGGGGTAGCAGACTGATTATGTAGCTTGTTTGCTTTACTTTTCAAGGAGGGTCACATTCCTATGATTGCTGTCAAAGGGAGAAGTCAATTATGCATTGTGTTGGATCTGATTATTCTTAGATTACAGGTTTGTCTTTGAATATCTGGGGGATGTGATAGGAGTTTCAGAGGAAGAAAGATGGACATAATACCTTGTTGTATTTTGTAGCAGTGAATCTCTGGTGAAGAGTCACATTGAATACATGTTCAATTTTATTTATTTGTTTGTTTCGTGGTAGCAATACCCAGAGGTCAGGGTATTTACCTTTGACTGTGTTTCAGCTAATATCTCCCCTGTAATCCAGGTTGTGCAAATACATTAACTTCTATACAACAGAGCATGTTTCCTGAAACTACACAAAAGTCTGGGAGGTGGTGTAGCCGCTAACTTTCTTTTCTTTTGCTTTCCTTTTTTTTTTTTTTAACAGTGATCTTTTAACTCAGGAGAAAGCTGCCTTAATTAGACTGGTTAAAACCAGAAATGTTAACAAGCTTTGCCAAGTGAAGTTGATGATAATTCTGTCTTGGAAAGACAACATGAACACGAACATATGTATCTTTAAAACAGCTAGTGTCTTCTGTAGTGTGCTGAGGCAAGAAACTTCCCATGTGAAACTGAAAAAGATAAAATAAAATAGAATACCTTCAGTAGTAAAAGACTAATTAAAAAAACCCTGCTGATTGGTTTATATACCTGATGTCTTTGCAAAGCTGTGGGAAACCTGCATAATCTTGTTTCTTTGGTTCTTTTTGGACATCCATGGTGTAAAAAATGGCTTCTTCATGCTGTTGTTGCTTGCAGAATCAGGGCCTTTGCACTCTGTGTCTCCAAAGACCCTGTGGTGTACGTCTGAGTTGTGTTTGCTTGGGATGCTGCCTCATCTGACTAGTTCAGGATAATCCATTTTGTTATATGATAGCTGTCAAAAAAAAAAAAANGATGAGGAATGGTGAATTTTCCTTTTGTATTTCAGAGTTTCTTCAGTGTCATGTGGCCAAATCTCTTCATGCAAAGGATCATTTTGTTTCATTTCATTTTCCTAGATGTTAGTGGCTTTCTCCCAACACAAAGAAAGCTTTCAGTAAGCAAGCCAGTTCTATTTTTGTGCCTACCTTGCTGTGTGCAAGCTGGAAGTTGCTTCTTACTGCAGCAAGCTCCCTACTGTTGTGATGAGCCTCGAAGAGTCTTGGGCTTTCACGTACCTGAGCTTTGTGGCTGCATTCCACATGCTTGTGTTACCAGAAGCGACTGTTTCCTATAATGAAAAATGCTGTTTTTCAGCCCACTGATTTATTTGGGGGGCTGGGGAGAGGCTGCAGATCTTTTCGACTGCCACAAAATGTAATAAACTAGTAGATCTGTGCATGTTTTTGAAAGCCAACTGAGCTGTTGCTGAAATTTGTTTGATTTTACTAGAAATGTGAAGAAACGCATTTTGGGAGCAATCAATCCAGTGGTGCCAACTCAGTATTTGACAGACAACATGAAGAAATATCACAAAACAAAGCGCAGTGATTTGGAGCGTGTTGCCGATAGCAAAGTCTAATTCCCTGTGGATTTGCTTGCTCAGGTTTAGGCACTATTTTTGCACTCTTAACCTGGGCACCCTCGACTCTGGATGTTGTGCCTCCAAAACCAGGCTAGACTGCAACTGGACTTGAATTGCCATGCATCCAGGTTGACCTCAGTATCAAGTTTTGTCTGGAAAAACAGAATTCACTTTCTTAGGTGTTGCAAACAAGTGCCACGTATATATGCCATGTATATATATCCCTTGTATTCATGCAGTGAGCCCAGCTTTTGAACATTGCATTGCAAGAGCACGCATAAGGCAAGTCATACAGCCTTTCATTTGGTGCTCTTTCATTAGTGGAAGGATGATTTTACTTGATTTCTTATATAGTGAGGCAGCATTTTAGTTGAGCTTTCTGGTTTGACATACAGAAAAGAAGCATTTCTTTGGGCTTTGTCAACCCAGTGGACCACAGTAGATAATTCCCTTATACCTTTTGTACAGTTTCTGAGCTACAGTAACACTGTTCTTCCTCCACTGGTGATTCAAGTTGTTAATGACTCTGGGGTGAGCCAGACTGATCCGTGCCCGAGTCGCTCCTTCCTGCGGGTCACTGTCCTCTGTTGATCGATGCGGAACGAGGTGGCAGCACTTTGTGGCCAATTAATTGTCAGAGTGACTTTAATGATATTGGTGAAGAGGAGACACAGTAAGGAGTTCAGGGCCTGCTTTGAAGCAAGAATTAAGTCTGATTTGGGATATAAGTATACTCACTGACAACTGTCAGCATAGGGAAAATTTAAGGAGTTTCAACTAGTTCTGGTATTTTAAGTTACTGAAGCCTATCTCCAGGCATGGAAACAAGGAAACTTTTTCTTCAGACCCGCTTTCCCCCTGCACTGCTGCTGGAGCACCTGAGATGTACACATTCAATGATTCCAGTCAGTCACTGAGGGCTGAAAAGGTGGCTTCTGGAGAAGTCTGCTTACCTAAAACTATCTGCTGGTGCCTAAAGGAGACAAATACCACCATGAAAGTTAGTTTGTCAAGACAGGGGCTGTCTGAAGTCAGGTCGAGGTATTTATTGGCTTGAATAAGACCAGGATTTCACCTGCTAGTTTTTCAGAATTAAGCCTTCTGAGGCTTACTGTTGGACAATCAATAGCTGCTGCAAGAAGTTACCATCAATTACCACTGGTGGAGGGTGAATCTCTCTGTAACCATTTCAGACATGACTTTTTTTTTCAGTTTGCGTGCATCTAGCAATTTCTTAATTATGGTACCCAGCAGTTACAGTTATTTACCTCTTCAAAGCACTGCACAATTATTAAGAAATTAATTACTGCTTCATTGCCCTGTGAAATAATACCCTGATAGTTATCTGATTATTGGACAGTCATCCAGTGAACGAGAATAAGTATATTGGTTATACTAGGTCACCTATGGCAGAAAATTCAAATTTATTTTTCCTAAGAGGGAAATCTGAGACCACACAATCTGATGACTTGCATTGCAAGGTTTATTTGATGCTACAATATAAATCCTGTAATGTGGCAGATGACTTCGGGAGAGCAGGAAGAGTGAAGGGATATTTCTGCAGTCATGGGAGCAGTCATGGGAGCTTCCTCTGTTTATACGAGGGTTCACTGTGGTAGGAGTGGTTTAACAGGCAGAGGACTGCCATCTCTGCAAGCTCCTCCAGGGAAATGGGAATGGATATGCTGTGGTCGAAAGGAATAATGTCTGAAGTGTTGCAGTTAGAGGAAGGTATAGGTGGACAGAAAGTCTGAACTACCTTTTTAGGAAAAGAGGAGCTTCCATTTCATTAGTATTCTTTCTTTGCCTTCTACAAATTTAAGTAGTTCCTTCTAAGAAAATATGATCTAACGTGAGGATTAATTAGACTGTTAACCACATTTATCTCCTTTACACAAGAGATCATTCCCTTGATGAGGGGGGAGAGGGGGATGTTTTATAACGAGTAATGAAAATATGGCAATTTAGGGAATTAACATAGTGTAGTGGCTGACGCAAATGTTTTTCTATTTATAAGACTAAATATGTTAGTCTGTCAGAGCCTCGAGAGCTAAATGCTGGGAATGATGGACCCCTATTGCCAAGGCTGTACAAACAAGCAAGAGGAAGAGTTGCTTGCTGAGGGCTAAGAAGAGATCTAAATGAGATGGGAATTGTTCAGTGCCTAATAAAGCTCCAGTTTCTGTGCCCCTTTTATGAAGTCTACAAGCTTTAAAATTCAGATGCAGCTATTTAAATGTATTTATTGTATTTAGGAATCTTTAGGGCTTCCACTTGATAACTTTGCACAGACTTTTTTTGTGGTGGAGGTATTCATTTAGCATTTGTGAGTGATGATGGGATATTTAGGCTATTGGCATGAAAAGGCAGCATCTCTGGCTAACAGCTTTTTTATACTTCCTACCCGTGTTGTCTAATGGACTCCATGCTGATTTGGGTTAATAAAATGGTGGGATTAGAAATCAGCAGCTGCCTTGTGAAAGATGCTACCACACATCTCTTGTAAGAATTAGACTTCCTTTTTGTCCAATGGGCCTCCGAGGCACTGGGAGAAAGCCGTAAATTCCTGCTTGAAAAATGCCCTCCCTTTGTTTTGGACAGTCATCAATGTGTTGTGTGAACCACAGAGCTGAGTTACAAATGTTCCTAAGGCAAGAGGATTTGGGTGGTGCCCTGTCAATTCGATGCTGTGGACGCAATTGCATTCTTCCTTGAGATACGGTTCTGTGGCGCAGCACCTTTAAGACCTCAGCTTCATTTGATTGTCCTCTATAGCTTATTCACGCTTTTCTCAGGATGACATTTTAACATTTTTGGTGCCTGAAAGGAACTAAAAACCAGAAGTTTGCAAAGGATCAAGGGATGAGTCCCCTTCCCTGACAGTAAGTACCTGGAAGTTATGGAGAGTGGAGACTAGCAAGCACCTGCTTAGTTTCCATTGCTTTTGAGATTGTGGGTTCTCTGCATGACATTATGGGTTCTCTGTAAAGAACTCTTTCTCTCCTTAGCCTTTCTTTTTTGCTCACTGCTCTCACTTCTTGATGGATTTGTTCTCCTTCCTTGGAACATTTTTTTTTTTTAAGCAGGTTGTGCATCTCTTTTTCCAATAGTGTCTCTGTTCTCCAACTTTTAGCTGGAGTTTGTGCTAGAGAGACTGAGTCAATGACTGGGCCGCTAGATGCTCTTGCCAGATTTGTCCCTTGCCATTAAAATAAGACTGACAGTATGTCTCTGTGTTTTTCATTTAAAAGAATGAGTCTTCCTAGCTAACAGAACCCTCTAGCAAAAAGGATGATTTTCCTGTGAACAATGTTTATGCGTATTAAATTATTTCATTCTGAAGATGTAATTAAGATTCTGCTTTGTGGTGCTAGGAATAAAGTCCTCAAATTTTTAGTTTATTCTAGCACTTTAAAATTTAGCATTTAGAATGTTTTTTCAAAAGATTAATGCAGAGTTGTTGACTAAATAGTTCAGTACATCCTCTTTATATAACCCTTTTGCTGGGCTGAAGTCCAGATTTTCTTGATTTCATATGTTTTATATCTCCTCAAGAGAGATTAATTCTATGTTAATTACCATACTAGGGTCAGCTAAGTTAACAAATACAGTTTGTGATTTACATAACTTTAACAGCACTTTACCTGCTAGCTTTTTAAATGGGATGTTTGACTACATTAAGGAAAGCAGTGGTTTGGGTTTTTTTGTTTGTTTGTTTGTTTTTAAATCTTTTAAAAACCTTTTTTAAAAAACCTTTAAAAAGACCTTTAAAAACCATGACTACTTTGTCCCACATTTCCCTGTGTCCCATTGTGTTGCTGCTTTTCAGTAATGGTGACAACCTGCATTACCTGTGATTTTCATAATTTGATCCAAAGTCCAGTAACCTTTCTGTGACTCTCTGTCTACCAAATTCATCTAGATCTCATACATTTCAGGTGTTATAAAACAAGCAAATTCTTGAAGTCCTCAGACGAAGCATGGATGTACCCCACTGGAAAACCATAGTTTTCCTGAAGCAGGGACTGTCTTAATATAGATCCTTCTGTGTTATGTGTGAAGCTCGCTACAGACTCAGCACTGCAGATGTATTCAGATTATTTTTCGGAGAGGCTGATGCATTTTTGTAGATCGGAGCACACAATGGAAATACAGATTGCAATCCCTTGAAACTATTGTGACTCAAACTCATGTATTGTTACCAGAGACACTGACGCTGCGGGAACCTGCCTTCTTTGTAAGGCACTCTTCCCCCGTTTTCCATAAAATCCAGTTCTGCTCTCTGTCCCTTCCTACTGGACTTGGTAAGGTTGTATGCATATAGGCAAGTGCAGAATTAATTCATTCTGTGCTGATGATTCTTTATTAAAATTTACCACATTTAACCTTTAAAATAATCTTCCACTGTTTTATTTAGAATGTTTTTGTAAAATTTCTTGGTGTTTGGCTATGCTGTCAGACAGAAGCTATTTAAAAGCTACAATTGTAGCAGAAAATAGTGTGAAGATCCCAGTGTAGATCTGTCTCTGAAGTGATAAACTCTGACCGGGTCATAGTTGCTTCCATATACAGCCATGCTGTGTGCAATGTTTAGCGTATATTTCTTTTAGTATATACTTGTTTTAGTGTATATTAATATGTTATACTTCACTGAGGCATTAAAGATGTTGAAAGACTCCCATTGTCGGCCTGTAATCAGTGGTATGCATGAGAGTTTCAGAAGTGTTTAAAGAGAGATTCCAGGTCTAGGGAAAAAAAAAATTGTGAGACTGCAGTGGGGAAAAATGCAGGTGGGTTGTTATTGTCCACATTCTTCAGCCAGGTTCCCACACTGTCAATTCCACAGCTGTCTTGTTAAATATTGGTTGAAGGAAACACTTACGGGATGAAGTGAGAATGGATGGTGGGCACTCCTGGAAAGTTGTTCAGTACCAGAAAACTACGGGAGCACAAACTGCCTGGTGTGATGGAAGAAGAAGAAAGTACTGGGAAGAGCATAAGAAAAATACTATTTGAAGTACTTTCCTGGGATTCATAGCTCTCATGCCTGAGCATTTCACTGTAGCCTCTTATTCCTTTTATTTTATTTTATTTTATTTTATTTTATTTTATTTTATTTTATTTTATTTTATTTTATCCATAAAGGGAGTAGAAACATAAAGAAGCTAAATGACTCATCCAAAGTCGGCTAGAAAATGTGTAACAACATAGCAAAAATTCAGATTTCTTTTATCACAAGGTTGCACAGTGTTCTTTCAATCATTCTTCCACATTAAAATGTGAACAGAGTGCAAGGCTATTTTGTACTGAATAAATATCTGTGCAAGAATGGGGAAGTGATATGAAGTTTTGGAAATGATACAGGGGCTGCAGGAAGCCTAAATTTGAAGAACAGATCAGGTTTGCTGTGGATCTAGCCAAGAGACAAGTGGTGGAGAAATCCACGTGGTAACTAGCTCAGGTCTAACTTCAAAGCAGTGTTTAGAGCTAATAGAAATGATGGTTAGAGTGACTCTCTTTGTCTCTTGGCCAATTACACTAGCTGAAGTGACTAAGAGGAAAACAGAAGCAAAATTAATAGGCAGAGGAAAATATTTTAAGGGTTCATAGAAGTTTCCAGCCTTTAAGTAGTTTCCTTTGATTGGAAATTGGGTATTGTATTCCTTCTGAGTTCTTACTGGCATCCAAGAGTGACAGCAGTTACTCTTCACTATATATGAAAATCCACAGGAGACTGGCAGGTGATGGACAGATTTTAATTTCATTTCTTCTCAGCTGTGTTATGAAAATGTGATATTTCTTTGCATAAACCTTAGAAATTCCAACTTGTACAGAATACCGAAACATGTCTCTTTAGAGATCAGGCAACCCACCCGAAGTAGTTGTATTTTATCTTCTGCCCAAGAATAGCTGAAACATTTCAGTCTTCAATAGCATCAGACAACTACACGACACCTCGGAGATCATCTAATGATGATGAAGAACATAGTTTGTTAGACAGCTCTTCTGATCCATTTGAACTCTATGAGATAAAAGCCCTTGCGCATATAAGAGTGGAATTTTTCAGTGGAAAACCACAAAGTGACATTCCAGAAGCAGCAAAGGACTGTCATAAGTCTCACTAGTCTGTCTGTAAGAAATATTTTCTTTGAATTTTCTTTCTCTAATGCAGATAGTGAAATGAATGGCTAGTAACAACAACTAAGCTGAAAAGGTTAAGAAAATAAAAAAATTCCAAACCCATAAAAACCCTCTGTGATTCTGTAATGGGAAGCACAATTGTTTTGAGATTTCTGCTGGTTTTGAGCCATTCTTGGAAGAGAAAGCCAATGAATCCAGTTCTGACTGGGTTTGCTGCAGAAGCCCAAGCTATAGCAGAGATGTACTTTGATGTCTGGCTGGTTTCGCTTCTGTAACTTGTTTCAACATTGTTCCTCTTTGTCAGCATCATTAAACTTGAGGGTGCCCTTTTTGGTTTTGGATTTGAGCCAGCAATTTAAAAGGGTGCTCCTTCAGAAGCAAATGCTAAAGCTCGATGAAGTGAGAGATGAGACAACAGCATAGTGACTGGCTGCAATTTGAAGCATTTTCAGTACAAATGACAAAAGCACTCTTAAAACCGCAGGGTCTGCTCTTCAGTGTTGACATGCACTTGGCATGTTTGTACAAGTCTTCATTCACCATCTCTCTATGCTTCGAATAAGCACTCAGGATATTTTCAGACACTGGCAGAGGATGTGCTCGGATATGGAACAAAACCCCGCTAGTATCAGGACTGTTGCAGGAACTGCTAGGCACACTCATAAACAGGAGGAATATGTTCTTCTAGAGGTTTAGATTTATCTATTAGATATCATCATCCAAACAACAAGCCTGGAAGCTATATAAAGAATTGTCCTGTATTTGCGGTATGTAATTCAGCGTGTGTGGATAATTTAGTGCATGTGTATGCATGCACACATGTTGGTAGGCATATGTCTTCTTTCAGTCTAGAATAAACATATTTTGAACAAGCATCAGCTTCAGCCGCAGGGTTTCTTTCCTTCTAGTGTCTGTGGTCTGTTGACTAAGGAAATCCTTCAGCAGTGATGCAACTTGTTTGCAGTCTGGAAGTACCTAGCTGTATTCCTGTTGTGGTTTAACCCGGCAGGCAGCTGAGCACCACGCAGCCGCTCGCTCGCTCCCCCCCAGTGGGATGGGGGAGAGAATTGGAGAAAAAAAAAAAGGTAAAACTCGTGGGTTGAGATAAAGACAGTTTAATAAGACAGAAAAGGAAGGGTAAATAATAATAGTAGTAATAATAATAACAATAATAACAATAAAATAATATACAAAACAAGTGATGCACAATTAAATTGCTCACCACCTGCTGACCGATGCCCAGCCAGACCCTGAGCAGTGGCAGCCCCCCCCAGTTTTATTGTTCAGCATGACACCATATGGTATGGAACATCCCTTTGGCCAGTCTGGGTCAGCTGTCCTGGTTCTGTCCCCTCCCAGCTCCCTGTGCACCCCCAGCCTCCTCGCTGGCAGGGCAGCACGAGAAGCTGAAAAGTCCTTGGCTCTGTGTAAGCACTGCTCTGCAACAACTAAACATCAGTGTGTTATCAGCGTCGTTCTTATCCTAAATCCAGAACACAGCACCATACCAGCTACTAGAAGGAAAATTAACTCTATCCCAGCTAAAACCAAGATAATTCCTTCTCCCTGCTGAGGACTGAAAAAGAAAGTACTGTTTCTTACTGAAATGTGTAGCCACCTCTTTGTAATGACAAAACACCCTGAGCTGTTGACAGGCAGAGAGAAATGAAGACAGACTTCAGAAAATACAGCATGTAGATACCTCCCATGTGCACTTCTTGCTGCAGTAAGGTGTAATAATCCACTCACTCCACTCAGCTGGAGTATATGTTTAAAAATATAAAAACTTTATATATTTTAGTGTGAAAATCTCTCGGAAGGAGGGATGGGAGCTGTTTCACTGCTTTCAGTTGTTGCCTGGGTATAGCGGGATTAAGAATTTAATTATGGATTTACCAAAAATTGAATTGCATTGGGTACTTCAAGGCACTTTCCTGGCACTTCAGCTCTCATCTTTGCTAGTTAAATGCCTAGACATATATCACCACGTTTGTACACCAGGTTGACAGGGTATCTGATGTCCAGGCTAAACCTGAGCTGTCTTTACTGAAATCCACCATCGAAGCATCAATAATGCATTATTGTTTTTGAGGTTGCTAGATCAGATGCAGTCTGTGGCTGGATATTGGTTTTGTTGCATACAAAATAAGGTGCAAAAATGAAGAATTTACCTGGAAGTTTTCTGGTCTGGTCTGGTCTCATCAAAACAAGAGGCAGCATTTCCTCAGGGTTGAGAGAGGATTTTAGCATGGGGAAAGAGAAAAACAACTTTCTTCTCATCCTGTAAAGAATCCCATAGACCCAGCTTGTTCCATATGTATGCAGGCCAACAAGGTATGGCTTCTAAGGTCAATTTTCATGTGTACCCAGGTTCTAGCGAAGATAATATCTCTCATATCTTCCTGCTGCAGCTCAGGCTGGGCCAACATTTGCATTTCCTATAATCTGCTGTCATGGGTTGCGGGTCTTGGGATTTTGAAGTGGATGACTAGCAGCTATTTTAATTTAAAAAATCACATTCAGATGTAAGGGAAAGGTTTAAAGGACTTGAGTCAATTCCTCTAAAATCTTCAGTTATGGTGTGGTACCTTCATTGTGTGATACCAGTTTCTCTAGGCTGGACATCCAGCCATCTGTCTCTTTGGTGCTGGGACTGTCCTTGTCCTCTGAAGAAGTCATATATCTTCCTGAAAATACTTCTACTGTGGTGGTAAGAAAAGCATAAAAGTGCTCTGAACTCAAAATCAAGAAGAGGGGGGAAGTTATTTCTTAGTTAGATCACCTTATCTATTTTTTTCCTATACACCTTTTTAGTATTTTGTCTTTATATTCAGTGAGGTGGCTGCTTATTTCAGTCCTTCATGCAGCAACAGGAAGAAATGAAATAGGACTTCAACACTGGAATGTTCTTATTGCAAACCCTCCAAGATTAACAGCAATTTTTCCAGGTAGGTGTTCACCATGGAAATCTTTTTTTGTTTCTTTTTTTCTTCATTGAACCAGATTTCTGGTTGTTAAACCTTCAGGTGACAATTATAAAATAAAGAAGCAATGACAAAAGCAAACCTAACACCTCAGAGCAAGGAAGCAAAAAGATGATCCTATGATTCTGCATGTAGTCATTTTCTTCTAACAGAAGATTTTGAGACTATGTATATTCTCAGATTCATATCCTGCTCTGATTCGCATTGCTTCCGTTTGACCTCTGTGGTGATATTATTCAAAAGCTGACTGCAGATTATAGATCTAAATTCATGGATGGAGGAATCATCTATGTCAGATGACACTTTATGCATTTTTAGTTTTCCTTTATTCTTCTTCACTTTTTTAATAAAGAAATCTTTGTCCTTTCTCTTTTCTAAAAAGCTATTTTTAAATAAATGCTCTCCAACTAGGATGCAATGTAAGTAATTTACTAAGCGGAAAGTTTTATATCATAGATCATGGCAATATTAAAAGAGAAGCTTTCACATATCGGTGAGCCACATGATATTTACTCTATGTGAAAAAAGACAAGTTCAACATTTTGTTCTACAGTTTACAGTTTTTATCAATTTAATGTCAAGTGATTGCGGTTGATAGGAAAGCAGCAGAACACTTAAAAATCCTAGGGGAATGTTATTGCCTCTTGACCAGATCACAGATGCTTTCAGCTCAGGTAAACGAATAAATGCTTTACTGTACACACATGTGAAGTTGCAGAGCTTTCTCCTTAAAGCAGTATCAAAATTTGTGACGTGCAGGTACACACTAGTTGAAATGGAAATTTATGCAACATACTGGCTCTCTGCACATGTAGCAGTCTTGTGTATGTTAGAATTTACGTGACCATACATTTGTTACACAGTTAAATAGCTGCTCTAATGAACATGCCTGGTTGTGCTCTGTTGTAAAAATCATCTTTTATTTTTTAAATGAGACCAATGTTGATATGCTGACTGCACAGAAATAGCTCATTGGCGTGTGTGTTTAGAACAAATACCAGTTCAACTGACTAAATGACTTTGAATTACTAATGGGAGATATTTACAATAAAAGAAAATAGCTTCTATTGTTCCTGCAATTTAGACTATGAAAAATCCATTGCAATGTTAATCTCTACCATGACCACTGCTGGCTAACTGTTGCGTTGATGTCCTCTTAGCAACAGTGAATGGCTTCTTAAGCAGCTATATTGGCATTTCAATCTCTTCCTGGCACAAAAATTATAAAGTGGGATGGGAGTGGGTTCTGAATTGGTAGGTTGTTTCAAAATAGGATGTACCACAAATATTATTTGTTTAATAGCTATCTGAAAAAGCAGATGTGCAGATAATGTATTAAGCTAAATGAGGTGGTGAAAGGGTTAGGCATTTGCTTGCCTGGCACATGCATATTTCAGTAACAAGACTTCCAGGCGGGCTGTTTACAGGTGGTTTTCAGTAATTATTAGTTACTTAGATTATTAGTGACTTGCTGATGTTAAAGTACCAGTGTGCTTTATTTTAATGTACTTTGTGGTGTGGGCATAAGGGCTGATTTCCAGATGAGCTGGGCTTCCACAAATTGCAGCTAATGGGAGCTGCAGGTGTTCAGAAGCTCTTTAAAGAAGAGATGAGCAAAGATACTTCAGAATATCTCTGATTTGCCTGCAGTTCTGTTGCAGCTGCAACCCCCCGCCTCCTCCCACTTTCGGAGTTAAGTAACATCAAGGCTCAAGTGCCATCCAGGAGATTTTAGGAATTTAAAATCCTCTATTTGGGTGGTTTGATCACTAGAGAAGACTACCCAGAGCAGAACTGAATCTCCCATTTCCCAGGAGAGAGCTCTGCCAGCGATGCAGAGGGTTTTCTGTTTTAGAATGGGTCTTTCTTGATTTATTTAAATTTTCCTATTTTGTATTTTAAAAATTAAACACTAATGAGAGTGGGGTTGAAGCCAATGTCTCTTGCATGCCCTCCAAATTCTTTAGCCCCCACTTGAAGGGAAATTTTCTCTGTGTAATCAATTTTTTGATTATTTATACACATTGGAACATGTCCACTGGGGGAAAGCCAGGATGAGGCATCCTGGAATTTCCCCCTGATTACAGAATTGTGAGGATGGTGAGTACTGGGCTACGTGCTGTAGTTAGGGAAGATGAAGGATATAAAAGTCAGCACATTGCCTCTCGCAAGTGACTTAGCCCCTGGGATGAGGAGGGACACTGATCTCTTTTTCTTCTCTCCTCTTTTTTATGAGATAAGTCTCGCTTTTAATAAAACTGCCTGGGAGAAGAGAAAAGAAGTTTCACTTATGATTCTTTTTTAATAATCACATCTGTTTGCTATTTATATGCATTTATTGTGGGGAAGGATAGGGTGATGAAAGGAACATTTTCATTTAGGTTGATCTTTATTTTACCCAGCCAGTGAACTTGCATCCTCTTCTAAGTCTTCTCATTCATCCTCCTTCTGGATATTTCTCCGTGTTCAGCTATTTCACAACACAATCATTAGAGAGAACCCAGGAAAAAGGTGTTGATCCTTCCATTGCAAAGGCCAACCTATGGATATTAGCAGTGGAGGAAAGAGTAAATTTACATTTAACACATTTAGTCTTTGTTTTGCTTTGATTCCAGAGCATGTGCAGTAGCTAATCCTCTCCTACAGTTTTAAAACAAGAGTTCTACCAAGTAAAGAGATGGCAGCTACTAGCCAGCATGTTCAGCTTTCACTGTCTCTCAGTATACTTAAAATTAGGTTCGAGATGTAAATACAGAAAGTGATTGTACTGTGAGGAATCTTTTTGGATAGGGCTGTCCCTGTCTGACTGTTCGTGGATTGACATATTGCTATGGTGTGTGAGTGCAGGTGGGCATTTACAATTGCAGCCCTGACAGTCTCTTTCTCTAGTCTGCTTTATACCAATGTCACTGGGTTGTTCAATCCCATTTCTCCCACTCCTACTCTTGCACCCAAAATTGTCCCCAGGTTGACCTGGGCAACTCAAGGCAAGGGATGAAAGGAGTACCCCAAGTCTACAGTGCTGCAGCTCATCCCCACCCTGGGCTTCCCTCCTTTCCTCCCCCTGCTCTCTGTGTGTGCACTGCTTCAGTTACCCTTCTGCACCCAAGCAAGAAATGATTTGGGTGGGTCGGTACAAGCTGTGAGTCTCACAGTTGTGAGCAACTTGCGTAGGCATTTGACAGAGGCCTGCTATGAAAGCTCAGAGAGCTGCAGAGCTTCCACCTACTTCCCTCTTGAGATACTACCTACTGTTTTGTTTGTCTGATTGTTCTTAGACTGTGATCTCAACTTTGCACAGACCTGGGCTATGAGGAAAGGACATCAAGGAGGTGGGCCTGATAGCCCTTGTATAGCACTTGGAGATTTTTTTCTTACAGTTGTGACTGCTGAGTTACCTGTTGAATTTTTGCTCCAAAATATTCTTTCTCCTAAAGACAGGGCCACAATAGCTCTGTTGGTGGCTTTCTCTGCATCTAATGGCTTTCTCTACATTTGATGGCTTTCCCTACATACACCCAGCAAATACGCCCTTTCATGGTGTCCTCCTCCCATTTATCCTCCTGTAGTAGCAACACAGATGTGTAGTCTAAAATGCCCTGATTTAGTTATGCCTCCTGGGAGGATCATCCTTATGTTGTAGGTTTACAGCCAGCTTAAACAAGCATCAAGATTAGATTAAGCTGCTTGTCAGCATGACATGACTGCACAGGACTGCAAAACTTGGTCATACATTTACAGACTAATTTTGTTTGGAAGGGACCTCTGGAGATGATCTGGTCCAACCCCTACCCAAATCAGGCCTGCCTTTGTCAGGTTGATCAAGGCCATGTCCTGTTGAGATTTAAATATGTTGGATGGACAATCCACCACCTCTCTGGGCAACTTTCCAATGTGCAACCACTCATGTAGTGAAAAATATTTTCCTTACCTCTAATCATAATTTCCTTTGCTGCAAGTTATGTCCATTGCCATCTAAGCAAAATATTTTGGCTGATTTCTCATATATAAGATAATTCGTTGGCTTTTTATGCATTTCTCAGTGAACGGAAATATTGTTGTACAGAAGTTCCTTTTTTTGCTGAAAAGGAGGGCAGGTAATGTCAAGAATTTAAGCTGCCTTTTGTGTAAATCTTGGGTGCCCTGAGTGATGCCCATTAGGTTACATTTATACAAGAACCATAGCTTCTAGCAGGAGGGGCAGGTTGTTGACTTTACCTATATCAAGCAGGATAATAGAGAGGTTTGTACCATGAAGAACCACTTCTTTTCAACTGTTGAATACCCAGTCCTGTTGGACTCACCTACTTCCTCATCTGTGAGCCAAGCAAGCCTAATAAATTAGATTGAGGATGTAGATGTTAAAATAGCATATGTTCAGAGATACTTAGGTAAGCAGGAAGGGAAGTGAGTGAGGTATTTGACTCTGCAGAGCTGGTAAGAAGGTGAGAAGTCATTCTTGTGAAGGGTCAAGACAGGAGTTGTTTAACAGATTAAAGCAACTGGTTTTGAAATGTCACTACAAATCTTGTACATCATGGTGCAGGTTTGACCCTTTGTAAGTGTAATTGAGCATAGCTCCATTGACTTCCCTGAATCTCCACTGGATGCTAGATGAGCATCTTGTCCTTAGTTTATTTTCATGTTCATTTATTGCCTATGGGACAATGATATCACAGTTACTGTGCAGGGAATAGACTGTGCTGAGCAAATATCACAGCTCAAGCTGGAGGAAGAAATTGTGATGAAATATTTTCATATCAGCAAATGCTAGTTTTGTCAAAAAAGGTAGTAATTGTACAAAAATTGATTGCGATGAAATTTTGCTTTGAGGAAGAAAAACACTATACAACTGAAACATACTCAAACACATCAGCAATGCCAAAATCATCTATTTCAAAAAACTGAGTATCAGAAGTTTCTTTTCACTCCAAAACAAAAAACTCAACACCTTCTGTACCTCTCTTGCTGTCAGAGGAGGGGGGAGGTGGAAGAGGGAGAGGGAGAGGTAGGGAGGTAAGAGAGAGAGAGAGAGAGAAAAGAAAAAAATGAAGAAAAAAGAAAACAACCACAATCCTCCCAAGATTATTCTCCTGAAAATCTGCTATAGGAAATGTCAAAATTCAGCAACAATTCTGATTTATAATCCAACCTTTAATTCTGAAGAGCTACCTGATATTGCTTTTGTTTGAGATCTAGTCTATGAACAGTATGACCAGCAAGACTGCTCAGGGTCCCCATTCAAGGGGGACCCTTGCATCTTTTGCTTTCTCTGCTTGCATCTCTAAATATACAGAGAAACTTGGGCCTACAAGAAGGACTGACCAAGTAGAACTCTTTCCTGGAGCTGTACTCCATGCTTCATGATTCCATTGCAGGTCCTCCAAAATCATTTATCGTTTATATACATGGAATCATAGACTAATTTAGGATGACTTCTAGAAGTCGTAGTCCAAATCCCCACTTAAAGCAGAGCCACCTTCAAAGTTAGATCAGGCTGCTCAGGGCTGCTCAGCTGAGCTTTGAGTATCTCCAAGGGTGGAGATCCCACAGCCTCTCTGGCCACCTGCTCCATTGTTTGATCAAAGTATATATGTGTATGTACACAAACATTTCTGTTATTTGTCACCTTGATTTTGAACTTCAGAATTAAATCATTGTGTGCTTTTTGAGATTTTCTGTTAAAGATCTGGAAACTAGAATGTATGTGTTTTTATTTTTTTCCTGGTTTGCCTTTTGTAATAAAAGACGAACATTTCTGTATCCATTTGCATCCGAGATCTGGAATTTTAAGAAAAGAGCCAAATATTTGGACATAAATCACGTTTTTACCATCTCCCTTTACCATTTCACCTCCTCTCCCTCCACTTAATCCAGGGTGTGGAATTTATGACTGAAACAATTAAGTCTTTGGCAGAAAATATCTCCAGGTTAAATGTGTAAGTAAAAGAAAAGACATCACAAATGCTTTCAGGTTGGAGAGTTATTACAAAGTACGACAGGTTAATATTTCCCTTTAAGTTCTGGATTTTGGCTGAGCAGTAAAACGAGTAGGACTTTGCTAAAAACAGTTGAGCCCTCCCTCTTGATAAGAAGGGTCTTGGCATCTCATTGCAGGTTCTTAACAACTTTGGTAAATATTTAAAGCGTACTGATTAAAAATTAATACAGCAATGATCCCTGGTGAAATGAAATAATTGAGCCTCTCGGCACCACCATCATAATACAGCTAATTAGAATAATATCAGAGAAACGCAGACCAAAGAACAAACTTCTAATGCTGGCTCCATAGGACATTATAATCCATTGGTCTATTTGGGGTGCTTTGATCTTTCCTCAGATGCTGGAAATATCTAAGCACCAAAGGAGACACTGAAAACAACAGGATTGATAACATTTTCCACTGAAATCCTCTTCTGTCCATTTTTTCCTCCATTTTCATATTATCTGCTTTCTGTTGGAAATTCCAGGTTCTTTTTGGTTTGGGAATTCATTTCATTTTTCTTCCTTATGTGAAAACTCAAACACCTCCAGATGTGGAGAATGCGTGGGTACTGCCCAGCCAGGTGCCTCGGGTGTCACTCAGTGTCATCAGGGGACGGTCTGGGATGGGTTTGCCTCTTAATCACCACCTGCATGCAGAGACACTCTCCGAGCAGGGCAGGCTGGGCAGATAGCACATATACCCAGTGATTGCGGATACCTGGCAATCAGAACAAGCCGCAATGAGTGAGGTACCCAAGCCCACTCAGTCCAGATCTGTCCTTTGACGCAGTCTTTTTCCCCTTGTTCTCAAGTGAGCATCAGGCTATCTTTCCCTCTCTCCTCAAAAATACTCTCAGCACTGGGGACGTGCGTGCAGGAGGGCCTGTCCTGTTCCACCACGGCCCAGCTCCCCACAGCCCCGTGCCTCCAAGCAATTCATCGCAGCAGGGAGAGTGCAAACCGCCGGCAGTGTCAGCCCACATTAACCAAAAGGAGGATGCTACAGGAGCTGTTTATCCTTTTGGCCATAAAACTCCCACTGCTGTAGAGGTTTGCAATCCACTCACAGACTGGATTTTTTTTTTCCCCTAATTCTTTTTGATTGCAAAGCCCTGCTGTCTAGGATGACCTTGTCTAAGCAAGAACCAGCTTGCAGTAAATAAAGCAATAAGTATTTCATTTCAACAGTCCAAGTGACTTGCCCAATATGATTTCTTCTGGCTGCTCTAGGAATTCTGTGGAGATGTGGGTCTTTGCTTGTCCTGTAGCTAGGAAAGAGTCCATCAGCAGAAAGGACCAACCCTGAGCCTGTTGAAGCTGCATTTCTGCTTAAATTAAGATGTTTTCCTGGTGTAAGATGGATGCAGTGCTCTGGAAAGGTGTTGTCTCTCCCACCCTCTGAGCCTCCAGTCTCATCCCTTGGCTTTTCTCTACCGTGGCAACATTCTGGCTGTACAGTCTGGTAAATACAGGCTGGGTAGCTGGAAGATAACTGAACGTTTGTTATAGTAAATGAGGCAATAAACGTCTGAGGTTATGACGAGCAGAAAAGTCAAGGTATTTATCAAATTGCCATGGGAAATAGCTTTGCCAAGCGTTAAGTAATAAACTTTCAATTATCATTTTTATACTCCTACTGCTGAATGCTTTTCAGATCGGATTTGCTTTTGTTGGTTCAAATAGGGTGAGAGGTGAAGTTGTTTTGCTCTGTGAGCATAGAGGAGACGGATGTCCCTGTGTGTGCATATGTACCCACAGATGTGCCTGTACATTCTGTTTTCTGTTTGTTTGTTTGGTGGTTCTTCTCCTTTTTTTTTTTTGCTTGGGGACTTCTCCCAACTCTGGATTAACGGACCTGCATGCTGATATTGAGGATTTTAGGATAATCTGTTAAATGGCTTTTAGAAAGGTACTTACCTATCGATTCAAAAAGATGATTATACTTTGTTATTGTTGCTGTTATCACTGTAGTATCATCCTCTGCCTGATCTGAACTTCCCAGCTGTAGACCGGCTTCTCTGTCATCTTCTTTGTGATAAAAGAGAGGAGGATTTACCTTCTGCTTGACACCTGGTGTGACATGCTAACCACCAAAATACAAGCTGTTTTTAACGTTCAGCTTGTCCTTGATTTCAGTGGAAGTCAAGTGAAGCCTAGACGAACTTTTCTGTAGAAGCAGAATTTTTGTGTCAGTTGGTAAGGAAAAATACCCAAGGAAGAAAATCCTCAAAACTGAAATGGGTAGATGAAAGGAAGGGTTTAAAGTAGTTGCTTAGAGCATAAAGACATATTGAAAAGATAGTGAAAAATTCTTGCAAGCAGCTCACTAGTGAGCCAAAAAAAAATAAAATAAAATCAAAGGTAGGAAGTAGTAGGAAATTGATAGTGAACAAACCCAGAAATTTGCTATGCTATTGTATCGTATGCCATCGACAGTACGTATGCACCTTAAATATGGTTTATATTTCTGTCTCCCCTGTTTCAAAAAATGTAGAGAGCAGGGCAAGAGTCATGACAAACATGGAAGAGTTTCTGCAAAGGGAGAGGCTAATAGACCATATTCAGCTTGGAGAGGAGGTGACTGGGAGCCAGAGTGTTCCTGCAGAGGGCTGGAAGGATGTGTAAGGAGGAAGGTGGCTCCGTGCTTGTTCTGCCTCTCTTGGTCTCTAAAAATACTTTGTAGGCCTACAGGGACCTTTAGTTTGATCGTTTATGAATGTGCTTGTGGCACTGTGGCTCTGTTCACCACTTTTCTCCTGATCTGCTCATAGCAAACATTTCACTGACTACATGTAGTTTCGGAATAAGGATGATAATGTAACCCAGGGGAGTATGGAGATGAAGCACTGCGGAAATTTCCATGTGATGGGCTTTGCACAACTACTACGTTTTGCCACTGATATATTCTCCCTACTATTAGGAATAGTAATGAAATAGTGTTTCACGCCAGGGTCTTTATGTGTAAATGTTCACAGGTTTACTCAGAAGAGGCCACACATGGTCAGTTGCTATTGACATATCCCAGAATCATTTTAGCCAGGCTCCAAAATTTTCTGAAGCATGGAAACAAATTTTTTCCTCTTCAGAGTTTATACTCTCTCTGTCTTATTTTTATATAGCACCTTTGCAATTTTTAAGACCTGCTATATCTGGAATCAGCTCCAGCACCTGGCTGCTTAGCCAGCAGCTCGCAGGCTTGTAAAAGCAGACTCTTTGAAAACCTGTTTGTTAAAAAGCAGGCTCCTCACAAGCTTTCTAGCTTGCTGAATTCCCACTGAAATCCAATGCGTTCTTTTATACCTCTGAAATAGCTGGTGATTTCAGAGGGAGGCTGTGATGTGCTGGTTCTGTAGAATTACAACCTTAGCAGCTGTAACATCGCTAAAAGGCTTATTTTGGAGAAAGACCGTGTCGTAAATGAGGTGTTCAAAGACTGAAAGTTCCGGCTGCAGCTTGCTAACTGTGCCTGCTGCCAAAAATGTTACTCCACAGGAAAGTCGTACTCTCTCCATATAGATGGTCTTTCTTTTAAAACACCCAAATTTTAGAGAGCTTGAAAATAAAGGACACCAGTGAGGATTTTTGTTGGCTTCTAAAATGATCGAATTTCAGATGATGAGGTCCCTGACAGATGAGTTATTGTAGTTAGATCTGTGAAGATTAAGGATGCTGTCATACTTGTGCCTCCCATGTCCCTCTTTGGGAAACTTTTGCCCCTCTAGCCAAGGACAGAAAAGATGGGAGATATCTGTAGTTCAGAATGCAGCTTATTAGCTGAAATATTGATGAAAGTGGTCTTTTGCTAAAGAAGCATTTTGAAAACTTGTAGCACGCATATCTTCTGCAGCCTGTGCCCCAGCAGAGAAGCTTCTGGTGGAAGGCTGAGAGTGACAGACGAGGATCACTTAGAACATCAAGACTAAAATTGTCAAAGTCAAAGCCAGGAATTTAAATGTAGGAATTGCAGTGTTTAACCAGACAAGGCGTAAGGTTGGGAGATATGGTAACTGTACTGACTGTGTTTTAACCATGCCTCTCCCCTATGATCTTTAGGGTGCTTCTTTCAATCCCCCAAACCCTCTCCTCCTGCAGACTTTCCAACCAGCATTGTAGGTTTGGGGTGAAAGCACTCTTAACCACTGCGTTTGGGGTGCAGTTTGCTCTTGACCATATGCTTTAAGCATGCCCAGAAGATGCCTTATGGACTGGGCCGCTCAAAGGACTTCATCAAGAAGATGTATGTTTTGAAGATGCCTTGTCCCGTTCAGCAGGGACATGGGAACAAAGCTGCTCGGCCCAGCCAAAATGATGTTGGTCAGGACTTGTACACAATTGCAGGTATCAAGAGAGCTTTGTCAGTAAAACCTTGGAGAACGCACTGGATGGGGTAGAAGAAGTGCAGGGAGAAAAGGCTGGTTCATGACCTTAATTTTGTCATAGTAGGGATTTAAATGCTTGAGCCATTTTGTGCTTCTGGATTTTAAATGTTTGAGAATTTTGAGCTTTTTGTTATGCCAAAAAATGCCAAAAAAAACAATTTGGAGTTTATTTTCTTTGCAGATGATTCTACAGGCGCAGCAGTTGGGATAGAACAGCTGAATCAAGTTGATTTTACTTCAAAAGAGGTCGTTTGAGACTTAAATCGATGTTTCATTAAGTTCCAAGGGTTAATTACATATTGTTACTCTGTGTCTATGGGGCTTATTAAAATGGGTCTTCTGCCTCATCCAGGTGCTTTCAGAACACAAATGGCAATCATAACAGAGCAATACAAACCAAAAGGAAGAAAGTGCAAGTTTTACAAATTCTTATCCTATACAGATTCCTGCCCTTTTTTTCTTCTATATGTCTAATAATGCATCCATGAAATGTTTTAAAATCCAGTGGTTAATTTTAGAACTGTTTTGATCTTTTCTTAATGCTGCTGTATGGATTTGGCTGGGGAAAGTGTATTATTTGTTTCAGAGCACAATTTCAAATTTGCATTGAGGTGAAAGGATCAATAATAAATTCCAGCTCAAATTGTGAATCTTCTGATGCTTTTCTAAATGAAATCCAGTGTTGTGTCAGGGATATTTTTATCCCTGTGACACAGAAATCATGTTTTTTAGAAGCCTCGGCTGCAGAAATAATGGCTTATTATACAAGAACAGAGAACGACAAGTTATTTTAAAGATATAGTGGGAAATATCCTTCCATAGTATAAGTAGGCAAAAAAAACTTGATCTCAGTCAACCTGTGCTGATATGCACTGGCTGAACATCTGACTATAACGATAAATATTCCAGATACCTTGTTGTTCGATTTCCTGCTGTTTGATAATTAATGTTCTTTGTACAGTATCAACCCACAAACCCATTCAGCTTGACAGATTCGTGAGAGCACTTTCTGTAATTTTCAGAGTTGTTTGTACCTTCTGATCTTAACAGTGACATATAGTCTTATGCAAAATGTTTCAAGATAGCCATTTTATTGCTTTGGATGGGAGTGGGAGCTTTTCTGGAGAAAATTTTATTGATGGCCAAGTTCAGAATGTTTCACAAGGGAACTGCAGAATTTAAGCAATTTTTTAATAACACAGACACAGACAATTTTTTTTCTGTGTTAGCATGTACATGAAATAAGATTATGCGCAATGAGTAGATCTCAGTGTAATTCATTTTAGGGCTGAGTATATTGTTAATTTGCCTATGCAAGTAGAAACGCGTTTTTCACTATTCTGACAAACAAAGAAACCAATTTCAACATAAGCTATTGCAAGTTGTTCTATCTAAAGGAGAGAAATCTGGAGAAAGGGGGGTAAATGTCAAAGTCTACACTGTGCCAGAAGGGTGTATATGATGTTAAATGTATTATTTAGCTTGCAAAGATTTTACTTCTACAGTACCGAAGCTGCTTTTGAATTTAACAGATATGGTGTCAGAGTTCACATGATATTTCAGATGCTCAACATCAGATTTATGTGAGGAGCTAGATCACTAAATTAAAAGTCTTTTGTGCTCTCTAGTGCACACAGTGTTGCTATTGATAACATCTTAACAGTGACCTCAACTGCAATTTTGGAGTAGGAAGAGGGATATAGTGCTTTCTATTTTCTCATTTTTCTGATCTCCATGAATAGGTGTTTAACACTTATCGACAGAGTAAGAAGCTATTCTGTTGACGCCAGTGTGACCAGAATTTTACCCAACATCGTTACTCTTACTGCAATCAATATATTCCAGGAATCACTGGGCTATTACTCAGTGTGTGATGTTGTCTTTGCTGCCAAGATTTTATCTCAGAAGACACACAGATGGCATGTTTCTGCATATAAACACAAAGTAAAAAGTGCTGGAGCAGCGTGAAACATGCTCATCCTGCAAGAGATCCTGCACACAGGACTCAGTGACTCAGACAATACGGACTCTCCTTTGAAGGATCAGGGCACAATTCTAGACCAGCCCACCATTTATTTTATTACCTGGGGACCTGCATGTTGCTGAGCTGCTCTGAAGCACGAAACGCACTCAGGAAATGCTCTGCCATCTTCTGTCTCTGCAATGAGGACATTGTGGAAATACGACTGCGTTTTCCTTATGACAGAAGTTGTGAATAGCTCGGGTTGCCTGTCTTCAGCTGTTTCATAGTGATATTTATTTAAATGCAGGAGAACAGAACATTTCACAATTTGCTATTTACGGCCTGATGAAATCATGTGCCTGCCATAGTTGTGTGTTCTATCTGTTTTCCTAATTCTCAGCGCTGCTTGAGAATTACATTTCATGGATGTCTGGTTGCTAATAGGAGGATGAAATCTGAAATCCACGATGAATGTTTACTCAATACAACGAGTTCAAGATTATGATTAAAAATCCAAAGGCTTTGTTGAGGCTTTGCCCCTTAATATCACACTTTTTTCAGCTTTAAAGCTTTTTTTAAGAGAGGGATCTTATGAGGCACTGAAAACTTACCTTGATTATGATAACTTGAGTTAGAGAAATAAGCCTTTATATTTTCTTACCCTGAATGACAGACCATCTCTCCTGGGGAAGAAGTGACTTGCTGCTTTGTTACTTTGTTCTAACAATAATTCACATTTCTTTAATCCAGAGGAGCACCAAAATGCTCTCCAGCATGCATATATTTCATTTCATTCTGTAAGCTGAAGAAAGCAACTATTTTGTAGCAACAAAACTAGAAATAGGATTGTGAGGGACAGTATGGCAGTGGAAAATTTATTAGCCAGTAAATATAATTCCCTAAATTGGGAGTTACCTGAAGGGCAGTGGCATTTCTGCTTGTGGGTGGACAGGGCTTAGTTTCATAATAAGTGCCTAGGTGCCTGTTACACTTAGGGTCTTTTTTGCTGTTATTTAATCTTATCTTTCCTTTCCATGGAGTCACTGAAAAATAGTAAAATATGAAGAAGATGAACAAATGAAATTCTCTTTAAAATTACTGATAGTGATTGAGCTGAGTGGTGCAGTTGATACACCAGAAGGAAGGGATGCCATCCAAAGGGACCTGGACAACCTTGAGAAGTGGGCCCATGTAAACTTAATGAGGTTCAATGAGGCCAAGTGCAAGGTGCTGCACCTGGGTCAGGGCAATCCCAGACATGAGTACAGACTGGGAGAAGAACTCATGGAGAGCAGCCCTGTGGAGAAGGACTTGGGGGTTCTGGTGGATGAAAAGCTGGACATGAGCCGGCAGTGCGTGCTTGCAGCCCAGAAGGCCAACTGCATCCTGGGCTGCATCAGCAGAGGCATGGCCAGCAGGTTGAGGGAGGTGATTGTCCTCCTCTGCTCTGGCCTTGTGAGGCCCCACTTCGAGTGCTGCGTACAGGTCTGGACCCCCAGCACAAGAAAGATGTGGACCTGTTAAAGTGAGTCCAAAGGAGGGCCACAAAGATGATCAGAGGGCTGGAGCACCTCTCCTATGAAGAAAGGCTGATAGAGCTGGGGATGTTCAGCCTGGAGAAGAGAAGGCTCTGGGGAGACCTCATTGCGGCCTTTCAGTACTTAAAGGGGGCTTATAAAAAAGATGGAGAACAACTTTTTTTCATAGGTAGATGGTAATAAGACAAGCAGGAACAGTGTTAAACTAAAAGAGGGGAGGTTTAGATTAGATGTTAGGAGGAAATTCTTTCATGGTAAGGTACTGGAACAGGTTGCCCAGAGAAACTGTGGCCGCCCATCCCTGGAGGTGTTTAAGGCCAGGTTGGATGGGGCTTTGAGCAACCTGGTCTAGTTGGTGACATCCCTGCCCATGGCAGGGGGGGTGGAACTAGATGATCTTTAAGGTCGCTTCCAACCCAAACCATTCTGTGATTCTATGATCTGATGTTTGTACATGAAGCTCCTACATCAAGGTTTTGGATCCATTTTTAAATCCTGTGATTTATTTTTCTGTTAGAGGTGTACTGTCAGTAGGTCAAAGTTCCATTTAGAGGCCTAGCAATAGTTTTTGTTTGTTTGTTTGTCTGATGTGTGTATCATTGAAAATTCTGTTTCCTTTAAGAGAATTGTTTTTACTTGTGTTTTGGAGAGCAGTGAGATATATCAATTTAAAATTTAGAGTTTCAAATGCATCTTAGGTACCTAAAGATAGGTGTAGATGTTTAGTGATATTTCTGAGAGGCAGGTGTCTAGTTCTTGATCTCTACCCACTTTTACAGAAGTGAGATTTCTCATCTATCTTTAAGAAGTCTACACCAGAAATGAGCACCGAGATTCCCCTGCTAGTCTGTGGAGATAAAGGGTGTGACTCATTTCAGTGTAAAATGGAGGTAGAAAAATGGGTCAAAGGAATCGCTTTCTAAATGTGCCTGCTTTTTTGTTTGTCTGTTTTGCTTTGTTTTGTTTTTCTCTTTGCTAGACAAGCAACCCATATGTAGATATAGACAATGTAAATACCTAACACAGGTGAAATGAATTTCAGTTTGAGAATGGAATACATTCCCACATAGAGACACCTACATTTAGGTGTTAGTGCACACATCGTATATATAGATGCAAGTGTTTAAGCTCCCATTACAACCAAAAGAGATGCAGTCACTAAAGGTGGAATGAGTTCAGCTGGGTGACTGTTTCAGGGTAAGCTCAATCACTGTCTAGGCTAGGCTCTTTTATGTTTGTAGACTTTAGGGAAAAGATTCAGTTGCCTAACCATGTGTATGATGACATTTGAGAGGCTTTAGGATGTCTCATCTAGTCTTCAGCTGCTGCTTCAAAAGGCAGCAGGACTCCGCTACATCATAGGTCAGCTGCCAGTTGTGCATAGATGTCTATTTTATACCTATACATGATATCTCTATGTTTAGGCATTGGAATTTCTCCTGAGGCATCTAATTGGTATTGAAAATAGTAGCAGTTTGACATTCTGGCTACACGTTTGTGTCTGCAAGATACCCAGAATTACCCTTTTCCCAAAGTAGCTTATGTGGATATAAATTTGCAGGGGTCAAAAATGAGAGGTGAAAATGCCATTGCTTCTGAAAAGGTAATAAAAAACCTTGGAGACTCTGCATCTTGTTGATTTTCAGATCAAACTTGAACTATTTGTTTGCACAACAAGCTGGTGTATAAAATTCGCAAGAGCAAGATGCAAACATGAAAATAGTTTCAACCCTGCAGGCCCATCATCACTTCTGTTGTAAGTTCTGCAAATCAAATAATGATTTTGAAAAAAACATGCAACATTTTTAACTTCAGCTAGATCCTATACAACAGAGGTAAAATGAGGTCATAGCAAATCCCTTAAATTTATTGGATTTCATTCATGTTTTGCTAAGTTGTGTATAGCACTAAGTGCGCCATAAGTTTTCATTGTGTTCTATATATTGATTGTATTTCTTATAAGAATTCAAAACAATGGGAATTAAGGTTTTGATTATAGGACACCAGGAATGATTCATCTGTTACCAAGAATCAGACTATGAAAAATCTGCAGGAACAGTGCAGACATTTGTGCTAAATACGCCTGAAAGGGAATATTCACATGACAGGGACTTTTATTTAGATGTTGTTATACCTATTTTTGCTCATAGCTTTATGGCTAACTACATCCTCTTGACTTCAATTTCATGCACACCTCACCTTCTTATTTGGAGACTGAGGAAAAACCTTCTACTTGTTTTAATGTCGATGCTTTATCTGTGCCCTGCATGAATGACATGAATATGTCTCATCATGCTCCAGAAGCTGTTAGTGCCTCTCCTAAGATGAGTCTTTATTCTTAAGAGATCTTGAATGTTCTCCATGTGGTATGTAAATACAAGGAGCTCAAAAAGTTAGGAGGGTCAGGATTTGGAGGCTAGTCCTCTGTGGCAAATTCAGTTACTTAGGAAGTAATGAATAATTTTCAAAATGACACTGTATTTCAAACTAGTAGGCAAACGACCTGACAAGTTGCAGTGTGCCAGAGGAATAGTGTTGTCTTTCATTCTGGCATAAAACTAAAAATTTAGCTTCTTCTCCTTGTTTGCTAAAGATTCCTGCTCTGAAGAATAATTGCTTAATCCAAACTGCTGTCTCAGTTTCTGTTTGGGCAATGGAATTTCCTCTGTTCATAGATGACATCTCTTGTTCTGACTAGGTGTTTTATTCTTACTGAATTCCTGGCCTGGAGTACAAGAAGTCATTCTGTTTTGTTTTGTTTTGTTTTGTTTTGTTTTCAGCACAGTAGCTTGGTTTGTGATTGTGCAACCACAATGTTGTACAAGATATTTGTGGTGATACATGTTTTCATCAAGATATGCTTGTTCCGGGAACTGCATTGCATTAGTGAAATGGGATCAAAGAAATAGAGAGGATACTTTTGCTGGCTGCAGTTTGGTCACAGTGAGTACATGGTGTTGGGTGATTCACTTCATTCTGCTGAGATTATCCCACAATGAAAAGGTCTAGCAGGAAACCTTTTGATTTCAGTTCGTTCTTTTTCTTTCTTTCTTTCTTTCTTTCTTTCTTTCTTTCTTTCTTTCTTTCTTTCTTTCTTTCTTTCTTTCTNTTCCTTTCCTTTCCTTTCCTTTCCTTTCCTTTCCTTTCCTTTCCTTTCCTTTCCTTTCCTTTCCTTTCCTTTCCTTTCCTTTCCTTTCCTTTCCTTTCCTTTCCTTTCCTTTCCTTTCCTTTCCTTTCCTTTCCTTTCCTTTCCTTTCCTTTCCTTCCTTTCTTTCTTTCCAAGCAGAGTTACACTTTTCCGTCTTTTTTTTTTTTTTTTTTGAAACCTTATAAATATATCCAGATGGACCGATGGATACCAAGCAGTATCTTTATGTTTGCTTTTATTAAACAGATATCTAATGTTACAAAGACGTGGGAATGAGGCAATGGGCACAAATGGGAAAACAGGAGGTTCTGTCTGAACATCAGGAAGCACTTCTGTGCTGTGCAGTGATGGAACACCGGCACAGGTTGCCAAGGGAGGTTGTGGAGTCTCCCTCCTTGGAGTTCTTCAAAAGCCACCTGGATGGGGTCCTGGTCAACCTGCTATAGGTGTCCCTGCTTGAGCAGGGGTTGGACCAGATGGACCCAGAGGACCCTTCCAACCTCAACTGTTCTGTGATTCTGTGAAAAAGTCTTAGTGAACTTTCTGTCCTTACTGAAAGGACAAAGCAGGACTGCAGGGTCCTGGGCTGTGCTTACAGTGGCAGAATAACAGCTCTGGTCTCTGGGAGGAGCCAGCCACTAGTGCAGTCAACCCCCTTCAGAAAGCAGCATGACCTCAGAAGCCCCATTTGAAAGGGGAAAGTTTCTCCCCTGCCCACGCCTCAGCAGGAGATTCTTGCCTGGGTGTAGAGCTGTTAGCAACACAGTTCTGTCTGATTTTGGCAAGAAGCATTTCCTGCTGCCATCTGCTTAGACCCTTGCAAGCTGAGGGCTGTGTCTAAATGGTGGTCCTTGTAATTTCAGTGTATAGGGCCTTGCTTGTTTTAAACCAGCTCATTTGGACGCTGGTGCCAATGTAAATTGTGGCAGTATGTAGTTCATTACAGGCTGAAAAACCACTGCAGAAAAAGAGCACATTTTCCTGCTCCACATGCCATGCTGCTATCACCAGACTGCTGTCTGCATCAGAAATGTGCGGTTTATTGCTGGTTTACGTACATCTGCAACATGCCATGGGCATCGAGTCTGCTCACACAATCAATTGTTGGCGAATTTTTATTGTACCCCTTGAGGCAAGCTAAACACACGTTTGTGCTTAAATAAAACAAGGTTTTATGAACAATGCATTGGAAAGAGTCCCACCGCCATAAGCAGATCTACAAGGAGGCTGCCAAGATACGTTACAGGCCAATTCCTCATATACACTTGCACCTGCACCAGTTCTGTGAGCATCAGTATCAGAAACCTTAGCCTGGTTTTTGGTTCATCCCCCAGCACCAGTTCTGCTCAACAAAGGTGGCCCCTGAGCACTCACATTCCAGGATTGCTGCAGGACAATGCTGAAGCCTTTCCTACCTCATCAGCAAGGGAAACTTTGCTCCCTTTCATGAAGTCATTCTGTTTCTGGCATTCCTGCTCCCAGCCAGTTTAATCCGTTTTCCAGTTCGACCTTCTTCCTTCCAGGACAGTTCATTCCTTGGTCACAAATGACCATTGCTAAGTAGTTGCAATTTGAATTTTGCCTTCATAGTGCTAGGAAAGCAGATTTTCAAATGACACCAAGGGGGCATGGCAGTTCAGTTGCTGCCTTTCTAGAAATCTCCCTGTCTGTGTTGCCCCAACTTTCCTTGTCTAGAAGTAATTGGGCGCAGGAAAAGAGGATTTCAGGGAAATTAACAGCCTAGAGTTGGTTAGCTTTATCTTGTTATCTCCTTCTTCTTCAGGCACTGTTCACCGTGCACTTACTCAAGTAAGTGTGTTAAGGACAACACTTAGATGCTTTGGAGAATTTGATTCACACCATGTGGTGAGTTGCCGGTGCCCCTAGCTCTTCAAAGGGAAATCCAGCTCCTTGTCCAATTGAAACGTAAGAGCTCAGCATCCATCTTACATGCCCTTATGAATTTGAGAAGGGTCATTAGCTCCATGAGATGACTGAGCAATGTGCTTACGGTGTGACAGAAGGCTTGTCAGGCAAAGCTTGAGGGACAGCTGTACTGAGAAGCTGGAATAAGAGCCAAGGTCTCCAGGAAAAATTACAGCTTAGCTGTGCAGAGCCATCCTTCTGGTGAAGTTTACCAAGATGCTGGCCTGAATTTGAGAAACAAATGGTTTTCTTGTTATTTTGATAGACTCTGCTAACCTAGTTTTATTCAGCTGCTGTATTTCAGGCCCTGTTTTGTTGGTCCCATGTATAGCAGTGGCTCACTTGGCCCTTTCCTTCTTTGTCAGAGATCAAGCAATGCCGTGACAAATAAATCAGCCTTTTCCTCTGTTTGTAAACCACTTAATTTAGCTCTTGCTCTACAGCAAAACCTGGTGCAGTTATTTATATCAACATGGCCCCAAGCACTTAAAACAAGTCAACATTCTGATTATGGCTCTGCATATTTTATTGCCTATATTTATATCATGCTGCTCTAAACCAGCACCTGTTCCTCCTTTATCGCATTCCAGTTTAATAGTTACTGTCTGTCCAAAGAACCATTGTGATGGAAACTGGCCTACAGATTTTTATTTCTATAGCAGTGAATGTCCCTTGGAATACACATTTCTCATGAAAGTTCTCATGAAATCTGTTAAATATTTTAAAACTGAGGATGGCTGTAAAAAAAGCTTTTTTTTTTTTTTTTTTTTTTTTTTGTGAGCTCAAAAGTAAAATATCATGCTGTACTAATTTCTGTACTGAAAATATTCCCTCTTCCAGCTTTACCGGGACCATAGTCCTTCTGATGCTCCTCTGATGGTCTCTGTCAAATTCTCTTACCACCATCGTTATCTTCTCCCCCCAGTCTCCCAGCTTGTGAGCGTTTTTGGTGGCAACAATCCAATCCGTAACTGCTTGTCAAGCTTTCAATGCTCTTGTCTTGCTCAGTGTGTGAGAACATGACGCTGCCTGCTGTGCTGTTGTCTTTTGGTCCAGCATTGCAAATATGCAATTCAACAACTCCTTATGAGCATCAGTAATTCCACTGATTCCATGGAAAAGCTCAAGGCAGGTGTTGTCGATGTTTACTTTGATAGTAATTTCAGAAAAGTTAATTAAATAAAAAAGGTTGTCTTATTCGGTCAAAACTTGGATCGAGCAATCAGGACATAAAAACAGGCTTTATCAGAACCTGACTTCTCAAATACCTAGAGATTTACTTTTACCAGCACAGAGACCCCTCTTCTTTCCTGGGATCCCTTATCTCCCTTATAACACATCTTCTCAAATCTGAAGGAGATTCTTCTAGAAAGTCCAGATTCGTTCCAAAAACTTGCCTGTCCTGAGCACTGAAAGAGGCAGAAGTGGTTTTGTAGAGGAAAAAGGTGTCTGATCATAACATGATGCGTTTGCATAAGGTAACGAGAGAACAGACTCAGCGGCCAAACTTCTCTCTTATTTCCTATCTTCTGAGAGCTGAACAACTTTTAACCCAGTGATTGATTGTTGAATCCAATTAGATGTCTACATTTGTATTATAAAAGGCAAAAGGTAGGGCTCTATATCATTGTTTTGACAATTTGCTTGATTTTTCCTTTTTTTTTTTTTTTTAAATACATGCAAGGCAATAAGTGCTTGTATACAGACACATGCATTCTGCTTTTCTCACCCTTTTCACATGTGTTCTGTAGACATTCAAAATCCTGTTTTTATGTGCAATCTTGCTATGAACGACATTCATCTGACTAGGTGTGGACTTTGATCACAGGGCTACACCTTAGCAAGTCAGTTTTAGCTCCCTTTATGGTCAGTACAGAAGTAGGTGTTGATGGTCACATGAATCTTGTTGACTGTATTTGCTATCTCTACAGACTATAGTGCAACTCTAAACACACGTACATATGAAGGAATTTCTAGTTAGTGAGATGAATCCCATGGACAAGTGTCCTTGCTTAACATCCTTCATGAACAAGGATAATCGGTGTGATGAATGTAAACTACTTGCTCTTATGTGCTTACTTAGATGTCCTCAGAACATATGAAGGGGACGATAACTTGCCAAGTGAAACTAGAGTGAATTTGATGAGATAAAATGCAATATAGGCACTTAACTGAGCTTACAGCTCAGTTAGACAGTCGCATGGTTTCTTTTACAACCAGAAATGGAAATGCAGTCAGAACAGTGGCAAGGAACACGTAATTCATTAGCCTTTCCATACAAGACTGTCACTAGTTACTAGCATTGTGGTGACATTCAAGACGCTCTGTTACACATTTGGATTCTTTGGAAATAGCTCTATTGACATAACAGTTTGTCCTCAAGGTAGCTCCTTGACTCATGCATCAGGCAGCCACATGGCTCAACAAGAGTCTGCTTCTCATCCAGCTCCTTACGTCGACTTTCCTGCCCTATAGCACCTGATTATGGAATTTTTCCAAGGAGAATCTCAGTCAGCTTGTTTGTCCTGTCTAGATGTGGCCTCTTTAGAAGACAGACAGAACTGTCCTTTAGGTGTTGCTAAGATTTGAATGAGGTCAAACATCCTGATATACTCCCAAGGACTTAGTATAGACCCATGTACATACAGTTTGGAGAACAGTCATGTGTGAACTTGAGTAGAACTTAAAAAAAATAAATCCTTTTTGGCTGTTTTACAAGTACAGGAGAATAATACATGGGCTGTGTCTGAAAGAGCTCTAATTTCCTCTTTAAACCAATAAAAGAACCCAGACTGAGAAGAATATAGCTCCTTTTATTAAGGAGGGGGCCATTCTCATCTCAAGCATGAGAATGATGGGTAAGTCTGTCTAAGTGTACTAAGCAGGCTTCAAATAACTTGCTGTTTTTTCTTGTGTTTTATGGTTCTAAAAGGGACAAAAGGAATACCAGAAAAAAAAAAAAAAAAAGATTCAGGTGAACAGCGGAGGTCACAAAGAAGAGATACAAAGTGGGGAAGGAAGTGGTAGGGGAGGTGTGGTGAGGAGAGGATTATGCAGCAGTGGGAAGCTAGTCCAGGTGAAAGTTTGAATTATCTCCTTTTTCCTTCTGTTTCGCTCTCCTTCCTTTGTTGCCTGAATTTTCCCTGCTGTTTCATTTTCTGCACAATACCAACAGCAGGTTATTAGTAACTGTGTAAGCAGATAGCGATTTGTGCTGAGCTGAACTCAGATCTGGTGTCCTGACAGGCACGTGCTTACAGAGGACAAATCGAGGTTGATCTTCATTCTTTTTGTCGAGTGATCTGACCTAAATTTGCACAGCTGTGTTCACATTTAATCCTGTCTAATAGCTCAAAGGCTTTATATCTCATAAGAGCAGCCTACTGGCACCTGACATTTATTCTGGCCCTCGTTCAGTTCTGCCCTACAAATCCACTGGCACAACCTGGTATTTTTGTTTTTCCCTAGTAGATTTATTCCTCTATCTAACTACCCTTGAAATGAGCAATCTATGAAGGATATAATCTAGACCATTGGTTTTCAGCCTTGTGGGTTTGCTGACCTGTACAAATTCTCCGGAGTGGATTGGTCACACAGGCAAAATGTGAGAGGAATTGAAATGAGTTGTTGGCTCATTTTCCTGAGTGACTTCCTTTGGATCCCACTCTGTTTACACCCATGACTATGTGAACCATATATTTGAAGCTGTTGATACAGAGTGAAGGTTCTTGACTGAGGTGCAACATTTTTTTCCTCATAATACTCTAATTTTGTTGCTGAGGGTTGAACAAGTATTTACCCCACTCTTCAATGTGAACCAGTGAACTAGGTACCACTGCTACTTTGTGAATTCCAGCTGGCAAAAGACATAGTGGAGCTTGTAAGTGAAAAACAACAACAATAACCAAACAAACATAAATAAAACAGCTCCTTTTTTATTTGCTCCTCTTTGAATACTCTTTGGGTTATGAGTCATTTTTTAAGGATCATTTATTATCTATCTTCTGTGTCTCTAACTCATAACATTTTGGTGGTAGAAATCAACGAACCTTGGCAAAAATGATTCATGATGTTGCACTGTTTATGAGCATATGTCTAATGCATCTGACAAAATTGTGGATATTGATTTTCCCAAGAATATTAAACAGCAAACTTTGTATACATATTTTTTTTTTTAACATTGGAAGATTATTTTCAGGGCTTGCATCCAAACTGCGTTAGCTCTCTGCAGTATAAAAACAAATTAGTCTTTAACATTTTGAACTAGGCTAAATGCTTATGTGGTGGAAAAAAAACATGTTTAATGGATATGTTTGATTAAGACTATGTGCCTTGCATTTGCTTGTACCTGTATCACAAGTCTTTACTTTGGCTTAGGTATTGAAGAAAAAATTCAAAGGATTGCAATACACTGGAAAAACACTAAAAACCTTGGCAAAATAGCTGCAAGGGATTATTGCTGTTTTGTGCTGTGATACTATCTCATTCTTTAAGCTATTCTGGTTAATGTTAGATGATTGTAAAGACTGGAGATCTTACAAAGTAATCCCTGATAGTTCCATGTCTAAACAGAGCATTAGAAGGTTTCTCATGGCTAAGAATAACATGTTTTCTGAAGAAGACTTGAAACTGAAGTCCTAAATGATAATACATACTAAAATAAACAGAAAAAAATCACAAACAGGCAGTGACCCCAAAGTTGTGGTTTTTACAAATGTGTTTAGAGAACAAATTAATGAGCGTTCTGGTTGGGTTCTAAATTGGGTATATGCATCATCTATGCAGATTTTATTGCATATAATCTTCACTTTCAACTTAATAACATATTGTTGAGTGAGGCCATATATTAAGACTGCATTTCATTCAATATGTAGATTTTGTCAATCTGTTGCGATGTTTGTGCCTGAATGTGGGAGACTTGGTACCAGGCAGCGCTTTTTTGGTACTGTTAAAACTGTGGCAAAAGGCAACTCTTGACATGCTTCATTGGCCTTCCATGACTCAGGGTAAAAGCTCTACCTTGTTGACTGCGCTATAGTAAAATGAAATGTCTAATTCAACAAGTCAGAGCGGCATAAACTCATGCTTGAATCACTTTTCTGAAATAAAACCATAACCGTCAGTGGTTGTCCCAGGGTTGACAGTCATGACCCAGGAATGAAGAAGTTTTATAAAAATTTAAGTAAAAACTTTACATTCCAGTAATTCTTTAGCCTCAGTAGTGCTGGGGAAAGAAACCAAAGTATTTAAGGAAAGTAAAAAGATTAAAAAAAAAAAATAATAATGCCCAGGTAGCAACAAATACCAGCTTCTGAAAAAATTCAGAATAAAATAAAATATGCTTTAAAAGCAGTAAGGACAGTGGTTCTAGCCTGGAGATAGTAAGATAGTGTGTGCTATGTTTCCTGAGAGGCAGCTTATTCTCCTAAATGAATGCTTCTAGGTTTATGAGTCATTGCCCTTTATCACATGGTGTTTTCTTATTTTGTCCTTGGGGTTTTTTTAATTTCTTTCTTTCCTTTTTTTTTTTTTTTTTTTTCTGGCTTCTGTGACAGAGATGGACAAGAATTGTGAAGGCACTAAATAAATGTCCGGTTTATTTTTCACTCAGATGTAATTGCACAAATGTTAGAAAGTTCATAGACTGTCAGAGTATGCAGTGTCCTGTCCTCAGTTCCACCCAGTGCTGTCCCCATCTGGCCTTCCTCTCCTCCCTTTGGTTGGGTTGATGCTGACTGCTGTCTCAGCCGGGGATTTTCAGACTATTTTTTAGCTTCAAGATGTGTAACAATTGAGTGTGTGTGGTACATAACCAATAAACACCTAGAGTCAGAGGGCTCGGTCAGTTGACTCTCTCTAAAATGTCATTAGCACAAACACTATGAGTCAAAAAGATTGCTGAGAGCAATGGACAATAAAGATAAATAAAACCATTGCAGTTAGCCAGTATCATATGCTGAACAATCCAGAAGTTATCTCTACTGAAAACAATGGGATGGAGAGTATAAAATCAAGTCTTCCTGTAAAAGAACTCTCTAATCTTTAAATATATAGATTTTTATAGGGCTTTAATTGTATAAAGGATTCAGATTTTCAGTTAGTGTCTCCTTGCTACAAGTAAAATGACAAATGAAATTGATTGTCTTTTGCTAGGACACCAACTCTTGTTGGAAGGACAAACTTAAAGTGGTGACCTGACTGATAGCATCAGTGCCTGTAGGACAGCACAGTACAACCAGTGATGATGGCAGCACCTTACAAAGCAATCCATTGCTTTGGAAGGGACGAGACTGATCATGGGCATGGCTTTTACACAAGCATAGGGCCAAAACACTTCCCATGTAGTTTTTTTCTGGCTTCTTATGGAGATATACTTGTGTCTTCTTCAGTCCTCTTTGGGAAAATACAAAGGGTTTAACTTAAAAATGAACATTTTAGAAGAACCAATGTATTAAAGCCTTACCAAGAATCACCTCTGCATTTTTCTTTAAACTGCTTATTAGATTAAATTGATGATAATTCTTTGGTTCTGGCTGCAGTCCCTATTATGTTTTCCATACTGATATAACAGCATCTTTCACTTCAGTATTATTTTTGCCAGCTATTCGTCTATTTATAGCTTGAGGTTATTCCCCATAGTGATCAGTGAGTAAGGGGTAGTGAGAGGTCCTTCACACACCCTGGATTTTGAAGGGCTGTGATCAGCTCCTTTTAAGGAACAATGTGGTATAGCAGTGAAAACTTGGTGCATCACTTGAAGCACTTGTGTTTTCTCCATCTGGGATTCTTGCAGCAGTTTTGTCTTAGTCTGTAGCTTTTTTTCAGTGAAGCATGATGCCCATTTCTCTGAGCAATTTTTCTTTGAACCTTGCTAAGTGCCGTGACGAGCAGGTGTGCCAGAGGCCACTTCTAGTGCTTGTCAGATGTGCCCTGAGGTGCCAGGCCCTGCTGGTGGGAGCTCAGTCCCTCTAGCCTTCAGATGTAGATTTATATGCTCTGAGCCTCTGTTTTTTTCAGTAGAGTGGATGGATGTCTAACATGGTGTGGCAGCTATTTCCCCTTTCATTCTGCTGATCTGTGAGGGAAATTAAGCTACAGAAACAGTTTTTTTTTTTTTTTCCCCCAAGATAATTTTTCCACATTTGCTTTGAAAAGGTACGAAACATGCAAAATAAAAAGTAAATATAGTGAAGACCTGCATGTATATTTCCAGGTATCTAATCTTTAATTTTTCATTCATCCTAGCTAACCTTAGCCTCATGCCATTCATTCTGTCTTTGAAAATATTGGTCCTGGTATGAACTGGCTGACCACCCATTTACACCTCTCCTCTTTAAACTGGTGTTTTCAAAAGCACACAGTTTCCTTTGATCCTGAGCTTTTGGTCTAGGGAAATATGCCTGAGCACAATATGCAGATTTATCCAGAGGTAATTCTTCCAATTAGCGCTCCCCCCAAGGCTGAGTACCTTGTCAGAGTATCACTTGGTGTTGTGTGATTTTCTCTTGGCTTCGCCCACGCAGTCTGCTTTGCTTTGATGCTGTATGCTCAGACAAGGCTATCACATACATATCCACACACAGGTGGGTATGTGATATACGTGCCCTATAAGCAGAATACAATTCCTTCAGGCTGTGCAGAAAGGCAAAGCCAAAAAGGATTAGTCTCATTCCTGTTTAAATGGAAAAAATAAAAACATAAATAAAATAGGTAGGCTATGAATTTCCTGTAGTTGGTCAAACGATAGCATTCAAGTTTACCTTCACTGCTCCTGAATCATAGCCTGGCACTGCACTGAAGTAGGTTTCCTTACCTTGGAGGTATGGCAGATGGGTAGCTTAGCAATTGTCCTTCTCTTCTTTCTCACAGTTATAGGCATATATTACAAATATTGCATACATCCTGTGTCCCATTCTTGTCATTCCAGAGTCAACATCTGTAATGTTTGTTTTTGAGGAGGGTGGATGAAAAATCAACAACATTTTAACTCCAGAATAGCTATTTTTGAAAATGGTAGTGCTTGAAAGGACAATCAGAAAGCAAACATAGTTTAAAATAATCAGTGTAATAAGCCAGTCAGTTGGAAAATTACTAGTCGGGATGCAGCGATGAGACTTATCAGAAAGCTACAGCCTAATGCTTATCTCAGGCCTTCATGTATCAAACTCTTCTTCATTCCTGTTTCATCAGAGGCAATGGTCAAATCTTTGAGTGCCATGGAAATTACAGGTTAGCATGTAGGTGGGAATTCTCCCCTTTGCAATCTGAGCTCAACGTCCCCTTAGAGCCCCGAGTGTCTCAGACAAGGGAATTATTAATTGCCCTAACATGGGTCGTCCTCAGAGATTGCACTTGGCTGCTGTGAAAGAGCTACCAAATGATGCTTCTGAACAGTGCTAATTAAACAAATCTGATGGCTGTCTTGTCAATGATGCCACAGACAATTTCCAGACAGCTTACAGCTTTCAGCTTGCCAAAAGAAGACTTTCAGGGAGAAAAGGAGGAAAGGGTAAATGGAAAACTCAAAATCTCTCTAAAAGCTCTAAAAGCCCTTGGCTTGGCTCTGCTGCAATTAGGGAAATGTAAATTAGGGAATGTCAAGGGTTTACACTGGTATGTTAAATAGTGATGGTTTGGAAACTTACTTTGGCAAAGCTTCCTTGAATAAGGTATGACCTCCTGAGGTCCCTTCCAACCTGAAATATTCTATGATTCAATGAATGTATGAGATATTATCTGTAAAAGGTTGTAACACTTCAAAATCTTGATCTGGCTGTTGTGGCCTATTAGATGCTTTGGTTGTCAGCATTTTCTTTAGAAGAATCTCTTCCATTCATTATTCTCTAAATTATTCATATTCCCTCAGAAACTTCCCTTCTAGGCCTTTAGTTAAGTCATAGGAGGGGTCAAAAGCACAAGAATTCTGAATTCTACTCTCGTCTGTCTCAGGGTTCTGTCTTTTTGGCCTGTGCTTTTACAGAAATGAACTGTGCTGCCCCTGGATATCTGCCATTTGGTAAAATGAGATGAAAAAATCAATTTCCCATACAAGAGTAGCAAGACAGTTAATTAAAATTTGCTTTGAGATTCTTGCACATAATACGTTATTTACTTTTTGCCTCTTCTTGTACTTTCCATAATATTATCATTCTGTCCTCAGGCCTAATTAGACATTTTACCTCTCTTAATTACTGCTTTGATCTTGCTTTTAGCAAGTCTTCCTGAAGATGGAACTCAATGAAGTCATTGGAAACATTCCAGTCAATTTCAGTGAGCTTTGCATGAACCCCAAGATGCCAAACAAAATGTAGTAATATGGTTGAGGATTTGTTAAGCAAAATACTTCAAATGTTTGTAATACCTGTTTATATGTGTTGTTTAGGTGATGACCTGAAAAAATCATGTCTGAGGTCCAGGGAACAGTCGAGTTTTCTGTGGAGCTACACAAATTCCATAATGTGGACCTCTTCCAGAGAGGGTGAGTTGATGTTTGCATTAATTTGCAGCTGATTACAGAAGAGTTGTTTACAGAAAACAGTTCAAATCCAAAACAGATTATTTTCTGCCAAATGCAGTTGTATTTCATGCAATCTCCAGGGCAGGGAAGGATGTCATTGGGTTTTCATTGCTGTCAAGGAAGATCAATGTACATTACTTTCACTATAAAGTCAGAGTGACTGATTTGTTTTTGTAATACAATATTGTAATGCTTCAAATTATTTTAAGCATCTGTTCAGACATAAGCACAATAGCTACTTTAAATGCTTCTGGACTGGTGTTGAGCCTCTGTGCTAAATGACAGCTGCATTGGACTATAATGAAAACATGTTCACTTTAGGGTCATAAATCCAATGACTATTCTTTTAATTCTTTTACTGAAATTTAACTGAATTCCACCATTTCAGAAGGGAACATGAATATTCATGTTTGCCTAAAGTTCTGGTTCTAATGGCCACACTGTATTTTCACATCCCTTTAAGTTAGAAGAATATGTACAACTTCTGGTTTACTCAAAATTTTGCCCTTGTTCTTTTACACCACTCTTCCTGATAGCTTTTATAATAACCCAGTGGCTGTTAAATTGAGAAGCCTAACCAAATGTTAGTTGTTCTGCTTGCATATTGGACCCCACAGCTGTTTTTCAATGAGGAAAAGATATACTGAAATACTTTCTGAGGAGACCAGAAGACCCCAATGAACAAAAGAATGGACAACAATGGGTCTTGTGGAATATTGTTTTCTTTCATCTAGGAGGACCGATGCATACAGCACACTAGATATTCTCTTTCACGCATTAGCTTTGCATAGGGGTGGTTCACAGCTAATTTGTCCGTCTTCAGCTTCATTTCTAGTAACAAAACTATGGAATTGTTTCAGGTATTTGGGTTGGATTAGTTAAAGCTGCTTCCATCTGGATATAGGCTTTTTGTTATTTGTTTTTACTGTGATGAATGGTATGATGGTAAAGATGCCATGAACTTGAATGAAGGAAACACAGCTGTATTTTCTTTTAACAGCTGGCATCTGACATTCAGTTCATGCCTCCAAGTGAATATCCACCAGTGTTATATCAGAAAGCATTCTGACTGTAACAAGTACTTGTGTTAAACAGAAAAATAAATGCTTTGTGCTTGAGGTGTTTGGTTTATCTGAGTTTTAAAAGAAGACTCCTTTGTATTTTGGTGCTCAAGACCTTAGAAGACAAACCTAGGTATAGATTTTTAACTTGGCTTCTGGTGGTCAGTGTAATGTATTTGATCCTCCTCACATCTGAAAATCTGCACCCATCTGTGGCGTCAGGAATCTGATTGGACTTAGATGGTAGGATGTTCAGAGGTTAGCCAGGAATCTTCCTATATCTCATGTTGCTGTATGATGAGCTGCCCGTTTTTTTGTTATATGGCCCTGATTTGCATTCAATATTTTCTATAAAATGCTTTATTTGGCTTTGACAGTCAGATCAAACCTCTGGTGTGGGGGTAAACCTAGCTCTAACACAGATAATATATTCTGCTGTCACACTAATGAGTCTGTAATTACCTTACTTTTTTCCACACTGGCACTTACCCTGCTTTACTGATTAATATTCCAAACATAGGGCTATAGGTTATACTGCATTAGTATTGCATATAGTACTATGCAGTACTATAGGTTATACTGCATTAATTTGTTTACAGTAATTTTTATTTCTATGTATCCTGCATTGTATTATATTTGCTTTCCTTCCATAGTTTTACCATTTGCATTTCCAATAAAATCCTTTACTAAATCTCATATTTGCTGATCAATTTTCTCTGGCTGGCCTCCATCTACTCTGTGGCCCCTTGCACTGTAGCATGAGAGTGTGAAGAAAAGCAGTAAATGAATTTTCCAAATTTAATTTTAACTTGGGTACAATTTTTATTTTTTTCCTACTGCCATTGTAGATATTCACTGTGGACATCTGGGATATCTTGGATTGACACACAGTCTCTCCAGATGAGAGGGTGGTAGAAGTAATAATAATGGTAACCTTCTATTAAACTAGTGTTTTTCTTCTCTGAGTGCCTTGCAAATTGAGTCAATATCGTTCTGTCTAGCTGAAGGCCAGAAAGGTGATTTGTGAAAGGTTGTCCATCAGGATAGCTGTGGAGCTGAAATGAATCTTAATTTTTCTGTGGAAACTCAATATGCTGTGGGTTTTTTTAACAGCAAAAGCAAGAACAACCATGAAGAGTATTAATAATTAAGCTAATAATTCAAAACAAAATGAAAAAAACATAATCAAGAACCTGATTACGTATCCCCAGAAATAGAACTGGATGGGAGTCTCAGTCACCAAATTTTGTGGAACATCACTAGATTTGTGTGCCTAATTGACACAGGGTTGAAGTTCCTGGGTTGGTGCAGAGTAACTGTGCAGAAATAAGGATGTTATTTTCCAAAACACTTAGTCTGAGCTGTCTTTCTTGGGAATCTGGAAAGGTCTCAGTCAACTGGAAGCTGTCAAATGTTGTCCCAGTTTTCAAGAAGGGCAAGAAAGAAGACCCTGGTAATTATAGACCTGTCAATCTTATTTCAGTGCCTGGTAAAATTATGGAGAAGATTATTCTGGGAGTTACTGAAAAACACTTGAAAGACAATGTAGTCATTGGTCATATCCAACAGGGGTTCGTGAGGGGAAAGTCCTGTATAACTAACTAAATTTCCTTTTATGACAAGGTTACCAACCTAGTTAACCAAGGAAGCCAGTTGATATAATCTTTTTGGATTTCAGCAAAGCTTTCAGTACTGTTTTTCACAATATCCTTCTGGACAAAATGTCCAGCATACAGCTAGACTAGTACATAATACAAAGGGTGAACAATTGGCTGATGGGTTGGGCTCAAAGGCTTATAGTAAATGGGATTACACCAGGCTGGTGGCCAGTCACTAATGGGGTTCTGCAGGGCTCCATTTTAGGGCCAGTTCTCTTCAATGTTTTCATAAATGACTTGGATGTAGGAATAGAAGGTACACTGAGTAAGTTTGCAGATGATAATAAATTAGCAGGAGCTTTTGACTACCTTAAAGGTAGAGAGGCCTTGCAGAGAGATCTTGACAAATTAGAGGGCTGGGCAATCACCAACCACATTAAATTTAACAAGAGCAAGTGCCAGATCCTGCACCTGGGACAGGGCAATCCTGGATACACGTACAGACTGGGGGACAAGAAGCTGCAGGGCAGCCCTGCAGAAAGGGATCATAGAATCATAGAATTGCTTTGGGTTGGAAGGGACCTTAAAGATCATCTGGTTCCACAGACAGGGATGCCACTAGATCATGTTGGCTAGGGCCCTATCCAGCCTGGCCTTGAACACCTCCAGGGATAGGGCATCCACAGCTTCTCTGGGCAACCTGTTCCAGTGCCTCACCACCCTCTGAGTGAAGAATTTCTTCCTAACAGCTAATCTAAATCTATCCTCTTTTAGTTTAAAACCATTCCCCCTTGTCCTATCATTATCTACTTGAGCAAAGAATCTCTCTCCATCCTTTTTATAAGACCCCTTTAAGTACTGAAAGGCTGCAATGAGGTCTCCCTGGAGCCTTCTCTTCTCCAGGCTGAACATCCCCAGCTCTCTCAGCCTTTCTTCATAGGAGAGGTGCTCCAGCCCTCTGATCATCTTTGTGGCCCTCCTCTGGACCCGTTCTAACAGGTTGATATCTTTCTTGTGCTGGGACCTCCAGGATCTGGAGGTTCTGGTTGATGGCAAATTGAACATGACTCAACAGTGTGCTATGGCAGCCAAAGAGCCAACCATGTCCTGGGGTGCATCAGGCACAGCACTGCTAGCTGGTCAAGGGAAGTGATTGTGCTCTGCACTGGTGCGGCCTCACCCTGAGTACTGTGCGCAGTTTGGGCACCACAGTATAATAAGAATGTAAAACTATTAGAGAGAATCCAAAGAAGGGTAAGAAAGATGGTGAAGGGTCTAGAGGGGAAGACATATGGGGAATGGCTGAGGTCACTTGGTTTTTGTTCAGCCTAGAGAAGAGGAGGCTGAGGGGAGGCCTCATGGCGGCCTGCAGCTTCCTCACGAGGGGAGCGGAGGGGCAGGCGCTGAGCTCTGCTCTCTGGTGACAGCGACAGGACCCGAGGGAACGTCATGGAGCTGTGACAGGGGAGGTTCAGGCTGGGTGTCAGGAAAAGGTTCTTCACCGAGAGGGTGGTCGGGCACTGGAGTTCCAAAAGCGTTTGGACAACGCTCTCAGACATACGGTCTGACTTTTGGGTGGTCCTGTGTGGAGCCAGGAGCTGGACTCAATGACCCTTGTGGGTCCCTTCCAACTTGGGATATTCCATGGTTCTGTGATTCTTTGCCCTTTTGGAAGAGCATGGCTGGGCCAACAGTAAGCCCTTTGGAGAAGAGCACTCCATGCAAATAATGGCATGAATAAATCATCAAGGTTTAGCTAAAGAATCCTGGGAGAATCAGCCCTTCAGGAGTTGTTAGGTGATGGTTAATAGTCAAACTTGATTAAGGATATGGTCTGCTGGCCTTAAGCCACAGAGCCCAAGTACTTTAAAATGTTAGGCTTTCAGTAATGGTTCTGGTTCTATGTTCGATTCCTCTGGAATCTATTTTGAATTGTGTAAGCACACAGAGCCGGTTGCCATCTCTCCCTTCCCATGAGAAATGGAAACTCATTAATATACCTGAATTCCACCTTGTGAGATTTGAATCATTGTCACAGGAGCTGAAACTAATGTTTCTTAACCTGTATGAATAGTTAATATTGAAAAGAGACTCTGATACAAAAGTAATCAGGAGCTTTTGTAAATATTTGTTATGGTTTTATGTGTCTGGTACCTGTAACAGAAACTGTCATGAGTAAATTATGTGTTACAGGTAGTTTACTTTGGTCAGTTATTAAATTTATCTTTTTCTGAAGCATAAACATAACAGTGTCAGCATTTATAGACATCAAAAGTTAAATGCTGTAGGTACTGCTATAGGGGAAGAAAGAACCTTTTCTTTGGTCCAACCAAAGGATTTGCAGAGCTGTTTGATGCCCCAGTTGTAAAGGTTGAGTAATAAGTAATGCAACTTCTGGAAGAAAAAACATTTTTAAGTTTTCTGTCCTAATTCTCTCCATCATGTTCCACTTAATAACTGGTGACAGATATTTTCTCTAGTGAAATTAGCTGACTGATTCTGATTTTTCTTAATAGAGTAGGAAATAAAATTATCCCTGACTGCCAGAGATCAATTAATTGATTTGTCTGGTTCTGTCAGAAGCAATTCTTCTGCACCTTTTTTCTTAAAGCATTTCAAAATCTATTTGATGGATTTCCTTACTTAAAACTAAAAACAAACGAAGAAAAAACAACAACAAAACCTACTGTGTTCACAGGATAAGTAACTTTTGGAGTCTGGGAGGGAATAGAGGGCACAAAGAAGGTGAGACAGTGGCTTCATAATGCTGGGATTCTGGCAATGATGTGTTATAAAACAAGGATCAAGGTAAGTCCTTACCAATCACAGGACTGAATCAATTGCTTATCAGTCCTTTCACTCCTCAAATTCAGGTTGCAAGTGTCTAACACACTGGTGTTTGTGTGTGTAGAGGGTGGTAATGATAAAAATGAGTGGAAAATAAATTCCAGCTTCTTCTAAAATGAATGCAACCTTGCCCTGGGGACCAGACTAGTGGTCTCAGAGTTTCCAGTACCCTGCAAGTATCAGACAAAGAACTGTCGTGGTTCAGAGCTGCTGAAAAGATGATACTCAGTCTTAGCAGACAAAGCCTTAACATAGCAAAACATCCCTGTTGCCTACCAAATGGACAGCAGTGTTTCAATGTTGTTAGTCATGAAATCATCCCCTTGAGAGGCACAGTGCAGCATTTCCTCAGCACACTGGGGTTCTGCAATTAACCATGGCCTTTCCTGTCAGGATGGATACCTGGAAAATACACATCAGTTGGAGGTTCAGACCTTATTTCCTGGAGTCTTTGAGGTACAGTTTCAGGACATGCAGAAAAAAAAAAATCATCAAAAAGTCTAGGACAGAGACAAATCTTGTTACTTTATTCCTGATGATATGCATTTCTTCCAACTTCCAACCTGTAATAAAATATAAATCACTTCTGGATTGTAAATCTATTTCATTTTGAATGTACTTACCTAATTCATTTAAGATGCATGGATTCTTCTTAATATAAATGAAGTTAAAAAAAAAAAAAAGGAAAAGAAGAGAGCTAACAGGCATGCCAAAGTGATGCATTTCTGGAATAATGATTGCTGTGCCTTGGAACAGATATATTGACAGAACTGACTTTTTTCTTGGCATGAAGACATATTATTTCCGTGACTCTTAAACAGACCTTCATTCTAAGGCAGCAGGTTCTTTCCAAAATAAAGGGCTCAAGAATAAGAAGGCAATGACTGTCTACATAGTCATGCAGTGATAGCTGTGAACCTGTTGCACTGAACTGACAGGATTGAAACCAGTGCGGCACAAATCTGTACTCATGAAAGCAGCTGAGGTGCTGGAGCTCATTTAACTAAACACCAATATCCTAAAGTGTAGCCCAGCTTCTGGAGAAGGATATATGATGAGTTATTTTCATGACTGTTGGTCATGACAGTTCTCTCATCTGGTTAGCAGTGCTGTCACCTTTAACTTTAAGGCACCCTGTGCCTACCGAAGAGAGGTGGGTTTCCCAGTGCTAGTGGTAGGGAGAAAAGATTCAACCCAAACAGGGTGAAGAATAACATAGAAGACTGTTCTGCAGGTGAAGAGCATCTTCTCAACAAACTGCAGTACATGATGACCAATATTGTCAGTGTTGAACACTGGAAATAATCTCCATCCTTCAAATAAGCAATATTCTGACTTATTTTACCATACATGTATTAGATAACTCCATGGCACTTCTTCATTTACAGAGAATTGAGCTAAAGGCCAACTCCAAGCTCATCTAATGGATTTGAATCAGTCAGAAACCTAAGACGATATCATAGAACGACTATAATCTGGATTCAGAAATAAAGCGCCTGTATAGACAGTACTCAGGACTCCGAGATAATATTTCACCTGCAAGATGTGGCAGAGAACCTTTGTGTGTCCTTTCTGAAATGCAGTGTACAATGATAAAAACTGCTTTGCCTTCTGGAGGTCCTTCTTCTGTGTTCTACTGTGATCAGTTCCCTTTGTGTCTTTTCCACCATTTTTGTAATGTTTGCAGATTGTACAATTAACCAGATGGCATCAAATCAGGTGACAACATTTTGCAGAGAATATGAAAATCCATCTGTTGCATACCTGTGTCACACTACAGTGGTTCAGCGAGTAGCTGAAAAAGGAGACATGAACCTAAAGACATAAGTTAGCAGTTAGAGGTCGATTTCTTCTAGAGTAAGGCTCACTATCCTTTCATGAAAGATATATGTATCCATAGCTGGTCTGTCTGGCCAGCAGCTTAGGACTGTCCCTAGGCAGCTTGCTGATAATAACCAGGGTCAATAACATGTGTTACTGATACTTCTTACTATCTCTGTTTGCATAGGAGATACCCTCTTGCTCTGATGTGCTAATGCCAATTATTCTGAGCTGCAGACTGTCTTCTTTACGGAATTACCATTGCTACAAAGCACTGCATATTATCTCCTCAGCCACACAGGTTACTGTGAACGTTGGACACTGCATCATATAGGAAACCAGTGCAGAAAGCAGAAGATAACCTACTGTCTGTTTTCAGAGTGCTTTGCAGCCAGTGACTAGAATCTAGATAAGGGTCCTTTAGCTCAGGATTGACCATGATGTTCAGCAACTTTTTTTTTTTATTATTATTACTATTTTTTAAGCAGAGTAGAACTTTGTATCAGAAATGGAAACTGAACCCACATGAAGGATGACTCCTTCTCTGGGACCTGACTGGAGCAGTGCAGTGAACCCTTATGGGAAAGGGGATCATCTCCAAGGGTCAGGCATATTACAGCCGATCTGCCATCTCTGACAAGAGCATGCAATGCATACAATGTGTGTGCGCACAGAGTATTGAGTTAAAATAGGAAAAGCTCTACTGCTCAAGTTTCTTCCCAAAGGGAGAGAATAACAGGAACATTTTATGACAGACATCAGTCTTGTTGGAAGCATTGCTGAGGGTTGCTCAGATATTAGTGATGAGTACGTATAAGAATCTCATAACAAATGTCATTAAAAAAAAAACAACTTGTCAGATGGTGTGTTTATCTACATGTTAGTAAATAAGGAAGGATATAAAATTTTGGATGTTTAGACAAAGCCCGTACCATAGCAGAATGGACACTTTGTAATGATCTTGTCAGCAATTGGTTTTGGTAGATGGATAAAACAATACAAACATCTACATCTCAGAAAATACAGGGTTTTCACTGTTCCTCCACTCTCAGCTTTCAAGACTGCTCAGGAAATCAATTTGAACCATATGGCTATTCAGGCTTCTATAACCTTCTTCAAAACCATTGACATTAATAGGAGTCTCTCCACTAGCTTGTTGGATTATGTCTTTGCTGATTTAGAGGCTGGCAAGCAATGCATCTCTGAAACTCATGCCTCTAAAGAAGCTTCTTTGTGATACCTAATGTTAAGCAAGGAGTAAGTAAGATTTCTGTGCCAGTTTGTAACTGAGCCTTTGGCAATGTCTGTGCTTTCGATGCAGGTCTTACATTTATTTTTAAAGCTGTGTTTCCTGGAGTCAGGCAATTAGAGAAGAAACTCTTGTACTATTTAAAATTAACCTGTTAATGCTTATGACTGCTCTAAAAACCACGGAAGGTAGTATAATAATTTCATATTTATTCATATTTTAAAAATATATTTTTAAAACTAAGTCTAGGTTCCATTCACCTGTTAAACAACGTTTGTTGGTAATTAGTGCTGGAAGAGTAGCAAGCAGGTGTGTTCCTTGCAAGTCTTTTTTTCTGAAAGAAAAAAGTTGACTAACTGTTGTAATTCGTTGACCAAAGAATAAACCTTTGCTCCCTTAACAGCTGGATACTATCTCTTCTAAGGAAAGCAAATAGCACCCCATTCCAAGTGACATTTACATTGCTCCTTTGATGACTTTCTGAGTGAATTATGTCAGAAAGCAGCTTCAGCTTCACCTAACATGATTTACATTTACACAGAGATACGCTTCAAATGCTGACTGCAGTTACTAATTCCTAGAGCTACAGATGGACCAGTGGCTACCACTGGGAATCACTTGGCTCTGTGTCTGTGTGTGTTTGTGTAGGGGAAAGGAGTCTAAGCTCACAGGCTTGGGAAAGAATATATTTGTATGTTCCACACCATTTTATTACTTAAGAACAAATTAAGTGAGACATTTTTAAAGCACTGAACTTAACTAGAACAAGCCAGAAACATGACAGCAGCATAGGCAGTGTCAATGCAGCTATTCTAAGCAAGAGAAAGAGTGCCAGAACTTACTGAATGAACAGCTCTGGTAATAAAATAACTATGAGATGCTTCAAAGAAACACTTCATTCCTTGTATGCAATTTTTAAGGAATGGATGGTTATTCTCCAAGTTTTCATGTGAGGGTGCTTTGTAGCTCTTTTGGCACTTTTCCTCTCTAAAGCACTTTGCAAACAGCAACTAATTGAGGCAGATGAAGTTGTCTGTGTTCAGAATGTGTTATCACATTGTTACACACTGTGCATATCCCTAGAGAAAGCGTGGCATAATCATCATCAGCAAATCTAGTCTTTAAATATAGGACAAGCTGTTGAGAGAACAGCTAGACCTGGTCTCTTCCTACAGTTCCTGGTTACAAGGGAAAAAAAAAAAATCCTATGAAGATAGTCAAGCACTGGAATTAGCTGTCCAGAGAGGCTGCAGAATCTCTGTCCTTGGGGGGTTTTCAAGACCTGACTGGACATGGCCCTGAGCAATCCAGCCTGAATTCAGTGTTGATCCTGCTTTGAGCTGGAGGCCTCCCAAGGTCCCTTTCAGCTTGAATGATTCCCTGAGTCTAGGATGAGTGTGACCATGACTTTCCCTGGAATTGAAAAACTGGGACATGTCAACTTTGAGCAACTTCCCTCTGAATCACTCAGTTTCGTCCCATGCAGTAGACATCACTTTCCAGTGATTTATTGTCAGCACCATGGTCCCCAGTAATTCCTCTAGCTGTTTAGATTGCAGCACAGAATAGGTTGATTTGATTAACATTACAAAATGATTTTAGCTGAGAAATGCAGTTCACAATTAAGATTAAGTTCTGCTTCTCACCTATATGCAATGCTCCACCCCCTAAGCCTTGATTTTTCTAAGTCCAGTTCCTCACCATCTTGTGTCACATCCTGGAGAAGCCCTGTTTCCAATGTTGCACTTAATGCCCCCTGATTCTAAGAATTTAATTATTTATTTTGTCATAAATTCTCTGTGATATCTTTTAGCACAAATACTTAGTGGGTAAAACAATTAGACCTGAGTGTGTGAATGAAGAGCACAGCTGTCTCTATAAGACCCAAGAATGAAAAGCAACCATTTATTGCATAAGGTCTATTGGTTCAAGTAGAAATCCACCTTAAAGACACGGCTTTAGCCCATTAAATGAAAATCTTTGCTTTGTTGAACTTAATCAAGTTTCTTAAGGGTGATCAAAGCCACTCTGTGATACTCCAGATGATAATACTTCCAATTTAACATCTATGCTTGCAGGAATATTTTTATTTTATGAATTGGATTCATAAAAATGGGCAAAACATTGCCGAATTAAACACCAAGAGCTTTGAAGAAAAACTTATGATGGTCAATTGTTAATGTTATAGGTGATGGAAGCTAATGACTGATGAGCATTAAACGTTGTCTAAATCTCTAAATCCCAGAAGTTTCACTTTAGTTTCTTCTTCTGTTTTTAACTATATTTCCCCCCAAGATTTTCATCTAACATCACACATCTAACATCACACCTTGCATTTATTTCCTAAAGGAATGGATTCCATCTGTTTGCATGACATTCCTCTTGGCTATCACTACCTATATGATACATTTTAGTGTTTGTCTTCCAAGAAAAAGCAGCATGCCTTCTCTGTCTGTATCCTTACCTTTTGACTTCTGTATTTTCCTGGTGTGTACAAAGCTTTCCACCTGGGTAGCTAGAATATCTGTACCAAACTGTGCTCTGCATAAGTATCATCACCTTTTATCCTTGGATCACAAATCACTTCACAACCTTCACTTATCCTTCAAGATGTCTTTCTTAAGTTCTAGTTGTTTGTATTTTACAGATGGGAAAAAGCTGAGACAACTCCAATAGAAAGAATAGTATCAGAAAGAAAGCTAGGAAGTGAATATATTGATTCACTGGATTATACTTTTTTTTTCCTTTCGGATACCTGTGAGTCAACATAAGCCAATTTGGTGCGTGTTGTGCAATGTGTACTTTTAAATCATTTGTTTTAATGACTAATCATCATTCTAGCATTCATGACCATGAAGAATCAGCTGCTATCCCATGTGTGAAAGGTGACTGAAGTAAAGTGAGCACACTCTTCCTTACCATATGACTCAGCTGGTTCTTGTTGTGCTACATGGGCACCAAATGGGAGCAGAACAAGTGTTGAATCTGGCCCATATGGATTGAAGAGTGATAAAATGACATTTGGAATTCTCATAAGCTCTCAAATTATTATAGCATTTCTGGGCTCTCCAACGTGTTTGTTTTAAATAACCATGTTGTCCAGAATTTTCCCTCTGATATTGCACATGCCTGGCTTCAACTCTGTCTTAAGGACTGCTGGGAACTGGATGTGTAAAATTTCACATCACCATGCACACTAGGATTGAAGGAAAAAAATCAGTATTTTATCTCACTATTATAACTTAGTGCCCCATGCCCATCTTTTTCAGAGAGAAAGCACTGCCTAGTGGCTAGGAGATGTGGGTTCAGCACTACTTCTTTGCCCTATATTTAAAGAAATCCCGTCTCTTGGCAATACTGTCTGCACACTTTTCCACAGTCTTGTAAAGTGCATTTTAATGCAACTAATCCAAACCCAAATGATCTTTGACTGTTATTATTTGCTGGAGTGAGTGATGACTTCAGGAAATTTCTTGAGATGGTTCTGAACAGCCTTTTAGTTCTTCAGCTTTTATCTACAAACATGGCAGTAGTAATAATTTTTCAGAAGATTGTTCTCGACAGTAACAGTATACAATCACAAGTGCTCAGATGGTGTGGTAATAGAAAACGTTATTGTGGATGGGAGAAGTTTGTCCCAGAGTGTCTCTGACTTCTATTTTCCACATATTTTTGTCTTCTGCTTAAAACGTCCCAAAGTCTAATTTTCAGGAGGGAAAATTGTACACTATCTCCAGATTAGATGCTTTTAAGATGGCTTTCATGGGGAACCTGAAATCGTTACTGTTTTTTGATGCTTCATCCTTTAGAGTTGCCTTGAGGTAACAACTGCTTGTGTAACTGGATAGTTTAATTCTATGGATTCAATCAAACTATATAATGTGTATACTGCAGACAAGGTGCACTTGATATGCAATGAAAAAAACAATTGGCCTTTGTCCTTGCTTTAATGGAGTTGACTATACAGTGTGTCTGGATGGGGAGATCTTTTTTAGCACTTTAATTACTTAATGTGCCCGCTGCAGCAAAAGTACATTAACAAATGCAGATCAATTTCTCCCATCAATCCACGTCCACTCTGTTACTTCAGAAGACTCATTCATTTGTGGGGATAACATCTGCCAAGAAAAGGTATTACAAATAAAATGCATCTGAAAAATGAACTGTTCTTTAGTAATCTCTTGTTCCCATTTGGTTATGCATGATAAATCTTTATAATGATGTCCTGCAACAAATGAGAAGTCAGTTTATAATGTGACTGTTTAGTGTAATGTCTGCAGCCAGCCAACAACAAAAATGCTGAGGATGCTGTGGATTTTTAATTCATTTTGTGAGATTTTTGCTGACCAGTTTAACATATTCTCTTTGGTTTAGATATTGCCAGGACTCACATATCCTCCTCACAAGATAAAATTTGCGAAGCAGTAGAAAGAAATAGTTTGATGCAGTAGACTTACTAGAGCTTGAGAAAAGTTACTGGACGTGAAGATTCTCAGACAAGAGCACCCTGGCTTGCTCAGACAGAAAGAAGGCTGAACCCTTAAAAAACATACTGAACTCAAACTCTTACTTTTGGCAATGGGCACAATATCTAAGCATTCAGATTTTGGTAAAAAGATCATTTCATTTAAGTCATTAGGTCAAAATACCAGTTTGGGATAGATAAAAATGTTTAGGGCTTGACAATATGTCCAGATAAAGAAAATACACCAGTACACCCCTAGTTTGTGGAGATATTGAAAGGCTAAATACACTGGCATTTTTCAGAGAATGAAATAGTAGGGAATATTTCAGAGAATAAATGGAGAGAAGATTTATAAACATTGAAAGCTAAGATAATTTTTGAATCTAACTAAGCTTCTGACAATTTTTGTTTCCTTATTTAAAACTGTCATACCCATTTCTACAGAGGGATTCTCTGAGAATACTTAGTCTCTGATACATGCTGAAAATCAAAATTGAATTAAAATTGCTCAATGAGTCACAGCAGGCAACCAGCCTTCTCATTAGTTTGTGACCCAGTGTATGCCAAAAGATATTGATGCATATGATCTTCTAGCAGATCTCACCAACAGTACTCTGTCATCTGATAGCATGCAAACGCTGTGTTTCATTGCCGTGGTAGCACTTTTGATCCAATTTGTACTTTAAAAACCTTTTTCCAAGTAGAAAAAAGCTATTGGAAATAGTTGAATGTTGGTGCCATCTTTCTTCACTTGCCCTATGTAATGATGTGGCATCACAGTAAGCTGGAAAACAATTAAGAGTACTTGTTTTTTGTGCTGCAAAATTTATTGTATGTTATTTCAGATAGCATGCGAATGATGTAGGTTTCTGGAAATTCCTTCTCCATGGCTTAATTGAGTTCTGTAGCAGTGCTGTCTCTTCTCATTTAACTTCCATGACTTTTCAAAAATTGTACAGTCAATAAGTTTGTCTGTCCTTATGACAATTATTTGAATACTCTCCAGTCTCTTTTGGCTCTAAGAACACTTGAATTCTGATCTTAAAGCTGTATTGTCTTCACTATCATTTAAGCTTTTTTTTTTTTTTTTCCTGAAAAATCAGACTGCAGTGTTTTCCACCTCCACTGTGCTCTATGATTCAGAACTCAGTGTCTCTGTGTCAGCACCCACTGGGACAGTGTGACAAAGTTTACTGCTACATGTCCTATCTGATAAAAAATGCGCCAATCTAAACCTATATTGGTCTGTTTGTTGAGTTGGTAAGATCTGTCTGAGGATCTAACATTCATGCCTTTTGGACATCTGTCTTTGTTCTCTCTATTTCACAAGAGAATACTGTATTTTCAGCATGAATGTACTTTCCTCTTACAAGGTTTGTTGACTACAGCCCTATATACATCATCATATCAAAGGCTTTATGTCCTACATCTTGACTCTGCTTTCCTGTGTCAACATTGCTACCGTCTTCAGTGAACTCTGAAAAAAATTCTGTTATCTTACTCAAATTTTTCTTGCATCTAGATTGCTTTTATGGTCTTTCAGCCGATTGGCTGCAATTTTTACCTTGCTGATGTATCTTTCTGCCAGTAAGAAGGCATTAAAAGTTGGTCCTCTTCTCAGTTCCTAATGCTTCCCTCCTTAAAAGCCATCCTGGGTTATTCCTGATGTGTTCCACTGCTTCTTGACTCTCCAGAGCTTAACTGATGGTCAAGCCTATTTCCTACCTACAGATAGACAATATGCTTTTGGGATGGTCATAGAATCATAGAATCCTAGAATCATAGAATGGCATGGGTTGAAAAGGACCTTAAAGATCATCTAGTTTCAACCCCCCTGCTCTGGGCAGGGTTGCCAACTACTAGAGCAGGCTGCCCAGCGCCACATCCAGCCTGGCCTTGAATGCCTCCAGGGATGGGGCATCCACAACCTCTCTGGGCAACCTGTTCCAGTGCCTCACCACCTCTGAGTGAAAAACTTCCTCCTAATATCCAACCTAAATCTCCCCTGTCTTAGTTTGAAACCATTCCCCCTTGTCCTATCACTATCAACGTGTGTAAACAGGCGTTCCCCCTCCTGTTTATACGCTCCCTTCAGGTACTGGAAGGCCGCAATGAGGTCTCCCCGGAGCCTTCTCTTCTCCAAGCTAAACAAGCCCAGTTCCCTCAACCTTTCTTCATAGGAGAGGTGTTCCAGCCCTCTGATCATCTTAGTGGCCCTCCTCTGGACCCGTTCCAAGAGCTCCACATCCTTCTTGTGCTGGGGGCCCCAGGCCTGCACGCAGTATTCCAGGTGGGGTCTCACCAGAGCAGAGTAGAGGGGGACAATCACCTCCCTCTCCCTGCTGGCCACCCCTCTTTTAATGCAGCCCAGGACATAGTTGGCCTTCCGGGCCGCAAGCGCGCACTGCCGGCTCATGTCCAGCTTCTCGTCCAGCAGGACCCCCAAGTCCTTCTCCGCAGGGCTGCTCTCGAGTTCTTCTTCTCCCAGTCTGTATAAGTACCTGGGATTGCCCCAGCCCAAGTGCATCACCTTGCACTTGGCCTTGTTGAACCTCATTAGGTTCTCTTGGGCCCACTTCTCCAGCCTGTCCAGGTCCCTCTGGATGGCATCCCTTCCCTCTATGGTATCAACTGCACCGCTCAGCTTGGTGTCGTCCGCAAACTTGCTGAGGGTGCACTCGATTCCGTCGTCTATGTCATTAATAAAAATGTTGAAGAGCACCGGTCCCAAGACCGACCCCTGAGGGACACCGCTTGTGACCGGCCTCCACCCAGACATAGAACCATTGACGACAACCCTTTGGCTGCGACCAGCCAACCAATTCCTAATCCACCTAACAGTCCATCCTTCAAATCCATACCTCTCCAATTTAGAGAGAAGAATGTGGTGAGGGACCATGTCAAAGGCTTTGCTCAAGTCGAGGTAGATGACGTCCGTCGCCCTTCCTTTGTCCACCGATGCCGTCACTCCATCATAGAAGGCCACCAGATTGGTTAGGCAAGATCTGCCTCTGGTGAAGCCGTGCTGGCTGTCCCGGATCACCTCTTTATCCCGTACATGCCTTAGCATGTCTTCCAGGAGGATCTGCTCCATGATCTTCCCAGGCACAGAGGTGAGGCTAACCGGCCTGTAATTTCCCGGGTCTTCCTTTCTCCCTTTCTTAAAAATGGGAGTAATGTTTCCTTTTTTCCAGTCGCCGGGGACTTCACCCGACAGCCATGATTTTTCAAATATGATGGAGAGCGGTTCGGCAACCACATCAGCCATCTCTCTCAGCACCCCGGGATGTATACCGTCTGGCCCCACGGACTTATACACGTCCAGCTTCATAAGGCGGTCCCGGGCTTGTTCCACCGTCACAGTGGGACGGAGTCCGCTCCTCTCACCCTCTCCTCGAGTTTCAGGGTCCCGACAGACATAGGAGACTTGACCACCAGACTTGACCACTTTGGTCCAACCCAAAGACAAGCCTGGTGTCAGATAACATCCTGTATTTTATAGGATTCTCTGCTAGCCATAGTAGTGAGACACAAAATACACTGAATTCTGGCACTGGATGTTCCAGCAAAGATTAACGATAGTCAGGAATATGGTTAAAGGGAGTCAGTGAGGCTCTATTCTCTAAGGACCAACTGAGGTGCTTGGAGAGAGAAAGAATAAACAGGTTAGGATCATTTCATCAACGTCTGTCTGTACTCTTGTGGTGCTATTAGTGTGGAGAGATTATTCTTAAGATTGGGCTGTTGCCAGAATCAATATCTAGATGAAATTAACATTTATTCCACTATAACGAAGCACCAAGTTACAGATTGAGGCACCATCTGAGATTCTCTTTAGACTTGCCTGTGATAGAAGGTTGAGGAGTCCTGGTTGTTCCCTTTGGAGGATCTCATATGTTTCATAAAAGAATTAACATGTCTATCATTGGTATCTTAAATGCTGGCATGAAAATACAGATCCACAAAGGGTCTTGTGACTGATGGTGTTTAGTGTTATCATAACAAATATTTAGGTACCTTGCTTTCCAGACTAGAATCTACAAGTCCAGTTTAGGCTAATTTATCTGATACATAGTGAATGAAGAAAACTAGTGAGTAATTGTATTCTCAAATAGGATGACGGGTTAGAGATATAAGGACATGTAGCTCCATAGCCCACTAATTGGGTGAATTCACTTATGTCAGTGGAGTCCTCAGATTTCTTTCTTGCTTCTGCTAATGCCTATTATACAATGCTGATCTGAGATCCAATTAATATTTTTATTCGATGAAAACAGGAACATCCTCAGCAGGAATGAAAACAATACCATATGGATAAGCATAGAAAAGATAAAAGACACAGATGATTTCAGACATGGGAGGGAACTGAACTGGGCTGTATTATGACTTAGGATACAGAATAACTGCAGAAAAGCGTGTCAGCACTCTCTTCTGTACAGACCTTGGCTGAACAGGTATGATATTGAAGAGTATTTGATTTGTGGATCCTGAAGGTTTCACTTCTAGCTATTTAGGAGATAAGTCCTGCTCATACCAAGAGCATATTTGCAACCACCTTGGAGACATTACTAATGTAAGCTTAAGGAGCTAGAATCTCTAGGCATTTCCAGGATTTGGTGGCAGCTCAGGTAGACACATCATTTGTCTCTGTCCTTGTGTAGTTCATTTCTCCTCTGCTTCTATTTTGTCTTCTGTGAAAAATTCCTCCTGGGACAAAAATTCCGAAACAATTTTTTTTGTGAATTCTTACATGATTAACATTTTGAGGATTAGCTCAAAAAGAAGGTCAAAGCTTTAGCAGAGGCGGCAGATTCATGAGGCAGTTGGGACTGAAGAGTCTATTCACCTCTCTGTACAGCGTTTCTGTAAAAGAGAGAGGACTCATATTGACAAAAACATTCTGAAGAGAGACTGTAATGCAGTAAACAAGATTTCAATCTATAGAGCTGTCAGGTTTGTGCCAGCACCAAGTGTACTTTTAGAAGAGAGTATTCATCCTTCTTGGAAGAGGGGGAAAAGTCCCTTCAGTGCTGCCAATGGTTCAGTAAGAAAAATAGGTAAATTTGGGTAAGATCCTACATTTAGTAATTAGTTTTATGTGCATGGAGTGAGTGGGTGAAAATAGAGATGACCCATTTCCTGAGAAAGAGTAGGAAAGAAAATCTGATGCAAAAAGAGAAAAATAAGGAGAAAGGCATGAAGAGGACAAGGAGAAGTAGTAGTAGTAGGATTTCTTTATGGGGCACTGATTTGGTCATCCCCAGTCCTGGTGTGGGAGAAAGGTATCTGGAAGAATAAAAGTAACGTCTCTCCATTTACATCTACAGTAGACAGGTTTATCTTGAGGGTTAGTACTATGGCTGGCCTTTTGTTTTGTTCATTGCAGGAGACACAGCCATTAGCAAATGGAAGTGGAACAGTCAAGCATCTTAACAACAAACTGCAACATAGCACTATGGGAAAATGGGTGAACTGAAATGAGAGTCCTGGTCAACTCATCAAATTCAGGGGAGAAATGCTGAAGCAACAGTGTTTTTATAAGATGGATGATCCATACACTGCTTATATTAGGTTACAGCAGGGCTGATTGTGACAGCTGGGTCTGGAAGAGTTTTTTAACTCATGTTGGAGTCTCTTCGTCTGGTCATTCAAATGATCAGTTTGTTGATGTATCAGTTGAAACAATGCTTCTGGGAAAAGGAAAGCTGAGGAGTCACTATTATCCACAGTATTGAGTGCCCATTCCAAGGTGTTGGCACTGCGCCTTCTGGGGCCTCTGCGGGCCGAGGCCGGGGCTGCCCCATGCCAGACACAGCCGGTTCCAGCCGTCTCCAATGGCCCCACCACAAGGCACAGTTGAGCCCAGCCGCCAAGCTGGCGGCGCCTCGGGGAAAACAGATTTCAGAAAGGGCAAAGCGGGCACAGGCCGAGGAGGAGGCACAGGGCCAGGGAGAAGCAGCCGAGGGCCCAGGCCCGAGGAGGAGGAGGGCAGCAGGGGCTCCAGGCCCGCAGCAGGGATTCCCTGGCAGCCCTGCAGAGCCCCCGCTGGAGCAGATCTCCCCCCTGCAGCCTGGGGAGGGCCCACGCCGCAGCAGGGGGACATTTCCTGAGGGAGCTGCGGCCGTGGGGAGCCCCCGCAGGAGCAGGGTGTTCCTGAAGGGCTGCAGCCCAGGGCAGGGCCCCGCTGGAGCAGGGCCAGGTGTGAGGAGGAAGGAGCGGCCGAGAGGGGCTGTGGTGGGCTGAGCGCAACCCCCATCCCATCCCCTGTGCTGCTCGGGAGCAGGGAGAGGAGTTGGGGGTGAAGGGGTGAAGTCAAGCCTGGGAAAGGGGGGTTGGGAAGAAGGTGGTTTATTTTTTGTTGGTCACCATCCTAGTCTGTTTTTAACTGTTGATAAATTATATTAATTTTCCCCAACCTGAGTCTCTTTTGCTAGTGACAGTATCATAGAATCATAGAATCATAGAACGGCATAGGTTGAAAAGGACCTTAAAGATCATCTAGTTTCAAACCCCCTGCTCTGGGCAGGGTTGCCAACTACTAGAGCAGGCTGCCCAGCGCCACATCCAGCCTGGCCTTGAATGCCTCCAGGGATGGGGCATCCACAACCTCTCTGGGCAACCTGTTCCAGTGCCTCACCACCCTCTGAGTGAAAAACTTCCTCCTAATATCCAACCTAAATCTCCCCTGTCTTAGTTTGTAACCATTTCCCCTTGTCCTATCACTATCAACGTGTGTGAACAGGCGTTCCCCCTCCTGTTTATACGCTCCCTTCAGGTACTGGAAGGCCGCAATGAGGTCTCCCCGGAGCCTTCTCTTCTCCAAGCTAAACAAGCCCAGTTCCCTCAACCTTTCTTCATAGGAGAGGTGTTCCAGCCCTCTGATCATCTTAGTGGCCCTCCTCTGGACCCGTTCCAAGAGCTCCACATCCTTCTTGTGCTGGGGGCCCCAGGCCTGCACGCAGTATTCCAGGTGGGGTCTCACCAGAGCAGAGTAGAGGGGGACAATCACCTCCCTCTCCCTGCTGGCCACCCCTTTTTTAATGCAGCCCAGGACATAGTTGGCCTTCCGGGCCGCAAGCGCGCACTGCCGGCTCATGTCCAGCTTCTCGTCCAGCAGGACCCCCAAGTCCTTCTCCGCAGGGCTGCTCTCGAGTTCTTCTTCTCCCAGTCTGTATAAGTACCTGGGATTGCCCCAGCCCAAGTGCATCACCTTGCACTTGGCCTTGTTGAACCTCATTAGGTTCTCTTGGGCCCACTTCTCCAGCCTGTCCAGGTCCCTCTGGATGGCATCCCTTCCCTCTATGGTATCAACTGCACCGCTCAGCTTGGTGTCGTCCGCAAACTTGCTGAGGGTGCACTCGATTCCGTCGTCTATGTCATTAATAAAAATGTTGAAGAGCACCGGTCCCAAGACCGACCCCTGAGGGACACCGCTTGTGACCGGCCTCCACCCAGACATAGAACCATTGACGACAACCCTTTGGCTGCGACCAGCCAACCAATTCCTAATCCACCTAACAGTCCATCCTTCAAATCCATATCTCTCCAATTTAGAGAGAAGAATGTGGTGAGGGACCATAATCAGTAATCAGTAAGTGAACTCCCTGTCTTTATCTTGAACCATAAGCTTTTTCATTGTATTTTCTTCCCCTGTCCTGTTGAGGAGGGGGAGTGAGTGAGCATCTGGCAGGTTGCTAAAGTCAATCCATCACAGCCAGGTCCAGATTTGCTTAATATGGAGTTTTATTAGATTCCTCTTCAGGTGTGTGTTCTCTGGCTGAAGCTGAGTGACGCTGGAAGTCTTATGGTTTTCCTGCATCTCCAACTACTAGTTCAGCTGTGGTATCTCCTAATTTTTCTGATCTTATTATCTTTATATTGTTCTAGTTGGTCTAATAAGGTTGCAATCTCTCTCTCTTTCGTCACAAGTGCTTCCTGTTCTGCCTCTAACTTTTCCTTCAGCACTTGATCAGTGCTGCCTTCTGTATGTACATCATGCCTTGTATCATCCAATTTAAATTGTATAACAGAGATCTGAACCAGATTATTGTACTGTTCCTTTGCAATGCTTCTTCATTTTTTTTTAATTCTGTTTCCACATTCATAATTTCTTGTGGTTGCGGTCTCAAGTAGCTTGCAGTCTTTGAGACTTTAGTACCTCTGTTCTCCAGTTCTTGTATCTGTGCCACCAGTTTCTCTCTTTCTTTATCACAAGCTGTAAATTCTGGATGGTTTTGCTCCTTTTCTAATAACAGTTTATTGTAATCATCCATCTTCTCTTTTATTTCTGCTTGCAAGATTCTACCTCTACTCTCTGGGCACTACAGAAGTCTTTGATGTTACTCTAAGTTTTAAATGTTCTTCCAGATTCTTGCTGAAAACCATCACATTCACTTTTTCTTTCTGTAGCTTACTCATCCATCAACTGCCAGTTTTTTAAGTTGCTTTTTGAGGACTGGAATTCGCTGGTTTATGTATACAACATCCAATAATTGCTTATCCTTATCCTGCACAGTTGTTCTTCAGGTTCTCTATCCATATTTTTTCATTTGAGAGTGAAAGCTGGAATGGTCCTTTCCTGCTGACTAAACCTTTCATTTTTCCTTTGCTAAAACTTCCACTCCCAGACCTAGAAGGTATTTATAACAGAAGGCAAAGGGCTGTGTTAATTCTTTTACAGTTTTATGGCATATCACTTTGTGTTTATTGTCTTACAGAGTTGTACATGATATGTGAAATGCTCTGTTTGTACAAAAACTGTATACTTTCTGTTCCATGTTTGACTCATGAAATCCTAGAAAGTCTCTTCATTTCCTAGTTGTTCTGTGAGTGTTCGTTTCTGATTCTGTACTGAAATCTTTAATCTTAGAATACGGAATGCTGCCTTTTTGTGTGTGTGTGTTTTATTTCTTTAGTTGTACCATATATAACACAGTCATATCATAGAATGAATCACAGAATGGCCTGGGTTTGAAGGGACCTCAAGGATCATATAGTTCCAACCCCCCTGCCATAAGCAGGGACGCCACCCACTAGATCAGGTTGGCCAGGGCCTCATCTAACCTGGGCTTGAACACCTCCAAGGATGGGGCATCCACAGCTTCTCTGGGCAACCTGTTCCAGTACCTCACTACCCTCTGAATGAAAAACTTCCTTCTAACCTCTAATCTGAATCTCCCCTCTTTTAGTTTAAAACCATTCCCCCTTGCCCTATCGTTATCTACCCGAGTAAAGAGTCCTTCTCCATCCTTTTTATAAGACCCCTTTAAGTATTGAAAGGCTGCGATGAGGTCACCCCAGAGCCTTCTCTTCTGTAGGATGAACAGCCCCAGCTCTTTCAGCCTATCTTCATAGGAGAGGTGCTCCAGCCCCTTCATCATCCTTGTGGCCCTCCTCTGGACTCACTCTAACAGCTCTGCATCCTTCTTGTGCTGGGGGCTCCAGACCTGGATGCAGTACTCCAAGTGGGGCCTCACCAGGGC
>VXAA01006356.1:97898-122690 GCA_013399115.1 Anseranas semipalmata
GTTTCATCCCCCAGTGGCTGTGTAGGAAATAATAGTTTGTGGTTTGGTTGGTTGGTTGATTGTTGGGTGAAATCCTAGGTGCTGTGTTTCTCTGGAAATCAGCCTAGATAATCACAGTTGTTTCATCTGACACGCAAATCTTCTGGAATATGTAGCAGGTAGCTCTCAAATGGTAACACATGGATTCCTCTTCTGGGAATCATCAACACAGGACAAAAAGGTCTGCTAATGTTATGAGAGAAGGAATGGATGTTCTTTCCAGCAGAAAAACATGAGTTTAAACTCCCTTTATAGACAATGAATTTACTTCTTGTATAGAGATTTGTGGTCTCTTCTCATGCTGTTCTTATGAAGAAATCTGTTTTTTCCTCGTTTTCCAAAACAGTGTGCTGCCTTGGCCCAGCAGCAGCAATTCAATAGAGAAGTTTTGCTGACAGGGACTGCTGGAGGGCAACTCCGACACTGGTCTAAGGAGCAACTGAAACTCAAGGCTGAATGACGGGGCTCAGTGTACAGTTGGTTTGTTTACAGTATGTGCTAGCTTAAGGGTTGTTTATGAAAACGTAGCCTAAATCAGAATGAAAAGTTAAGCCTTGGAGTTTGTCAGGTATAATTCATAGCAGGCAGAAGCTATGTAGGTTTGTACTTTTCTAGTTCCTGTGGCAATGGTACTGAGCCAATCTTTTTGCTTTCCATGCTGCAGGAATGATTAGGGAGGAGCAGCCTAATCTATGAGGGCTGCTGGTGGGAATGATCCGGTTTGGTAGAATGATGCATCAATATGATCCAACAAATTGCTTCTCTCAGACTAGTCATCCCTTCTTAGCCTGGTCTCTATAATGCCACTATTGGTCAATGGCTGGGGAAGGCAAGTTCGCAGCAGCTTGTAGGACTAGATGGGAGCTGAGATGCTCTAGCATTGATCAGAGAGGAGGAAGGGAGGATGGAGTCCAAGTGTCAGTAACAAGGCTGGTACCAGCCTTCCTTGGATGTGTTCCTCTTCTTTTTTCGTTGCAAGTCCTTTGGAATTAGGCACTGCCCTGTGTTCTGGTTAGATTACTAGAGCTGGCATGATGACCTATCTGAAGCAAAATACTTAATTCTCATAAAATTATATATTTCCCCTGTGCATTTGAGTGCAATAGTAATAATTAACAGACAGTAAAACAAACAAACAAACAAACAAAAACTCTGCACCCTGCCTGAGCATTAAGTGAGCAGTTAACATCTGAGAATGATGTTGGTGCTCCTTAGAGGAGGTCTGACCACCACAGTGCTGAGAGGCTGAAAGGTGCCGGTGGCTTTGCCTTTTGAAAGGGGGAGGCAAGGGGTGGCTGTGTAACCCAGCACATCCGTTAGTGGAGTCAGGCTCCTGAGGGAGGTTTTAACGTCAGCGCCCTAGGTGAGTCAGTACAGGTCATCAGGGATTAATGAGCATCCAGGCATGGAAAAACAAAGTTAACATTCAAATTATCAATGATTTTAAAGATGAGCAATTCACAAATGGCCTGTGAAGGTGCTGATGGCAAATTCATTGCTACTAGGGTGACCCATGCGGACTGTCTCACAAGAGAGATGGGACTTGGACTGGTACAGTCTGCCTACGTAAATAACATTGGTCCTGCAAATGAGAAGGATCTATGTTCTATAAATCATTCAGAAATTTATTGAGCTTCCCCTAAAAACAAATGGGCTTTTTCATCCCTGCTTCTGTTAGGAGGCTGTTTCGTAGTCTTGCTCCTTTGCCAGCTACAGCTTCGTATTTCTAAATTGCATTTATTCATGGGCAGTTATATGTGGTTGTTCTTGTGCCAATGTTGTACTTTCTTGTACCTCACTCTCCTTCTTCCTTCCTGATGTTTTTCCTCTCAGTGTATTTATAGATAGAGAGGGGATCTGATTGCTCTGTGTTTTGCTGAGTTGTGCGCCAAGTTCCTTTAGTTCTTTTTTTGAAATCAGCTTGCTGTTTCCTCATCTTCCCTTCACAGCACCTGTTCCACATTATCCAACAATTTTCCATGGTCTCCCTACTTTACTGAAGTATAAATAAGCTTTTCTGCGCTGCTTTTGTTTAAAACCAAAACCAAAACAAAACAAAAAGTAGCAACAACAACAGCTGTTTACTCTAATAGAGGCATCACCTAGCCTAACTCTAATGGGCCAGACATAGCCTATTGATTGGATATTGGATTAGATTATTAGATTGGATGTTAGGAAAAGGTTCTTCACTGAGGGTGGTTGGGCACTGGCACAGGCTCCCCAGGGAAGTGGTCACAGCACCGGGCCTGCCGGAGTTCAAGAAGTGATTTAACAATGCTGTCAGACATATGGTCTGATTTTTGGGTGGTCCTGTGTGGACCCAGGAATTGGACTCGATGGTCCTTGTGGGTCTCTTTCAACTCAAGGTATTCTACAATTTTATGATTCTATTTGTAGTAAAACAAGAATTTTACTGCAATTTCTTATTTATTTCTTAATTATTCTTTCTTTTAAAACCTACACTAATGCCTTGTGTATGTGTAGGACCACGCTCAAACACCCACAGTGATGTTCATTTAAACACCTTTGAAAAATGGCTTCTTTCTGCACATCTCCAGCCCTACAGTATCTTTCTTGATTTCTTGGGTTTGTTGTAAATCTATATGACCATTTTTCCAGTTCATGTACCACTTCTGCCAAGGTTTTCCAGCTTCCTCCTCACTAAGCAAGCCAATCTCTTTGATTTTGGCATCTTGGTTGTGATCTTTTTCAAAGCTTTGTACTCTTTAGCTTTCCTATCTGTGTTCTTCATGAAAAGTAAGCAGGAGAGGAAAATATTTTGTTATTTTGGGGGGCAATATCTCATTTCTTATTAGTGTCAGCCTCGTATCACTGTTGGGCAGCCCTTTCCTTTGCTTGCACATGTGTGGTGGAGGACCTCCTGAAACTATATTGGTGCCTTTTGCAACGTTTACCTAAGCCGGATTTTCCAGTGTTAAGGTATAGATTTTGACTTCCAGGTCCAGTTCCCATTCTTTGTAGTGTTTCTGTTCACCCCATTTTGGAGATGTTCACTCAGCTGGGTGGAGATGAAATGCTTCTCTGTCAGAATTCTTCCCAAGCCTGCAATGCAGATAGCAGCTACTTTTACACGAAGAGGGAAAGGCCATGTCTGTCCAATAACCTCCATGCTCAGCACAGACCACTCTCAAGGCTCTGCTGCTGTGGTGTCCAGATAGCAAATAGTCCACTCACATCACAAGAGATCATGAAGACCTCCTAAGAGAGCTCAGACCTCTAAATTGATCCCTCTCTTGCTTGGGTGGATAGGAAAAGACTGGTGAGGATGACCAGCCTTTGAAGCCACTTCCTGATAAAGGTAGTTAGAGCCCACTGTAGATGTTTAGGGTCATTCTGAGGAAAAACAGGAACGCTGCATGGTCAGCTGTACCTGTTGTTTCTCAGCATGATTTATCCAATTTCTAGTTCAGACAGTACCCTAGTGTAACAAAATGAGTGGTATTAGTTTGTGTCAAAGCTGTTTTCCATCTACCATCCTGTTAGCAAGGACTGAGCACAGTATTCACTCATGCAACGGTGTGGATAATTGCAGAGGTACAGACAGAATGAGCATCTTATTTATTATCTGCTCTCATTAACGTGGGTCTGTTTTATATCTTGTTGTCACTAATACTTTTACTGGCACAACCAAGAGGGGGATAGGGCAGTGATGTGGGAAAGCTGAGCTGTGTATCTGTGCTTGCTGCTGAAAAAAATGGATGGGATGCTGCAGCTTGCAATGGGCTGTATTTTGGTCAGGAAAACCCTCCTCAGTAATGCACAAACTATTATGGAGTAACCATCCAACTTCACAGTATGGGAGCAGGAACCTTCATTTTTATGTTTTTGCTTAGATGTAAAGTCAGTATTTGACAATTTTGCCCTACCTGCAAACAGAGGAAGATCTGGGGAAGAATGGGCAATATTTGCCTGTCTTATGATTTAAATATTGATTTAGGGCTTAAAATTAGCAGTGCAGTTAATGGGTTTAATTTAGTTTCCCGTAGGATGTTTACTTTAACTGGACAACAAGAGGTCTGGTGAAACTCAAATGAGGATGTCTTTGCCTTTTTCTGGCCACCTAAGCTGGAGCTACTCTTTGCTCTTACTATGTTTGTGATATTTATAATCTCCTTCAGAGCTACTAACATTTTGCCTGAGGACTTTCATTGAAAAATGACTTGTCTCAAAAATTTTCAGGGAAACTATTTAATTTTAAAAGCAATAAATTGATACAGTCTGAGCATTTCTATTTCATTTTTAATTTAGTCTTTTGGTTTGAGCCCTTGATGCTCACTGCCCTGTCTGTTGAATTCTGTGAATATCAGTGGGGTGTTGGGGAACTTACATCAGCATCGTTCTCTGGCATTAATCTAATTGACCAACAGTGCCACTGCCTTGCAGTGCAAGACATTGCAACGCACACATAACGCACAATTCCACAGAAGTTGAAACACCAGAGATGTTCAGAAGTCTCCTGTGTCTTCTGGGTATAGGACCATTCTCTAAAGCCTTTCTTTAGGATGAATGTATCTAATTCCATGATGGTTTATACTGGAATTTCTTCTTTATGCCACTGCGTTATCAAGGCCAGAAGTTTTAGCATCAGTTACCAAACAATCTTCAATAAATTTCTTATTAGTAACTCATTAGTGTCATTCTTTTCATTAAGAGTGAAAAAATGTTTGGTCACATGTAAAATCTAAGGGTTATTTATGGTCATATCCCTCAGTATTGCAGACCTCACCAGTCTCTAGATTCCCTTCACATCTGGACCTTTAAACTCAATTTAACCTTTATCTTAGAGTTCCTTATGTTTCTATAATTTTTCTATGCAGTTTTTGTTTTGAACATTTAAACATGGTGGGTACACAAAAATATGTCTATTTAGGACTTCATTCAAATGATTGTGCCAAAGTAAAGGGGATGAACAGGGAAAGGTTAAAATTAGATAAAGAGCTAGCTATTTTATTGCACCTACCCACTTTGAAAAGGCAATAGTAAATTTAGTATTTAGGTATCTTCACGTTTTTTTGATGTCCAAGGCTGTGTTACAGTCGGCACTTCTAGTCTGGGCAATGAGTGAAGCCATTTTCCTAATGAAAATGTTTAGGGCTGTCTGAGATGCTCACGAGGCATTGGGCAATGTGTGAGGAGGAAGGAGCGACCGAGAGGGGCTGTGATGGGCTGGGCGCAGCCCCCATCCCATCCCCTGCACTGCTCAAGGGGATGGAGAGGAGTCAGGAGTGATGGAGTGAAGTTGAACCTGGGAAAAAGGGCATGGAGTGTGGGGAGTGTTGTTTTAATGTTTGTTTTTGTTTCTTACTACCCAAATTGGCAAGAAATTATATTAATTCTCCCCAAGGTGAGTCTGTTTTGCAGTGATTGTAAGTAGTAAATGACCTACCTGTCTTTATCTTGACCCTCAAGATTTTTCATCATATTTTCTCCTGCCATTCTGTTGAGGAGGGTGGGTGAGAGAGCAGCTGGCTGGAAATTTGCCCCTTAGCTGAGGATAACCCATCACGATCTCAAGAGGCAAAAATCTAAAAGACGTACCAGGCAGTTCTGGAAGTTATTCTTAGGAATAAATCTAGTGGAAGGGATATGGAGCAAAACATTATTAATATGTACATACCGAGTAGTGTCCCATTAAACTGCTGTTGCAATCCACTAATACCACATTGCTGTAATTTGGAAATGTTTAGACTGTGTGGATAGCCCAAGGAGGGTATTTTTTGTCAGTTAAACATTTATATTGCATATAATTGTAATGAATATACACAGGGTCTTAAGGCATAGTTCTTGTACTTGCTCTGGAAGAAATCAGCGCCAATGGCATTAAGTCAAAACTCCTACCATTGTGCAAGAGCAGTGTAAGGGGGAGAAGGATCAAGCAGTTAAGGTTTGGTTGCTGGTATTTTTAACTGGATATTGCGTGTTTAGAATCTGAGCTGCTTTTGTTTTCTTTTCTGAAAACAAAAATGGAGAATTTTTATTTCCAAGTTCTTGCCTAAAACGGATGCCCAGAAGTGCCAGGGGTTGTGCTGGGACTATATCCAGGTGGCAGGGATCTGCAAGTCGGAGCAGGTAGGGTAATGTGAGCTTTCAGCTGTGAAGGACCATGACAGAATTGCCACCAAGACATTTTTTTCTCTCCCCATTAAACCCCTTCCATTGGCATTTAACCTAGCAGGGAGAGATCTAGGTTATTCAATGTTACATCCCTAGTAAAGATTTTATTGGTAAGTGTAACCTGTATGAGCTTTTGTTTATTCAGCAGTTCTCAGAAGATTGGGTTTTCTAGCAGTTCATTTCCACGTACTGTTATACTCTTCTGAGGAAATAATTCTGCTAAGTGTCATAAAGTCTTCAGTTGCTGGCTAGGCCTTCACAATTCTAATTTAGCTTTTATTTTTGTATTTAAGGGTGAACACAAATCAGGCTGAAAATATTGCACCTGTGAGACAACCCTGATGTGAGGAATTTACAAATGAACAGACCAAACACAGGGTATGAGGGAAAATGCAAAGAAAGGGGAATTGACACCAGCAGCTCGGTGGGAGAGCTGCAGACCAGCAGAGGTGTCCTGTGCTGCTGGTGTACATTGCCTGTTACTCCTTGCTTATGCAAGTGCTGACAAGGGAGGATCAGGATAAGTTTGGTCCTCTATTTGGGCTGAGCTCATATTTGCAAACTTTCTGAAGTATCCTGCACCATGTGTAATAAACTGGTGAAACCACTGATGTTTTCTTCTGTTTTTGTCATCCTTCACTTAACGTAGGGGTCACCTACAGGATAGCAAATAACTAGAATACAACTCATTTAGGTATGAATGAAGCTAACGACAGTATTTTTAAGATATGATATCCTCAATATAGAACACAAGAATGATAATCCCTATGTATAAAATGAGTTTTCCCAGATATGAGATTAGCACATTTCTTTTCTTTCCACAGAAGTTTCCACTTCCTTTATTTTGTATTAAATTTGTGTTACTCCTTGTCTGATCTCACTGCATTTTACCACAGGTATTTTTCCACCTCTTTTTTTCTCTACAAGAAGCCAAGATCATTTCACAACCTTTCCTTATCAGTCACACAGCTGGTCTCCATGTCCACTCAGACTGCTGTAAAGGAGAAGCCTGATTAACATCAGTATAAATTATAACTTTAGTTAAAATTGCAAAGCAGAGGAAAGGGCTCAGTATTTCTGAGCATGCCTGTTCTCCTGGCCACTTCTGTTTGTGTGTAGATGCCCAGGATATGTTCTCAAAGATTTTTAAGTTGGATGAAGCGGTCACTTTTGTAACAGCATGTCTTTTTTAATTCTTTCTCCCCAGGTATTACCAGATAAGAGCTGGACTGAAGATCCCATCCAGGATTCCCCACAGGCTGTTTGCTACAATTGCGGGACAGACAGGTGAGCAGGTTCCTGAGGGATATGGCATGGCTGGAAGTGGGGCAGGATGGAGGAGGAGGGTGTTTGTGGGGAACGGGTGAAGTATGGCCACGAATTTCGAAGTCTGATCCTGGATTTGGATCCAAACCTGGATTTCCTTAATGATCTGTGGCTGTTCAGGTCTCTCTTCTGGTGTGGGATGTTATTGAGTTGGGCTTGAGTTTCAGTGCACGTGTCTGGTTTGAAGTTTAGCTCTGGGTGTGTGCAAAGGGGCTGGTTTCAGGCTGGGCCATGCTTGGGTGAGTGAGAAGGCAGATGAAGAGCAGTCCTTGCTGCTACGTGAAAAGAGCAGGGAAGGAAAGTGATGAGGTGCACAGGACTGGTCCAGGAGAGCACCGTGCAATCCAGATGTTACTTAGACATGTGGCTTTTTTCTGGACTTGCAAAACCAGGGGAGCCTTATGAATTGGGCTGGGACTGAAAGAAGGGCAAAACACAGTTACATATTGAGGAAAAGCTGTGCATATAAAGACAATTCTTCACGTCCTGATGTAAAAGTGTACGTGGCATTGGGTGCTGTCTTGTGGCCCTGCAGAATTGGGAGTTTCTGGGTTAGTGAACAGTACTGAGTATGGACAGAAACCTTTGCAAATCCACAGCCAGGTTCCGGTTGGAGGAAACTGGTGCAGACGTGGGTGCAATTCATAATTTTGACATTTCTGGACACACGCCACAGTCCGGCACAACAATTAATTCATTGCAACATTATTATTATCAGCATACGTCCTGTAAGTACTTGTGGAATTTAAGCTGCCTTTTCCCTGCTGGGATTTCATGTCAGGAAAGCAATGGGAATTCATGCCATCTTATCTGCAAGCACTCTTACATGCGGCTCTCCTTGCTGACAATGGAAGGAGTTGGTTTACTATTCTAAGGGATTTCTGGATGAAAATTGTTTCAGTGTTAATGACAGCTTGTAGAGAATAAGCAGAGTCCTTTTCATTCAATATTGTGCAGAGAGGAAGAAAAAACGTGAGTGCAAGATTAATGAGTTCTCAAGCTTGAATATTACATTTAGATTTTTTCCTTTTTACATTTGAAATGTTCCAGTTTAACATTCTTTCATCCATTAAATGTTCACTTTTCTTTAATTATTTTTTTTTTCCAGTTTGAAAGTCTGGTTCAATTAACTAAGCTTTAATTATACATTAAAATACAAAATAATTATACATTTGTATAAAATACAAATAATTATACAAAAAAAGTCTGAATAAAAATTCACAAACTCAAAGTCTGAGTAAAGAAATTGATTCTGCAGAAAGAAAAAAATCCAGTTGTGGTTTGGCATACCTTGCAGTGTCAAAAATGCCCAAGAAAGGATGAAAACTATTTTTCATCCCATTCCAGCATAAATCAACCATGGCATATCCAGAATCACATGGAGTTCTTTTGTTCTCTGGAAATGTCCTCAATTTCCAGTAGTTTCTGACATAAGCAGTCTAGAACTAGTGAAATACTCTCCATATGAAGATATCTAGAATTATGCTTTCTATGAAAAACAAACAAAAAACAACAACACAAAGGAACAAACAAACCAAAAAACCAAACACGACTCCTATTCTGCATTGCACCTGAGATGGCTATATGATTTAAAGAACAAACTCAACCATTTTCTCTACTTACGTTTTATATCAGGTCAGTATTTTCTTCTGCATGATACATCTTCAATGTCCTGTCTCCCTTCACCTCTCCTTGAAACAATTCATGTAAAAACATGAGCAGGAGAGAGGCGAGGCAGGCATTTGGTTACAGGATTAGCAGCTGACTTGCATAGTGCTAATGCAATCCAGACTGGAGTCTAACAGCTTTATAGGGCTAATATCAAGACAGGGGGTATTTAAACTGTTAAAGCTTTAAACAGTTTTTTCTTGGCTATCTTTGCAAGTACTTCCTACTTGATTTCATAGGTCTGTGAGACAGCATCATTTAATGTGACTGAACTTAAAGGCAAACAAGCTGTAATGTTCTTTTTGTTCTCATGCCACTGGTCTCTCTTAGTTTGGGGATAGCTGGGATAGGGACTAAGGAAATTGCTGTGAATGTTTCCAGAATACACCCGTATCAAAGTAGTAGTACTATAGGATGGTATAAAAGAGTGAATAAACTCCTACCTCAATTAAAAGAATGAAGGCAAAGTAGGTGGGACGCATGAGTTTGGTGTAAAGGAAATATTTTTAATCTTTTCCTTAGCAGGTTCTTAATATCTGTTAGAGCTAAGAAAAACTTTTTAAAAATCATTTTGTAAATTTATAAAATGAAATCTGTAAATAAATGCAGAGAAATAAAACATATAAAATATGTAAAACATAAGAGGTAGTATTTCTCTTCCAGTGCATGCAGCTTTTAATTTTTATTAACTTTTGTGGGATTTACAAGAAAACTGTGGGAGCTGACATGTTTGGTTTGCTTCCTGCTAGTTATTTTCAGCTGCAGAAGCAGAAAGGCATAGTTTTGAAGAATTCAGCGGAGGGGAAGCCACCCCACAGCAGTTGCCAGCCCCATCTGAACAGGCATGTTGTACAGGAGCACTAATGACCTACTGCATGGTCCACATGTTGGCCACATCCTGTCTGCAATGTGGGAGAGAATGGGCTGTGTGCACCCGTTGAAGCAAGAGGGATCTGTGCTGAGGACCAGTATCCCCTGTAGTTCGGCCACGTAGGTCATCAAGGCTGCACATTAGCTTGTATTGACTCAGGCTGTTTCAACTTAAATATGCAGCATGTATCTATATGTGCGTGTAAATATATATGCATAAAAATATATACAATTATTTAATACCCCTAACCATTACTAGTGTGGTGGGTTTCCTTAAAGGCAAGAGGAGACTGGTGGCTGGTGACATCCTCCACTGTAAAAGGAGAGAGGGAACAAGGCTGGTTGTGCACAGCCTTTATGCAGGTTTTTAGACCCCATGAGATTTAGCTTCCTGTCTTTGAATAGGCATCACAACTGATGCAGCCTGCTTTTGGCTTATGAAGAGCAAACTGCTCACCACTTTTCTTGTACAGCTCATAATGGCACGTACTTATCAGTCTCAGCATCAGTTCTGCAGGGCTGAGCTAATGCAGACGTATCTTAAGGCCAAACTCTAGAAGTGCCTTTCTGAGTGGATTTATGTATTTGCCGCCCCCCCCTTTTTTTTCTTCCTCTTTTCAGCAGCATGGTTTATTAAAATCGTGGTATGATGATGTCCACCTGCAGCATACATTAGGCTGAATCTGCATGACGCAAGCACAAACAGTCAAAGGAGCCAGAAAAGTGAATGTACAGTCTCACAGTAGCACTTTGGTATAATTAGCTCCTTGGCTGAGTTGTTTTATGATCCACTAAGTGTCTTCCATAAGTTTTTAGGCTACTGTATAAATCTGGGGACAAGAATTCATAGAAGTTATGAATATGCAGTCATTCGGTGGTTTCCAGGCTATAGATACAAGATGAAAGGTTGCAGGAGCTTATCTTTGAAACATATCTTTAAAGCATTTTTATTTTAAATTTTGCCCATAAGCATACAAGATCATTGGTGAAAATATTGGGAGAAATAGCAATGGTTGGAAGCAATTAGGATTAGCTGTTTTCTCTTGATTTATACAGACCTGTATAGGTGAGGAAGGAAGGTGGTATGTTTGGGGTAAATTTTAGGAGTATTATCACCTAGGAAGACCTAGGAGGTTGTATTACATGGTTGAAAGATGCCAGTGAAGCCAAATCTCAGTAAAGTATAAGTTTGAATTTCCTTTGCAGTGTTTTGCTGTAGTCTACACACCACCTGGATGCATTACTTTTTGGACAGAGAATTATTCTTTATTAGTGAAAGCTGCAGTCAGGTTTTGCTATACGCTCTTTTTTCAGACCCACTGTGCCTCGTTCTCATGCACCACAACCATGGATACCTGCTTGCCTGTTTACATTACAGAGCAGGGGAAAATTTTTGGTGAACATTAAGAAAAAAATATTTTGCATGGCTTGTAACTAAAGAAATTACTTAGGACTTTGATTTGTGTCCAGATTTCCTTTGTTTCTCCCCTCCAGAAGTACCACATTACAAATTTTCAAGACTTTCCAAACAGACAAATATTTTTGACAACTTGTTCTGAAAATCTAATGACAAGTAATACAAAGTAGTTAAGAAAAAATATTACATGCTAGTCTAATCTTTTTTGGATTGTAGCAGTGTTGCACCTAGTTTTACTCAGTTAAATGGGGTTATTTGCTAAGAGTGCAGAAAGCCAAAGAGTGTCAAGGGTTTCTCTTTTAGCTATCTGATATAGTGCAGGGGAGATGAGATGCAGTATTTCCCATTACATATTAGCTCTTTTGATTGGTGTTGTAGAGTTGTTTCACGTACACATAGTTTGATGATTTCTTATAAAATGGAATACCTGACATTAGGTGTCAAGAAAAAACTACCATGATTTAAATTGTGATGTCCAAAAAGGAAAGTAGAAGAGTATATCAGAAAATGAAGAACATTGCTACAACCTGTGCCTGCATTTTGCTAGACCAGTTCCTGATCCCCCACATTGAATACCGACAAGACAATTTGGCTTTTTCCTATAGATGAAATGTTCATTCTGTGACTACCTCAGACCTAAGATCTAATCTGAAGGGTTAATTATTTTTCTAATATGCTCCTTGACTAACTGTTTGTGTCTGTTTTTAATAGACAATTAGTGCTCCTAATCTCTTTAATACTCTCCGGATATCTTAGAGAAGTTTCCAGGGAAGGAGTTCTACCTTGATTTTTAAAGAAAAAACCTTTTCTTGTAAACTGCTTCTTAATGCAGTCAAAACAAGCATTTGCAGTTTGTTGCTCATTAGAGCAAGAAGAAACAGCACCATGACTTGTGGAATAGTATGAAATTGCAGTCATTAGTTTCAATAACTTTTTGAAAGGTAATTTTTGCCTCCATTAAGTGAAGATAAGCTTACTGCTTTTGAGGCATGAGGAAAGGGGGGAGACATTCATATTTTAGCAAACACATGGTTTTGTCCTGAAGGCTTGTTAAAGTCATCTGAAAATAAATACGCATTTTATATGTAAAATAAAGCATACCTGACAATTACGAATTTTTATCTAGAGGAGACTTTGTTGTGAGAGGAGTTACTTTTGGGATGATTTGTTTTAGAACTCTTATTATCTGTGAGATCATAAAAGACAGTCAGAAATTTTATGAATTGATATATCCACGATCAAAACAGAATTCAGTGATACTTCGAGAGATGAGAATAAAGTTAATCTGAACACAGAAAAAAAGATGAAGATGAAGAAAGTAAAGATATCCTTGAGTGACATGCTGGTTCTGTGTGTATGTCTCATTCCTCTTCTGGTCAAGGCCTTCCATAATGGCTCAAAGGATGGAAGCTGGAAATGCATATTTGTGACTGGGAGATTTTCTGTTGCAGACTGAAATATGTAGGACACCCCACCTTCCCCCTTGCAGAAGCTGGGGCAGATAGTGTGGATGGTACTGAGGCAACGGGATAGACCACAGTCTTGGAGATGCTGAACAGCATCCCAGCCTGACGTTGAGACACACCGAGCACAAACTGGTCATGGTCAGTGAAGAAAGCCAGAACTGGAAAGGGCTTGTAAGCACCAACACGTGCCATAGGGCTCTCTCCCTGGGCAGTCAGTCTGAGACACAAAATTTCATCATCAGTGGCCACTTGAATGTCTGGTAGGAACTGAAATCAGTTGTTCAGATGCAGAGAGCCCACACAATATTTCCGGTGGTTAAGGCCAACAATGGCCTTCAGTTTATTGTTATATGATCCACAGAGCTTTTTCAGACCTGCCACTCTGGTGTGAATTGGACCTTCAGAGACCTATCTTCCCTCACATGCTTGTTTACATGTCTCTGGTTTCCCCACACAGTGGTCCTTGCTGCTTTCAGTCTAACGTAGAATTCAACTGTGCAAGTCCTTCAACATCCACAACTGCCCTAAACATTGAATAATCATTTAACTAATTCGGTAGATAGCTGCATCCAGACAACTGTTTCCTCCTGCTCTACACAGAAGCAAAAAATGTGATGTCCTATTGTAATGTCGTGTACTTTATTTGGGGAATTTTCTCATCTGAATTAGTATTTCAAATAAATATGTGGAGTGCCAGCTACATAGGTGACACATCAAACAAATATTTGTTCACCTGTTCCTGAAGCCCAGAGTCATTTTCAGAAGTGAATCCTCTAACTGAACAGGGTTCTTGGGGAACTGGCAATGAGTTTGAAAACAACAATGAAATATTACCAAAAGCATAGATTTTGTTTGTTTTAACAAAACATTAAGTATTTAAGAAAGCAACAGCAAAACTTTCTGCTGATGCTAAGTGCTAAGCTATTCTATCATCTCACGTTTCAGCATTTCTGAGAAATGAACCTTGGTTTATAGAGCAATACAGCGATAAGAAACTGCATTTATATTAGGATCTTTCATACAAGGAAATTAATAGGATATCTTGCTTTTTATCCTCACTGAATCTATGTATTGCTAGAGAGGCAGTTTTATGTAATTCTTTCCATGAGGCTAATTGCAAGTGTCAAAAGGTAAGGTTAAGATAAAAGATTCATCTTAGAAATGTGGAGCTTTAATCAAAAGTCACACTGAGGGAGAAAACATTCTGAACTTTTTAATCAAGCAATTTAAAAATAATGGTGTCTCCTTTAGAAATTATTTAATCTAAATATAACATCTGCATTTATTCTAAGTATAAATATGCTAAATATAATATTTCAAAACTGTAACAAGTCTCTTCGAACATTTAAATAGGAAAATGATGATACATTGAAAAGGTTTGTGCCTGAAAAATGTTGCCTTGGCACTTCCAAATCCAGCTTATTTTAGCTCAATCATAAAAATGGAAGGTCTGCATGAGTATTCATCTGCTTAAGAAGATGTATTTTCAAGCTTCAGCGATAGAGTTTTCAAACCTTCTAAAAAGTAGATGCACAACTTAATACATGCAGATGAAACTGGCAGGTTCAGCCCTGTGGGGTGGTTTTGGGGTGGTTTTTTTTTTTTTTTTTTTTTTTTTTGTAGTTTTTAGGTATGGCCTTGTAAAATGAAATAGATGTTTGTCTTCAGAGCCTAAATTTAACACTGAAGTTTCAGTAGAGAAGTACTTCTGAAACTGGGATGTCAAAGTGGGCTAACTAAACTTTTTCAGCCCATCACAGCTGAAAAACTGCAATAAGATTCAATATTTCGTGTTCACCAAGTGCCAAGAAGGAGAAGTGATATTAAAAAATGGATAACTTGTGACAAATGAGGCAAATTTTAACAACCCTCTTTTACAAACTATCACATAAAAATTTTATATAAATCACAGGAAAAATAAATAAATAAAACCACAAAATGTAGCTGGAATCCTATGCAGGAAACAACCCTGTTTTACCAGCAAAACTCCTTCAAGTCTGTCATCGGAGAGAAAAATGGAATGGGTTTGGCTTCCTAGTTCCTGGGAGCTATAAATTCCTGTGAGCTTCAAGTAACTGAAAGCAGAGTTATTGCTAATATTAAGTAAAGGGTATATTGTCTTTCTGGAGAAATAATAGATAGATCAGAAAGTTTGTCCTTCATCTCTTGATTTCATTTTGAATTTGGGGCAGTATTATGTTAAACTGACAGCTGTAATAACCTCATATTCCCTCTAGATAAGATGTATCAGAGGGAATACAACATACTGAATAGAGGGCTACAAAAATGCTAGGAACTTCTGCCGAAGATGCTTCTGGGCTGGATTTATGTTAGTTAAGAAATAGGCAGATATCCCAACTGAGTGTTTTTCACTAGTTCAACTTTCAAATAAAAGGGCGTAGACACCTTTGCTATGAATCACCAGTTAAGGGAGGATCTTCTATATGTCCAAAGGGCTGAAGAGAGTGAGGGAATGAAGGAAATGTGGGAATGAAGGAATTGTATCTGCAGCTACGTGTCTGAGGGGCTCCCTCGTAATGAGCTGCCCCACCATGGTCACAGTCTCTGTCACCTCAGTCTCTTCATATATTTTACCTTCATATTTAGCAGGTAATTCTTGGTTGAAGATTTTGCTACCCAATGAGGTGGTAAATTTGAGACCTTAGCAGGCATCTGAGCTGCAAGATTTTAGGGTCTAAATACGTAGGAACTAAAGGGAACTGGTAGGAACCATTTCAGGAAGATGCAGTTGTATTTTTGCATGGGGACCACAAGCACTTCTAAGCCTTTCTTTAAAAATATTTATGGATGGTGGATTATGTCTCACTGTTCTGCTCAGCAAAGATTACAGATGTTCTGCAGGGAGCAATGACTTCTTTGGAGTATCAGGATGTCCTAGTGATTATAGGACACAGTGTATCATCAGAGTTATGATTTGGGGGATAAAGTAGTAGACTTGGGTTCTGGAGCAACTGGATCCTGTTTATGGCACTACAGTTGGCAAGCCTTGTCTCACCTCTCTGCCTCATCTACTTAACAGAGGTGGTAGTGTTGATCTCTGTGAAATATCCCTAGATCTATAGATGATAGTCTTTATATAAGAAGTAGATATTCATTAGTTGAAACATATGTATATACTCTTAACATTTACAGATAATAGTGGTTGTTCCCTTGTGAGGGTATCTTGCATGATTTATATGTAAGCTTCTGAATAAACCTTATTTTACCAAGTTTTCTATACTTTCAGGAAATACTTGTCTTATATGTTAGGTTGTATTTTAAGGGCAGGCAATAAATCATCTATCTGTAACCTGAGTTATGGCTGTGAGATGGAGGCGGCCCTGGGAACCTGTGACTAAGGGTAAGAATCATCTTATCTAACTGCAGATATCTATGCTGTGAGCATCTCCACCTAAGCTGATCAACCAGGCTCTCTTTATAGTCACAGGAGAGAAATAAGTGATTTGAGGGACCAATTTAACATATCTATTTTAAGATGAGTTGAATCACACCTGTGTCTTTCCATTTACTGTAAAAGAAGTTTCAGGAACTTCTGCAGAGGGAGACATTTCCATTGTGTTTGTACAAGCCTTGGCACAAAAAGGCTGTGATTGCACTATGTGCCTTCATGTATGTATGCAAATTAGGAAGTAATAATAAAAATCAGCAAAGGTGAGTCAGGCAACAGAGAGAGCAAGTGGTGCCCATGCAAATAATCAAAAATGATACCTTGGTCAGGATTTTGCATAACACTTCAGCATAATTTCTCAGTCAAAAAAAAAAAAAAAAGCAAAAGGATAAGATGCCAGTGTGAGATCAACTTTCTTTTTCTTTTCTTTGGACCTTATTCTGGCACTAACATTAAAAAAAGAAATTAATTTTTCTGTATAACTGGTTCCAGTTTGTTCAGCAAGAATTATCCCTGGGCAATACTGAAATGGCTGCCCTGTGAAAACAATTAAGCACAAGGGCAATGATCTAAAAAATTAATTCACATTTTCCTTTTGCAGTGTCACAGTGATTTATTAATTGAAAATGAAATTGTGTAAACAGTGGTTTAATTATTTATATTTTGTAAGACTGAAATAATGATTATATTTTCACCATATATTTCATACATGGACAAAAAATACGCTGAAAAATAGTAGCCAAGCTTGAACTGAGGTTCAGCAAAGCATTCTGTGCTATTAACAGTTCTCTAGGACATTGCTCTGTGGTCAGTAACCCTGAAGCTTAGCATTATGTATTAAATTTGATCATAAATTAAAAAAATGAGAGAATTTTCTGTGCATTCAAATGCACATGTGGGCCTTTCAGAAGTATTTGCTTAATTTACTGTTCTGGCCAAGGAATGCTAGTTAGTTTAATTTCCATAGATAACACTGGCAGGGACTGCTCTGAAAATTCTTGTGGCCTACAGATTGAAACGGGACATAGACAGGAGGACAAACTGTGTGTCCTTGTCTCTGTCTTATCTGAAAAATGATGGTACTGCTTCAAAGATGTAATTATATCCATGACAATAACTTTCTAAATGTGTGAGATAAACAACAGGAATCCAAATAGCTAGAAAGTGATACCCTTTAGCAGGTGATTCAAAATCTTCCGTCAGCAGAAAATTTATGTTCCAGGTAAGGTAATGGTGTCATGATGAAAGGGAAATGTTCTGGGGGATTTGTTCATTGTTTCTTTTATTTCCAGAAAGGACCATTTTTATAGCCAGTCTGATACCCTCTGAACCTAAGCCACAGAACCTCAGCAAGTGCTTCGTGCACAAAGCACAGCTCTGGTGTTTGAACTGCGGCATGCCTTTGTAGAAATATGTTCAGGGCTAATTTTTAAGAGAGGATTTTTCTATTTTATTTTATTTTATTTTATTTTATTTTATTGTGCTTGAAAGAAAGGGTTGGCCTGCTTTCTATGAATAACTTTATACTAGAATGAAGTGGAACACCCATTGCCTTTTTAGCAGCTGTAATCAGAGAGATTTGGTGTCTCCTTCTCTTGTGGTTTTAGTCTTCACCTTCCCCATGTTCTTCTTATTGCTGGAAGAAGGCAAAAAGATCAGATACAGGAAGGCAGGAATTGTTGTGACCAGCATGAACAAAGAGTATGGGTTTGAATACAGCTATTTCTATTTTTACAACTGCCTTATTTACCCATTAACTGTGAAGAAATAAGTCAGTAAATAAATTGGACCATTTAAGCGTAAGCACTGTTCCTGGACTGAGATTACCCTAGATTTCATTTTGATGCTTAAGTTGCACAGAAGGGATGCGTGCGATGGTATAAAACCCTGCCTAGAGTCAAATCACTTTCTCACTGATGATGTGTGCACTGCCCTTAAAGAAAGGTCTCTTTGTGTAGGTGCTCTCATATCTCTCAATATTGCGTCTGTAGGACCTTTGAGACATCCTGTAGGCAGCCTGTCCAGCAGTGCCTAGCAACCTTCTACGGCAATGCTGATGATACATGGATCAGTCCTGGCAATGAACCACATATCCCAGTGGGAAATCCCAAGTTTTGCTTTAAACTTTGCCAGCATCTGTTTGCATGGAGAGCAAGTCTGGTTTGAACAGCAGCCTTGAATCCTCCTCTAATTGCTGCCTACAAGGCCTGATCTTTCTCTCCCCCTGACAAAAACTTGAGAGGGAGTCCTTAGAAGTCCAAGGGAACTACAGCAAATTGTGGAAGAAAACAGAGGGCTGCGGAAAACGAGACCTGAGTTTTGTATAACATGCTGAACAATAGGAGAGTGATTCCAACCTTCTTCTTCCTTCTTTAGACTTGTATTCCCTGCTGGTGTGACACCACAGTTAGAGCCTGCGGGTAATGCTGGAACCCAACACTTCCTTTCCTGTAGAGTTCTACAGGCAGAAGTAAAGTCATGTGTTTACTTATACATTTACTCAAATACCCTTTTTGTGTTGGATTTCATGCAAAACTTTCACACCTTTGAGGAAGATGGGAAACAGTGCATAGCAAGATGCTGGTTTGTGACTTGAAGCTTGAAAACAGTCCTGTTGCTTTAAATGGATCCTGCTTATTTGTTAGATAAGCACCTGCTTAGACGTTTGCTAGATTGGGGATCAATGTTAACAAAACTTCTGATTTCAGTCTGATTTTAAATTATATAGCTGGTGGCATAAAAATATATGGTGCAATAACGTGTTCTATAGAAACCAGCAAGGTTCAAAATTGCATACTTGGCTTTTACAGAGGTAGTAAAAGGTCACCTTCTGCTGCAGATACTGTGTAACTTAGTCTTCCCCTTGCATATGTGTACGTTAAATATGTGCTACCACAACACCCTTCACTCATAAGATCATAAACACCCTGAAATTGCTCTGTGTCCATTTAAATGTGCCTCCGAGGACTGCGTGTAAAGAGGGTAGATCAGAATTGTCAACTTGCTGCATCTTTCTGTGTCAGGGGAGAAAGTGATGAAGTTGGTCTGCAGCAAATGTAGGCCATATATTTTAAGTCTAGTACTGCAGACTATAACTTTGAGAGATCTGTTTCACGGAAGTATTTTGTAAATGCTGTGAATTACATTTGAGTACTAAAGGAAAACATAGGAAAAACAGCGTATGACTAAGGGATAGCATTGTAACTTATTTTTTCTTCTTAAAGAAAAGAAAGAACAGATATTGCACATTATTGCACGTTACCTAGTAGGCATGAGATATTAGTGTCAAAAGCTGATACAGAAAAAAAAAAAAGAATCTAGGCAATAAACACAATATCCCTTAAGAATAAGAATAAAGCTTTCTCATTATGTTAGTAGAAACACTCATGAAATTGCATCATTCAGATTGTTATTTAGTTCAGAGGAATTTATTTTAGCATTTGTTGCTTTTGTAAAGAAACTCCATTGAAAGTATACTGTAGAGGACATCCTTGTACTACTGATATTTCATTTGGTTAAACAAATAAAGAAAATGAAAATGAAACTATGGCACAAATGGATGGAAACCAATGTATCAGAATTCAAGCCAGTGAGTACCAGATGTAAAAACCTCAGGACAGAGCTTAACAGAAGCAGAAACCACTACATGTTTTTAACAGTGGGCTTTGATGAAGTTATAAATATGCCTGTGTGGCATATGATAACTGGAGGGTTTGAGGACCCAGGAAGATTTACTGGTCCTTAATTCCTATGGTTTCTGGGCTGTTTTTCCCAGCGATGATCTTGAGCAATCAGCCTCTGTTTTAGTTTCCCCATATGTGTAATGAGGTTAATTGTATCATAAGGCTAATGTGAAACTTAATTACTTAATACAAAGAGCTTTGAGATTTTTGGATATGTGACAGTGTAGGAGAGCAGAAAATTATTTATGGTCTTGAAACTTTTTATGGTTGTTTCACATTTTAGACAGTAATACGGTGGATCCAAAGACGGAAATGTTTGACCTACTGTTTCTGCCGCGCACTGATTAATGTGTTGCAATAATAACAGTAATTTGGGTGTCTGTTAATATAATTAAAACCACTGACACTTTTCTAGGTGGGAGTTTTTTGAATATGGCTCATGTCCTAAATGGAAGTGTGCTTCAACATTATCATAGCTGCTGTACCGTGTCCAAAATTAGGAGAATAATTCTGCTCATGAAAATATTTCCCCCCAACCTCTACACATTAACTTGCCAGAAATAACTAATATGCATTTGGAAAATCTGCAGCAGTGGTTTACCAGCTTCTGCTTTTCACAGTCAGAGTACAGCTGCTGGGTCATGGCCGGAAAGAAGGGTTAGTTTGGTGGAAGGTGCTAGCCCTAAGCGCTCCAGGGTAGGTGGCGTAGTAAGGGGGTTAGGGGTGTCTAGGACCTGTTATTTTATTATGTGTGATGGAAAATATGAAGCTTCTTCCTTTATATGCAGGTCAAAATTACTGTCAGTTCACCTCCAACATGGGAGACTCCTCTCAGTGGCTGGTGCCTTGTTGGTGTATGATGGACATATCTACATCCAGATCCAGGAGGCAAATCGTGGGCTGAGCTTATACCTGACTGCAGAGCTTCCTCAGACCTCAGGCTGCCACTCTGTCCCAGGAGACTGCACTGCTTCACTTGCTCCATGACCCTCTGTGGCCATCAAAGCTTGAGGCTGACGGGATACTGTGGATGCATTATTCATTGGGAGTATGAGACAGAGACCAGCTGAGACAAGTGTGCAGTTAAGGGCTGTTCAGAGGAAGGAGATTTAAGCTGCAAACAGCAAAAAGTGTTTTTCTCCCCAGCTTAAGCGTGCCCCTTCTGCACAGTGCCTGGGTAGGGTAATATATGCAGCCGGATACCTTCTTGGTGGGAATTTTCTCTTTAATGCCTTCTTCATCTCAGGGCTACTCTTAGACAGATGAGATCTTCCTGTTCTTTCACTTCCTGTGAAACTTAAGCTAAGTGCCTGTCATGTATATGGAGATCAAGGAAGATGTGTATTAATGTGTTTGGAAGAAACAGAGCAAACCAACTAAAAATGTGAGGGAAAAGAACTAATTTAATTTAAACAGCTCAAATATGCTGATTAATGATTTTTAGTATTTGCTTATTAATTACTAGGTCTTGGCACTTCTATGTAGCACTTTCAATCTGCACTGATCAGCATGCCTTGTTATTGTGCGTTAACTCAGCTTTAAGACCAGGTTCTCATGGGATAAACAAGGGCTTATGCCTGTACCATGAAGCCCAAAACCCCACTGAAGGTCTCTAGCCTAGCTTTGACCTGATGCACTTCTGTGACCTAGTACGACATCTTCTTTAAACCAGCTTACCTCCTGAGAGCAGTGTCCTTGTGCTAAATGTTTCTTTGTCAGCGTACTCTACATTATTCATCCTTCTTGCTCTGGTGGAAGTTTGCTGTCTGTTACCCTAGGGGTGTTTGCACCATGTTCTGTTGTGCAGTTGTTGGCATCATGCCATTTTTTTCTCACAATTTCCACCAAAAAGTCCTGAAAGCCCCACAGAGATGTAGGCGAAAAATGTTATGTTTTGTCTGCAAGGAGCTTCAAAACAGGAGGTCAAATATCTGTGGAAGTAATAGAAAGTACTGAGTGAGGTTTTTTATGTAACTCCTCCTGATCCTCCTCTCTTCCCTCTGAATACTGTGGGATTTTCCAACAGTATGCTTTGGTCAAGGTTCAGGCTCCATGTAAGGCCAGCCTAGCATTGTGCTAAATGTACTTCCAGTCATAGTGACTAATATGGTCTCATTGTTTCCTGGATTTATCTGTTTATGTCTGTCCATCTGTTGTCTCTCATCTTACACTTCAACTAGAACACGTTTATAACAGCGAATATCACTTTGCTCTGGATTTATGTATAGCACATATGTCTTTGGTTTCTACCATACCCTTGGTAGGGTTAAACTCTCTCTCACATCAAGTTGGACTTCAACCTGCAACCTCAGGAGGAGTAAAGGGAGTTTCTCACAAAATCTTAGCAATAATTGCAGACTTGACTAGTCTTAAAGTTAGATTGAGTAGCCTAGGATGATAGTGTAAGCTTTCTGCATAGTTTACATTGGGAGAACTTCTTTCCACATACCTGAAGGATGGATTTTAGGTTACAGTGATTTTCCCCTATTAGGTGTTTCTTTCTTTCTCTGTGTTACAAAAAAATCAACTTAAATTGGTTGCCTGCCTTTTCTGTGACTAAAAAGGGACATGACAGATCCCACACTAAAATTTTATTCAAGGTGAGTATGTGTAACTGAGTGGTGGTACTGGTATGATGTGGATCTGAGGAGCCTTATCAGTAGTGTCTGTTCTAAGAAGTATGTGGAAGTTGGGATTTGTCACCATGACAAGGATTTTCTTCTGTTCAGAAATATCAAGGTTTAATTTCCCCCCTTTTAAGTAGAGGGAAGTACCATAATAACTCTAGTCGACCACTAATAAAGTAGGTATTACATTTGTGGGGGATGAAAAATCTCTTCTTGTACAAATAACACAATAAGGATCTCTGTGGTACTAGCCATAATAATATTTGATTGAAAATACACTCACCAGAGCTCAGAGTCTCAAGATTTAGATTAGAAGAGACTACAAAGGACCTCCGACAGGATCCAAGGAATTACTATGTGCTGTCATGCTGGTGTTGCAGGCAGGAAACAGAAGCAGAGTTTTAGACTTCTGTAATGAATTTCTCTGGTTTGTGGATTGTAATAGGAAGGCTGTTTATTGTGAATTGGGTTTTAGGTTTTAATGAAACCAAATTAAACTGCAAATTATTGTGGTTTTTTTTTTTTAATTTCCAGTAATAGAAGTTTCTACAATATTAGGAAGAGAGGAAGAGGACAGGGAGTCTAGACTGTCACTGGACAGTGAGATCTGGCTTCAATTTCCTACTCTGCAACAGGCTTCCTCTCCATTAGGCAAGACACATCATCAGATCTTCAAAGTCACTCCAGGGTCTGATTTTTGTTGACTTATATTGAATATTGAGGATACAGGCCCAAGTTATCCTCTGCCTCAGGTTCCTACCTGTAAAATGGGTATGAGCAACATCTACAATGAACATAGTGTTTGATAACAAAGAAAGTGAAGAATTCACACTTTGAAGATGTGGTGACAGGCATAAAAATGTTCACGTGATAGATTGCCTCCAAGCAATTCAAACAATTGAATGTTGGTGGCTTTCATGTCACATCAGATAGATTTACTGTGCCAGACACTGTGCCAGTTAGTTGTAAAGAGAAATTCAGTGACTGTGCACAATGAAGTAAACTCTTTGAATGATAGCGTCTGGAGGTGGGTTTTCATCCATTTATTGTAAACCTTTGGGGATAAAGAGGAAAATCCCTAAAAAGTCTTTTTTTTTTTTTTCTTTCCCCCGGCTTAAAATGAAAGTTATTTAATGTTGTTCATCTTTTTAACTGTAAGCTGAGAGAAGCCAATGGGAGTGATTGGGAACTTCACCTTTATTTACATAATTGCTCTGTTGAACAGGAAATTGGCTTATGCAAGGAAGAAATCTGAGGCTCATTAGAGACAAGCATCTTCAGAAGAGAGAGTACTCCCTGACACAGTGTTCAGTCGCAGGAGGTGGTTGGTCTTAGGGGATACATTTTATGTTAGCCAGCCGATTAACAAAAAACACAAGTGAATTGAATTGAATTTAGTGCTTGCCTGTGTCTGTAAGGTTGCTTGTTTGGTGATTGCAAACAAAAGTCTAATGACTATACTTATAAAACAAAGTAGGATGATGAATACAAACTCAGGTAAGGATGGGAAAAGGTACTGCTGTTTCATAGTGTGCTCACTATAGGCTGAATACGTGCTTCATAGGCTGATTTGTGGTGTACAATATAATCACATATAATTAGGATAAAAAACTCTCCCTGTTCATTAAGCCTTTAGGTCTAAATGCAAATACTGAGGTAGTCAGCCTGTTTCCTGCACAGAATTTTATTGCATTCACTTACACTTGTGGTGGTTTCACACTGATAGGCAGCTAAACTCCACCACTCTGCTCCCTCACTGCTCCTCCTCAAAAGAACAGGGGCAGAAAATATGATGAAAAAGGGCTCAAGGGTTGTGATAAGGACAGGGAGATCACTCACCAGTTATCCTCATGGGCAAAACAGACTCAACATAGGGAGATTAATATAATTTATTGCCTGTCACTGGCAGACTAGAGCAGTGAGAACTACAAGCAAACGAAAAACACCTTCCCCCATCTACCCTCTTCTACCTTCTCCCCCCAAGCAGCGCAGGGGCACGGGGAATGGGGGCTGCGGTCAGTCCCTTACGTTGTGTCTCTGCCACTCCTTCACGGTCACTCTCTGCCCCTGCTCCACGTGGGGTCCCGCCCACTGGATGCCGTCCTTCCCGAACTGATCCTGTGTGGGCTTCCCACAGGCTGTAGTTCTTCAA
>VXAA01006356.1:123037-133869 GCA_013399115.1 Anseranas semipalmata
CGGCGGGTCCCTTTTGGAGCCAGCTGGAACTGGCTCTTATCTAACATGGGGCAGCTTCTGGGCTCTTCTCACACAGGCCACCCCTGCAGCCTCCCTGCTACCAAAATCTTGCCACGTAAGACCATTACATCACTTTTTGATTCAAGTGACTTACCAATCAGTAGGGGAAGTGTTAGCAGTGTTTTACTGGTGATCTTGTACATACAAGAAGTTATCAAATCCCATGTCTTTAAAAGAATTCAAGAGGGAGCAGTGCCCATGAGGATCAGTCATAGGGCTAACACACTTTACAGTCCACTGAAAACCTTATCTTCTGCCCCAGACCTCATATTTAAGACATCTGTTATTGATATCACTCTCATCTCTGCAAATGTAGGCCAAGGGGACCACAGCAGTATCCTTAATTTAAAAGATGAGAAGGTGGAGATAGACAACTGAAAAATTAAAGGATGGGCAACAGATGTGCCTGGATGAGTTAAGGAAAGTGTCTCCTCTTTTTCCCCATATTATCAGGCACTCATTTTTACAAGTTTTGTGACAATCAGAATACAAGGTAGTATATATTCAACCACTGCTGGAAAGAAACAGCATGAAGGGAAAAGCTTGGAAGAGTTTAGTAGTACAGGGAGCCGTATGAAACATCTTAGTAGATTGCAGCAGAGAAGAAATACACTCCAGTAAGGATTACTCTATAAAGCCTGTGGGCTCGAGTTGTAAGTGATCTCTTTTTCATGTATTTTGAGAGTTCCCAGAAATGACCCAATAGTAAATGATACGACAATGTTCTTGAAGCAGGAATAGCACAGCTGTGCTGAAGAAAGAGATGCTGTTCCAACATGAGATCTCTTCAGAGGTGCTGACCCAGCTTTAGAGGCGATTTTGCTTGAAACTGGTACGCTGAAAAAAACATCCAATGCCATATTAGAGCTGTTTGAGTTTGAGTAATTTCAGCAAGGAAAATGTAGAAATTAAGAAAATGGCAACAAGATACTAAAGAAATAGTTGTCAGGTGTTGATATTAATGTTCTTTAAATTACTTATTTGGTTACAGAAATTAAGATTCAGTCAGCTGCTCAGCCCTAATTCTGGATGATATAGACAGTTATTGCAGGAGTCATTCCTGCAAAGTACTTTCTTGCCTTTATCCTCTGCAGAACTTCAGTTGCAACTAAGAAAAAACAGAGAGAAAATGTTTTTTTTTTTCTTTTTCTGGAAAAAAAAGAAATCCTAATTGATTTATTTTGGTACTAACTTACTTAATTGACCACTTTTCCAGAATCCTGAATTTCTAACAAACATCTCTGTCTTCAGAAAAGTCTGCTGGCTGCACAGTGGTTCAGAGAACCAGACTCTTTTAAATTTTCCCACTGTTGGATATAGAAAAGTATGTGATGGTCTGTAGGGTCTGTATTAATGATGCAGCTTTTGGAATATGGGGCCAGGATTTTAATCCAGTCACATATAATTTACTCAGCATTACAGATAAAGTCTCTGATTAAACTGGAACAGGATCTTCTGGTTTCAAGTTCAATGCTGAGATCATTTGAACTGAATTAACATTTGTGTTATGGTTTTATTTTTTCCTTCTCACCTATGTATTTTTTGTAATGCATCAGAGAGAAGCACAACCTCTCCACATAATACCGATTAAATACCTATTGACTGTGTATATCTTCCACTTCAAGCTTGTTTTGTTAAGAGGTTTCATAATACCTCCCACCATAGCCTTCCAAAGATTATTCCAGCCCTGACCATTGTTACAAGATTGGCTCACAAACTAATAGATTGGCAATGGGATGGAAATCTTTGAAGAGCTGTCTGCAAAAAGTTGCATCCATGGATTGACATGTTAAGCCTCTTTGCTGTTGTTTACTTACTCAAGGCTGGCTGTCCAGGTAGAAGTGTGATTTGAAATATAAAGTAGACATGGTAGGCAATGCAAAAGAAAAGAACCTGGCTTCAGTGCACAGAAGAATATAAGAGAAGTAACACAGGAAGAGCAGTGTGATAAGAAACCACTGAATGAATATCAGTTGTAGTTCTAGAAAGGTTTGACAAGAAAGTCTATAACAGCTAAATATTAACTAATGTGTGGAAATGGTTGTCACGCTGTATGGATAAACTTCACAGTTCTGAGTATCTCCAGCTGCTGAGCTCCTCCAGTTCATGACTCTGGCACCTCTCTTATAAACCGCATAAACAAATTCTAAACCTGACTTCTGAATTTCAGACAGAAAGAGAATAAAAAAGTATCTAGGGATGCTGAAATCCCACAAACTTAGGCATCATCAAAGGAGATTTTTTTCAAGACAATAAGCCTCTGAAATTCTCTGACACAAATACCATGGAATTCAGTAATAGCGGACAAAGGTGGATAAGAATATCCAGATATCTCAATAGGGATGTAAAAAGTAAAGTGAACTCAAGTTGAAGTAAAGTGACCCTCAAGAATTTCAGATGCTTGTGTAACACTAAGGAAGCAACCGTATGTCCAGTACAGTATTCCACATCTTTTCCAAGAAAACAGGAAAATTTGAACAGCTCATGCAGTAAGGTGTCTCTTATACAATAATGATGATTTAGTCCTGAGAAAGCCTATAGTCTTCCTCCCCTTCCTCTTTTTATTTTCTTCTTCTCTTTTTTTCATTCTTTATTATAATTTATGAAGACTTTTTACCATTTCTGCCAGAGGTTCTTGCCAAGCCTATTTTGGATGCTTTCCAGCTTCCCCTCAGTTTTTCATTCTTTTTGCCTGTGTGAAAAGTTCCCATCATGTCTTTAAATTCCCTCTATTAATTATAAATAAGAACAAGCTAAGTCTTAGTTTTTTCCCTGTGATTCATATCCACAAGCTCTTATATGATTTCCCATAGCGCTCATTTCCAAGGACAGTCATCCTTACAAGGACATGGACACGTGGAACAGCCTTATGCAGAATGAACAGTATTTTTTTTTCTCCTTCTTAATATCTGTAGAACAATCTTAACCTAAATCACTGTTCCTGGGCTAATGGAAACTAGCATCCTGTTGGTTTCCAGCATTTATAAATATATTGAAAAGAGAATGGAATTTGTTTCTATGAGTTTTGTTTCTTCTTATCCTACTTTATAGGTTGGAGTACTTTATTTTATTACGCTAGTGTAACATTTAGTGTAACATAGTTGGGATCTCCAATATTTGTTCTTCTCTCAGACTTTCCTGCCACTGAAATCCAGAGGAACAATATATTTATGTGTTCATTCTCTTCATTCAAATGTAGCAGCAGAAATGATGGGTTGTTTCCAAAGTTGTCAGTTGAATATACATTACTCACTGTCTTATTCTTTGGGAAAGCGTTTAAAAGCTAAGAAGGGAACTGTAAGCAGCTACAACATGGTTCTGATCTGTTGTTTTCTGTGAACTTTGTAAGAAATGATGATTTCTCCAGAAGACCCCATATGCTTGAAGGTCCAAGAGCCTGACATTCAAATCTTGCAAATTATGTGTCCGGAATATTATCAGCTTAAGTCACGGGTGCATATTTGTCACCATAAACTACACTTGGGATTGTTGATTCCAAAATCATTAAGTTTGTTGATGAATAAGTTTACAGGATGAAGGAAAAGAGTCAAGATTTTATTAAGTCATTAGGAAAACATATGAGTGTGATTGTCACTACGCAAATTATATCCAGGGAAATATCTGCACAATTTATTTATTGTGAAGGCAATCAACGACTTGCATCCCGGGTTCAGCATGTATTTTTTAGCCAAGTTAAATATAACAGCTTGTAGCACTGAGATAAGCATTGTAATAAAACTCAGGGCTCAAAATAGCAGCTGCAGACTGGTTAAATGAGATACAAAGTGAAGGAGAAGTTAATATGTGGGAAACTGAGCCACAGTGGAGCTTCATTATTTGCCTAATGTCTCTCAAGAAGACAGAGATAGCACTGGGCATCCAGATCTCTCAAGTGCTAAATAGTGTTAGTGTGGCCACATGCTTCTACAATGCGATGTCTAATTTAGTAGCAGTGCACGTGTCTGTTTGGTGGTAAATAGAGGCCTTTCTTTACACTAGATTAGAGTTCATTCCCAGCTCTGCCATTGATTTTCAGGATCATCTCGAATGTTTTATCATACTCTTGTGTGCAAGTTCACTGTCTATAAGATGGTGGTAATAAAACTTTTGTAACTTTTATTTGTCTTGGAGGGGCAAATGCATTTAAAACTTTCTTGTCTTCGGGAGTTTATATGAGACTTTTTGGACAGGCAGGATGTGGCCCATTCAGTTACAGAGTCTTAAATGTGTTCTATTGAGGAAGGCAGGTAGGATTAGACTCACAACCCTGCCTTGTAGTGTTTAGTTGATTTAAGAGCTTACTGCAGAACCATGATACGTATGCAAAGTTTATGCCAAACAAAAAGACAGACTGTTCAGAAAGTGATAAGGAATCCGCTTCCTGAATGACCCTTAATTCAGACTGAAGGCGATGAATAGCCTTACCAGACACCAAACCAAAGAAGAACAGCTAATGATACTCTTGGCACATGACAGAGAGAACAGTTTAATGAAATCACAGACAGAAAGCCAAATAGCTTGTGCCTGACATGCATTGAGAAAGTATGATCGGTCTCTTGCTGATTTATGTGCATGTGTGATCCAGATGAGGCTGCAGGATTTCAATCGAGATAATGTGCATAATTAAAAAGCAAAAAATTTACTGATGCAGTGGCAGAGGTTGATGGAATCTAATTGGAGGAGCAAATGAATAAGAAAAAATAATTTTATTGCATTTTTGTGCTAAGCTGTATAGACAGCTCAGCAATTAAATCACTAATCAGACAAGAGCTGGCTGACCTCGGAGAGAAGCAATCTCATGCCTCAGCTGGATAGGAAGATTTAAAATATCTGCTCAAATCAATGTTAAAAGATATAAAACATACAGAAGAACATTTGGGGTTTCTGTTAGGTTTATGGTTTATATTGAAATGGTTCCTCTTACAGATAAGTGATCTAGTTTACTTATTGGAAAGCTACTTTATAATGATATTGTTTTTATTTTGAACAGAAACTATTTTTCAGTAAATGGAACTGCAGTTTTTGTGTGTGTATGTGTGTTAATATTTATGTGAATTTTTTATTCCTGTAGCCTCTTTAATAAGCAGACAAAATTGTCTTTGTACAGGTTGGCTTGAATATCTAAGTGCCACCTGTCTGCCTCAAGGGTAGGGATGATACCTGAGTTGAAAACATGAAGCCTTGACATAACTTACCTGTGGTCTGATTCTGCCACTCTCCGTAATATTGACTGCCTTTCTGGAGGCTGCTTTGTATTGTGTTGCCTTGAGAAACCCATGTACGTGAAATGTCTCCAGAGCAAAGAACATATGGTAATTTGTGGAAAGAATTGAGGTCAGAAGAGGGACATCTTGATTTATAGTTATTATCTTGCCCTGGGAACTCAGTGAGTTCTTCCATCCTTTTTATGGGCAGGTAAGGAGGTATATGTGTTTCTACCCTTTCTCCCAACAAATACCAAATCTAGTGCTCAGAATCACAGATCGCCTGGGCACTAGGATCAGGTCTCTCTCTCCTGAAAGAGCAAGGGATCTGATCAGGTCCTCTTCAGCATGGAGGAAAAACATAATGTTCATCATTGTTTATCAATGATCATGAACATCTTGTGAATGGGGATATGAAAAACCCACCTTGAACATCACACTAGAAGTTGAACCTGGGACACGTAGAATGAAAGAACCTCAGCTGCTGCAGCTTCAGCTAAAGAATCAGGTCTCTTATATCTACCTTAACCCTGAAGAATGGTCATAGAAGGTGTATGCATGACATCCTGGTATCATACACCACAAGGAAAAAAACAGTAAGACCTTGAAGCCTTTTTTGTGTGCTTAGTTTTGTGATACAAAGGGAGGCTCAGAAACCTGTATTTAAATACTTAGATAACTTGCCTGGCTTTTCAGAAACACTAACCACCTGTGTTTGCCTTCCAGTGGGAGTCTGAGGTCCTTCACGACGGATCATGAGGCTCTATGGTTTTACAGTGGGATCTTAGGGACTATCTCTTACATCTGATAAGTTAGTTTTATTGTCAGGTTTCTGATTAGACTGTGAGAAAATGTTTTGCATATTTAGTTCACAGTAATTTGCCCTCTAAGTCCAGTGCAACAGGCTGTAATGCAGGAGATAAAAGTTTGGTCAATATACAGCCTTCATCGATCACCTTCTTGAACACCATCTACATAAAATGATACCATTGGAATAGTACATTAGGAGAGTGTCTTGTTCCCAGTCCATACCACTGATCAGAGGACCTGAAGCTGGTACATCCCCATGGAACTCTTCAGTCTCCAGTTTGGCTTAAAGGCTGTGATTTTAGTTCAGGACTTTTCTGATTCAGTTGCTGGTGTGTTGATGAGACGATGCCAGCGGTGTTATGCAAGCACTGGGGGAATAATTGTTGGGTACTAGTGTTACCTCCTGAGGTGTCTGTAAAGTACATATATTCAGGGATTTTTTAATATATTTCAGCTGTGACATATCTGGATCTGTAAACATTTGTGGTGTTCCACCTATCAAAAAAACATGTGAGCAGTGGTGAGAAAAGTGGAAGGGAATTTTCCTATTGATAGCCAGAGAAAAAGACTAACTGAAATGAGATCCTGGAAATGCCCCCCCACACACAAACACCCTTTTTTTCTTTGTTCCCCCCTAAAACAAACTGCTTTAACCTCCTTGTCAGGGCTTTCATCTTTGCACACCACTCATTCACACAAAGAGTTTGTGGCGGTTATAATAGGAAACAACTGCTTGGCTGATGTTTGGAATGAATTAACTTAAAACATACTGCTTCCACTTACCTTTTTTTTCAGAAAATCCTGATTTCTGCCACAATAGTTCTAAACTGCCTGGAAGGTCTGCAAGACATTCTGAAATTGCTGTGGTCCTGTGATGCTGAAAGGCATACCTAGTGTTCGAAGTTTTTTTAAAGGCACTTCAACTATTCATTTACCATATTTAGGATTGAATTCATTTTTATCCTTCAGTCCTTTCACATTACACAGCAATGCAAAGTGATATTGACACTGGAGGCAATTATAAGACATTTGCCTGAATGGTGTTAATGGACGTGTATACGAAGAGACATTTATATAAATGCCCATTGGACATGAAAATGAAGTCTTGTCTTTTTTGAGCTTATTAGGAGATTTATTGTTCTCTAAGTAGTCTGGAATCTCTCTTCCAAAATTTAGTTTTATTATTAGATCCCTTTTTGCCTAGGTTATTCAGTGCCAAAAGCCGGTTAAGTTTGTGACAGGTGTTTCTTTTCTCTCTTTCACTACGTAGAACAGCACAAGGGCAGTGAAAGAAAACTCAAAACATTAAGAGCTCTGCAACAGTACGTGTCAGTGGATATTCATTAGACAGTCACTTTCTGTCCCAAGGTCACTCTTCCTAATATATTTGGCGAGAACTGTACTTTGGCACTTATTGTTTCTGCAGCTTGTTATGAATTTATCCCATATGTTAACACAGACGTGTGTATCAACTACAACTACTGTGTACCCAAGTCCAGAAAACCAGAGAAAGGCCACTATCTCATTGTCTGTTTGGGGAGGAATTTTCTTAAAGAAGAAATGAAATTTCCAGCTGAAGTTTGCCACAGTTGCCACTATTTGATTAGTTGCAGTGGAGACCTATAATTAGCTCTTATTTAAGAAGGCATATGGCTCCAACAGATGGTAAAGGAAAAAAAGCAAGTTAGATAAACACGGCTATTTGCACAAGGTTTTATGGTCTCCTTTGGTTATATTTTGCAGTACGGTGCTTAGATTCTAGCAAGATGGCATACTGTTCATTCGAGGAATGTCCACATGTCTTAATTTTCACTAAAAATAGCAAAACTAGCATGGCCTTCAAGTGTTTAAGAAGTTTGGCAACAGTAGAAGAAATCAGATGACACAAAAACTTAGAAGTTAGTAAATCCATACATATTTTGTAGGGACTCTAAACAAGAACGATCTCCCTTCTGTTGTTACTGGGAATTTCATATGCTGGAGACCAAGAGAAAGGACAGCCCAAAGTGTGTGTCTGGACAGGAGAGGGTAGTCAGCCACTAGACAGTTTTTGCTTATGTTTATGACAGAACCCACCAGGAAAATATGTGCAACAGAAATCTCTCAGATTGCAGGGAGGTGGGCTACAGCTAGTCCAAACTGAGATCTTAAAGACTTTGCTATGTATACCCATCTATACCCACCCTCCCTGTTCAGCTGGGTGAGAAGACTGTGTGACTGCTGCTAATCTGCTTCAGGGCAAGGGCAGCGAGCTCAGCTTAAGCTGCCTTCTACTGCAATGTACCAACAGATGACTTTCCACTCGAGAAGATTAGGAAAGATCACATGAACCAGTGACACAACTTAGCTGCGTAGGTAGTGACATAAGGTTTGTGGGTGGGAAGGTGTTGAAACGCTCACAGCGCTTTCTCAAGTGAGTGTGTTGCAATGCCCTTCATCCGTCTGTGCACGAGTGACCCTGGAGAATGAACCTATCTACATTTGAAGATATCTGAGATTTACTTGTGTGGGAACCCAAATATAGAGACTATGATATGTTTCTTGTGGTTCTGAATTAATCTGGAATATAAATGCTTCAGTGCGCACTGTTATTCATAATGAAGTACTTACAGTAAAGGTCTGTTTACAACTACAGCAGCTTGGTTTGCCCATGTTATTGAAGAGTGTCTCTTTCATTAAATCAAAGCTTAGCAGAACCCTGAATTTCCATTTATTTGAGCAGCAGTGTAATAATACTTTGTTCCTCGGGTAGTAAGAGAGATTCAAGAAGTTTTCAGCGATTGAGTAATTATCCTGTTTCCAGTGCTATAGCTGTGAAGGCATTCAAGAGGATAGATTTAAGTTAGATTTGTTTCCCGAAAGGATTTTTTCCTGACTGTATAATCACTTTCTATTCATTTTAGACCTCTCACACAAAGCTCAATAAACAGCAGAGAGAATTCTGGAGAAGGCAGGATGTAAACCTGAAGTCATCTTTCGCAAAGACCATCACACTGATATTCCCTGGAGTTGTATATTTATAAAAACAAAGATGACTTTCTTTGTTCTCTGCCCTGTGTAGGTGATAGGAAACGATGTAATTTCTCCAGCAGCAGAGGGCCAGGACTGAGTTGCCGTATTTTCTACTTCCTTATTTTGAAAAAGTAATAATTTATTTTACTTCTTTGGGCTAAGGAATAGAGGACAAAGTCAGGGTGAATCCTATCTCTGATCTTGCTTTGTCAAACCCTGAAGGTGAAGTGTACTAAAAGCAGAGGTAATGGAAGGTTATGAGTATGGCGTTTTCCCCCTGTAATTCTCAGCAAAGCGGTAGCAGTCAAGTCCTATAAGATTAATAGAAAAGTTGTATGAGAGAAAATGTGCTCTGAAGGAGCTTTTAATGTATTTTGCCTGAAGAACACAGCTTTTTCACGTTTCATTTATATCTCATGCTCCTTGTTATGTAGGGTAATCTGACATTATTTAAGGTTGTTCTTAGCAAAGTAGTCAAATAAAATAAAATAAAATAAAAAAGCCAAGGATTTAATTCCGAGGCTTTCTTTGTGCTTCTGGTATCCAATGGAAGCAGAGTTTAAAAGTAATGCAAAGTGATTTAGTGATGATCATCCTAGCTGTGCACGGTCTCTGTAGCACTACAAGTGAGAACCTCTTCCTTTCTAATTGCTGATTTTTGTTCAAAAACTCTCTAAAATATACTGCCTTTCACCCATGGCTTTGAAGGTACCCTTGTATCATCACTTAGTGCAAGAATTTGAGTTAGGGGCTGTGTGATCAGGCATTTATTTGTTTTTAAGCCCTGATGAACTAAATACAAACAGAACTCCAGCATTTCTAAAGGTCACATTATTCTAAAGTTCCTGGACAAATCTGGGTCTCATGCAGAGATGCCTACTATCCCTGAAAAGGTTTGTTGCTTAGTATTTATTCCAGTTTTCGTTGGCAGTTATAGACATCAGGAGGAAGCACAATTGAAAATGTAATTACGGAAAGAGTTTAGCTGTTGAGATTGGAGCATGCTAATGATTTATATGCCAAACATGGTGGAGGACGTAAAAACTGGTCAATCATATTGCTAGCAAACAGCAAGGATCCATGTGACTTAAGTGGCTCTGGGGGAATCATTCATCATCAAGTCTCTGCTACACTAAGATATTGCCAGTTAAAAGTATCTCCTTGACAGAAATCAGAGGTTGAGATATGCATGTGTCATTGTCAGTTGATTTTGCCAAGGTGAGTTTTTTTTTCATTTGCTCCAGGAAATTCTATTGATGTAGAACAGCTCTGAAGCTTCTCAAAACATTTTTATAGAGGTAAAAAAAAAAAAAAAAGAGTACATGATGATTGGAATAAAGGAGATTTAAAGGGAGGAAGGGAAATAACTGAGATATGATGGGAGCAGAGGAAGGAGGTTAGAAAGGCTCAGAGTTGAAAAAGAAGAAATTGGTATTGCTGGAGAGAACAGTTGAGATAACTGGCCAGTGGAGTTTGGGAGAAGGAGTGTTAGTCTATCTGGTGCGTGTACTAGGATCTTGGAAGGGTTGAAGGAGCAGTTCTGACTTGCAGAATACTGTCATGACCTTTAATTACTTTTCCCTGGTGATGTCTTCCTCTACCCATATGAACATCTGCCATCTGGATGTGTAGGGATGGGATCAGGAAAGCCAAGGCACAGATGGAGCTGAACTTGACAAGGGATGCAAAGAATCATGCATCCCAGGGTCCTGAGGATACTGGCTAATGTAGCTGCCAAGCCACTCT
>VXAA01006356.1:134293-193784 GCA_013399115.1 Anseranas semipalmata
CCTGGACAAGCTTGAGAAGTGGTCCAATGTGAACCGAATGAGGTTCAAGAAGTCCAAGTGCAAGGTGCTGCACCTGAGTTGGGGCAATCCCAGAGATGAGTACAGACTGGGAGAAGAAATCATGGAGAGCAGCCCTGCAGAGAAGGACTTGGGGATTCTGATGGATGAAAAGGTCAACATGAGCCAGCAGTGTGCGCTTGCAGCCCAGAATCACAGAATCATAGAATGGTTTGGATTGGAAGGGACCTTAAGGATCATCTAATTCCAACCCCCCTGCCATGGGCAGGGATGCCACCAACTAGACCAGGTTGCTCAAAGCCCCATCCAACCTGGCCTTAAACACTTCCAGGGATGGGCCATCCACAGCTTCTCTGGGCAACCTGTTCCAGTGCCTCACCACCCTCATAGTAAAGAGTCCTCGAAGTAAATTGGCCAACTGTGTCTTGGGCTGCATCAGCAGGTGTGGCCAGCAGGTTGAGAAAGGTGATTGTTACAGCAGGTCCAGAGGAGGGCCATGAAGATGATCAGAGGGCTGGAGCACCCCTCCTATGAAGAAAGGCTGAGAAAGCTGGGGATGTTCAGCCTGGAGAAGAGAAGGCTCCAGGGAGACCTCATTGCAGCCTTTCAGTACTTAATGGGGGCTTATAAAAAAGATGGAGAGTGACTTTTTACTTGGGCAGATAATGATATGACAAGGGGGAATGGTTTTAAACTAAAACAGAGGAGATTTAGATTAGCTGTTAGGAGGAAATTCTTCACTGTGAGGGTGGTGAGGCACTGGAACAGGTTGCCCAGAGAAGCTGTGGATGCCCCATCCCTGGAGGTGTTCAAGGCCAGGTTGGATGGGGCCCAGCGCAACCTGAGCTAGTGGGTGGCATCCCTGCCTATGGCAGGGGGGTTGGAACTAGGTGATCTTTAAGGTCCCTCCACCCCAATATGTTCTATGATTCTGTTATTCTATGAACAGAACTGGTGCAAGGATGCTACAGGGGAAATAACACAAATGAGAATATTGGAAAATCAGAAAAAAAAAACTTGAGGTGCTTGTCACAGCTTTGCACCAGCTGAGGGATGCTGCCAGTCTGGCCAGGCCATACTTTTAGTTGACTCACCCATGGGTCCCTCAAGGAGGTAGGCAAGTGAGGAAAAACAACTATTCTGGCTTATCACACTCCTTCAAAACACAAATAGAGGGACATGTTAGGCACCAAAAGCTGATTTCATTAACAACCACAGAGTACATCATACTATACCTACTCCCAGCAGGCAAAGCAATAGTTAAGTGAGATTTGATCAGATCTCACATGTCTCTGTAGGGAACTGTGGTTCCTGATGGTGTCCTTCGGTCCTGGTGCTCATTGTTGAGGATGTTAAATCAGATTTTCTTATCCATTGCTTGCTTACTTCCACTTTCCTATCCCACCCGTCCTTATACACTCTGAGATATTACAAAAAACTAATTTGTTTTATATGGGCTTTTTCACACCTGCCAGAGATAGCCCCCACTTCATGTTCCTTTCTACTGGTGGTGGTCCTCAGAACAGTGTAGTTTCTATTCTCACTAAATTAGGCTGAAGATAAGACATACATACATTAATTGTTTAGAGGACACCTATCCATCAATTCCCTCTTTGTAAGTTTATCTGGACAGATGTTTTCAGTGGCCTCCAGGATCTAAATAGCAATGCCTCCTGCAGGTTCTTTAAAGGCACGAGTAGTTTATGTATGATATGCTACAGAAACGTTTAGAAATCTTCATCTGTAGAAAGATGAGGAGATTAGGTAGGCTGGGGTGTATCTGGGTGAGCTTGGTAAATTGGCTATGAAGGCAGTGGGAAAGCAGGACATGATATGCTGGCTGGTCTGTACAGCCAGACTGTGCTATGCGTGTGAAAGCAGACAACCTTTTTCCCCTTCCTTTTTAAAAATGCCATTATTTAGTAGCCTGCAAAAGGATTGCTAGGGGTGGTATTAGGATGGCAACATATTTCCTGTGAAAGGAGTAGAAAGAAAGGGAGATGCACCAACAGACTTTTCTCATTCCCTTAAATGAGTGGTGGTGCAGGACAGCTGTCCTGTTCATGTTGTGATGGTTCCTACAGCCCTGAGAGCTCTTTCACTTTCCAGGTATTTTGAAGGCTTGTTCCACCCAACGAAGATAATCAGTAAATGAAATAGCCACTTAGGAAAAGGAGACAGGAAAATAGGATTACTTCTAGCTTAAGGGACACTGCAAGGGTCACAAATATGTCTCCTACCAAGGCAGTTCACTGAGCAAAAGCTCATTATTGCAAAATTAGACTTCTCTTGTTGAGTTCACCAAAGCTCGAGCATTTGAAACTGTGGAATAAACAGCTAAACACAGGTCAATACGGTCTTAGCTGCAGCTTTCACCGAGGAGTGAGAGCTCCCAGCAGTTTCCACACACCACATCTGTCTTCCTTGAACTGCACAGGACTGGTGAGCAGTGCGGGTGTATCAGAGCTGTTTGGGTAACGGAGGCTTTGCTAGGAAGAGATTTGTGAGAATCTGTAGTTTCAAGCTTCGTGCTCACACCACCCCATGCTTTGTGCCTGAGGATGCGGCGGTGTGTGTGTGTGCGCACAGGTGTACATCTGCTACATCTCCAGCAACCAACTCTAAAGAATGTTGGCCGTGGCTAACACCAACCTTCTTGCCACCGTGTCTGTTAGCAGGCAAGTTTCTGGGTTAGAAAGACATTGGTATCAGAAAGTCTCCCAGGACCGAGGAGAAATGTGTAGAAGTTACCAGGATGATGATGATGTTTTTGTGGGGTAGACTAAGGAAGCATCTGTCTGGCACGGGTACCACGTGTGAGTGAAAGAAGCTCGAGCACAGCCATACAGCCCGCTCCCTGTCTGTACAATAAAGCACAGAATACTTCAGGGAGTGCTGCTGCCTGAAGAGCAGTATCTGCGGAGATGTTGTCATTCCCCTTTGCTTTGAGGGGCAGGATGCCTGCATTGCTGTCAGCATTACTGCTCTATCTTCATGCTGCTGAGCAGTCCTGCCACAGCCTTATGTCATACTTTAAGAGGGAAAGAAGCAGGCTGTGGCTGTTGAAATAGGCAGGAATGGGTTCTGCTTAGGAGATGATCAGGCACTCGCCTCCTGCAGTTCTCTGCCAGATCTCTGCAAAGGTATATCTGTGTTCTTAAAACTAAGCAATTTTTGGCCCTGTAGTATATCCACATGCGCTGATTTGAGACATCCCTAAGCACAGTAACATGTCTTTGACTTCAGCCTTCCCAACAAGAGAAATGAGTCTTTATGCCACCTTGCAACTCTAGCTCCTAAAGCAATTACACACTACACGTGGTCTGTGCAGGAGTGCATTTGAAAAGTAAATGGCATTAAACTTTCCATCTTAGAAGAGTACCAGTGTATCAATATCCAAATCAAATAACATAAAGCTCCTGTTGTCTGCCAGATAGGAGTAAGAATGCATTATACCCCTAATATGATTTTTGCAGTGTCTCTAATATGATGAGATTTAAATTAAAATAAGTATGACTGCATGCTTTGAAGAACTAATCAGGCTGAAACGTTCTAGCCTAATAGGTGTAGCACAAGGAAATAAATGTGTATTTATCTAGGCTGCCTGGACTTATGCAGAGCTATTGTGAAGGATATGTGATGGGAAGGCAATATCAGGGTGAAACACTTAGGCTGTTCCTGGGTGTGCTTGGTAGAAGTTGGTAATAGGAAAATGATTTAAATGTGGTTTGGATTGACAGCCCTATGGTCCTGTTAATTAATTAGCACAAGTCCTATTGTTTTTTAATCAACTATTTTCCACGCCTCCCCACACCCCCCTTTTTCCTTATTTATTTATTTATTTATTTATGAGAACGTGCTTCTTTGTCTGCATTATTACAGTTCCAACAGACAGGCTCCACACACTTGTCTACTGTGACCTTTAGTAATTTTTTTTTTCTTTTTCCCCAATCCCTTTCTCTTCTTTTATGTTTTTCCATCCTAAACGAACTTACCTCTGGAAATCTTTAGTCCTTTTGTCAGTATCAACTCACTGACTTCTGATTGCAAATTATGGATGATTCTTGCACTGAAAAGCAAAGCAGTAGCTTTAGCACAACAGAATAGACCTGTCATGGTTTGAAGCTCTTGACAAAGCAGCGGTCCCTAAGACTTCCTGACCTGGTCTTTAATCCTACGCCAACACATGGACTCAAAACAATTGTACAAAGACCCAAATTCCCAGAGGTATCTTCTGGGAAACTGTTATTCTTTTTAAAAATCATGTACCTGCTGGCTTCCTGATGAGGATCACAGATCTGTCTCTCTTTGAAGGACTGATACTGGTACACCTTTTTTAAGCACACCTCATCAGGAGAGTTCCAAAATACCATTTGCTAAAGGATTATATTTCTAAAGCTCAGGTTCCTACAGGACTGAATGCTGGAAAAGGATAAAGCTGTCTCTGAATAAATTTTGCAAGTTGTTTTTGCCCAGGGGCAATGGAAGTAGAATTAGCAAGTGATTCAGATTAAAAGCCAAGACTCAGTTTGAAAGTACCTAAACTCTGGTGCCCAATTGTTCATTAAATAGTCACACAGGCATCACAGACTCCTCTGGAAGGAACTCGTAGTAAATGTTGTTGCCTACGATGTAGGTTTGTACAGCTAGGCAAGTCATACTCTGTTCCGGTCAGTGACAGAAGAATTAATAAGCAGTGGACTTCAGGTGAAAACTTGTTTCATTCTAAAGCATGCACCTTTTTTTGTTGTTGGATGAACAATGTCTTAAATCCCAGGGTCTCCACTGTAGCCAAAACAAAATGCATACACTGGAGGCATGTAAAAGTTAGGACAGACAAATATCACCTCAGTATACGTGAAGCTCATTTGTGATGATGTGATCTATCAGCACACAGATGAAGCCATTGATTGCCTGAACTCAATGGGCAGAAGCTTAGGTGTTGTGGTTTAGCCTTGGCAGGCAGCTGAGCACCACACAGCCGCTCGCTCACTCTCCCCAGTTGGGATAGGGGAGAGAATCAGAAAGGTAAAAGTGCGAGAACTCATGGGTTGAGATAAAGGCAGTTTGCTAGGGAAAGCAAAAGCCGCGTGCACAAGCAAAGCAAACCAAGGAATTCACTCACTGCTTCCCATCGGCAGGCAGGTGTTCAGCCACTCCCAGGAAAGCAGGGCTCATCACGTGTAGTGGTTTCTTGGGAAGGCAAACACCATCACTCAGAACGTCCCCCCCTTCCTCCTTCTTTCCCCCAGCTTTTATTGTTCAGCATGACACCATATGGTATGGAACATCCCTTTGGCCAGTCTGGGTCAGCTGTCCTGGTTCTGTCCCCTCCCAGCTCCCTGTGTACCCCCAGCCTCCTCGCTGGCAGGGCAGCACGAGAAGCTGAAAAGTCCTTGGCTCTGTGTAAGCACTGCTCTGCAACAACTAAAACATCGGTGTGTTATCAGCATTGTTCTCATCCTAAATCCAAAACACAACATTATATGAGCCTCTACAAAGAAAATTAACTCTATCCCAGCCAAAACCATGACATTAGGGTTTTTGTTCCTGAGTTCCTTGGTTCAATCCCAATTGCATGGGCCAGCTTGGCATCTCTCACATGGGCCAATGGCCTGTAGGATTACATAGGACTTTGGCAACTTGAATGAAATGGTTACTTTTATTCTTTATCTGTGGTTTAAATCAAGATGTCTCTGCACTTCTGGGCTCTGCATTTGAAATGTGCTATTGGCTATCATCCCTCCATCCCAGGTAGTAACTTCTGGGAGCACCGGAGGTGACAAGAAAAAATCCCTTTTTTGAAAGATGCCCATTGCAGATAAACGTTGAAGTTTTGCAGGTGAGCACCTACAGTCCAAGCTTCTGCAGACTCCTTAGAAAACATTTGATGCTTTAGCTTCTTTTAGAAATAAAGTTAGGGTAAGTGCTGCCACAGGGTCAGCTATTCTTACTTTGAAAACCAATCTGCCTACTTCTGTTTAACATCTGTTTTCTTTAAATGCCATGCTTGGGAACCTGCAACCCACACCAACAACCTGCTTCATTAACATTAACTATTGAGAATGCAAGTGTTTAATTAGAGGTACTAATACAACTGGCCTAGATAATCATGAAGTGAAAGCATAGGAGAGAAAATAGTCTCCCTGCAGAAATCACACCAGTAGTCTGTCTGTGTTTTGTGCAGGTGATTCCAGCCTTTGCTCAGCCTGCGTGCATGAAAACAACGTTTACAGCAGAATATTTCAGATTTTGTACAGGAACGAAGAGATTGTTCTTAATGAATCAATGAACTTCAGAGTACACCTGCTCCTGGATGGCGAAAGGGTGAGTTGTCTTGGGATACACATAAAAAACAGGAGGGTTGGGATTCCTCTTACCTAACTTTTAGGTGTCCATCACGTAGATACCTCCATACAAGATGTTACCATGGGGTCCCTGTGTTATCACAGGTCTCATCAATACAGCTGATAGAGGTGAGGACATGAGTTATCTGACCTATTATCAGCATCTGCCTTAGAAGGAGATCCTGTGCTCATCATTATCTATGTTGATGAGGGTGCCTGGGGTAATTTGTTTAGATGTAAATGCCAACACTGAGAACATCTGCATTAGGTCAGATTATGAAGAGTAGTCCACACCCTGGCTTTCTAGTGGAATAAAATGTTGACATACTCTAGTATGTCAGTATATCAAAAACGCAAATGTGTCAACCATAATTTGTCATTTGTGCACTAGATCACCCATTCTGCATGTCTGTGTAGATGAATCTCACCTGACAATACCAGCAGTCTTCTGCATCTTGCTAGGACCAGCTTCTCCCCCTACCATCCATTACTGTTATCTTCTCCTACTTTCTCCTTGTGACTGTTTTTTTTTCCCAGCAATGAAAATGTTGTGACCAAGTTACCCAATCCCTTTCTGCCAAAGTTCTCCTTACTCTTCTCCCTAGTGCTCCTGATTGCAGGAGTGCATGGCAGAGTAGCTGGAGTTTACCATTCCTGTTGTCCATGTGGGACCCCTATGGCTTATTTGCTCTCTGTCATGTCTCAGCTAGAATGGGCTCATGCTGAGATCTGTCTCCCCATTTGGCATCCATTACTCCAGCCAAGCACCCACTCAAGTGAAGTACATGATCTGAACCACCCATCCTGCAGGGCACCTTTGGCTTCCTCCTACTGAACAGAAGCCAGTGTCTCCCACTGATTTTTCCTGTGTCTTGGAGCTACAAGACAGCAGCAATGTTAGAGCACAGGGAGTAACATTTTTCTGGAATTTTGCACAGAAAGGGCAGAAAGATTCATTGTACTGTGGCAATCAGGCTTGGCCCAATGTGCTGTTGCTGTGCTTTGCCTGCACGAGGACTGGTACAGACTATGTGGCATTAGGACCTGCTGTCAGTGATGAGAGACATATGACATCAGCTGATTTTTTTTTTTTTTGCAAAATCAGCATGCCATCAAAAATAGGCCCTATTAGTTGTGCAGCCAGTGTGAATCAAGTGCCATGCATTGAACTTGGGACCAGAGATGCTTGGCTGTCCTTCATTGTATAACTTCGTATTTGAGCATGAAGAGATTTAAAATTTCTGTTTTGACTAATTTCAACCCATACATACCTGGGTTATATATAGATCTAAATTAAAACAGCTGGAGAACCTAATTTAAGCTCATTTCACATGCATCCCTTTCCCTCCCACTTTTTTTTTTTTTTTTTTTTACATGCAGTGTGATCAATTTATTCCTCCCTAGAACTGTTGTTTCGTGCTTATAGGAAAAAAATACTAAGTGCAAGGTTATTAATATTCATTAGAAAAATGTTCCAACATGCTTAATTGAATATTAATTTTATCCTTCCACAGTGGAACATCTCTGATTAAACATCCCTCCCCTCAAATTACAGCAGTTTCCACTATGTTGAGCAGGGATGATTTCTGATGATTTTTGCATTTTGATGATTTTGCATTCAGAAAAGCTGGGCACCTCACAAAATGAAAGAAATAATCCCTCAATTTTCCTTGCAGCTAAAACTCATCCTGACTCTTGTGTACTGTGTCCATCACACTTACCTTTATATAGGAGGTCTCTTAGGAAAAGTACAACCGCCCAATTCTGTACTTACAGAGTGTTTTTACAATGAGAAAACTCCATTATCTCTGTATGATGAAGTTGCTTTGGCTTTTCAAGGATGTAGAATAAGAGGATGAACAGGTTTGTTGGCCCCAAATGAGCTGCTGAAGGTATTAGAAAGAATCAAATGCAAAAAATAAAGGTTTGTAAAACTTCTTGCATTTAGCGGGTTAGCACAATTCACTTATGCTTAATGCTCCCAGGCCTCTGTTTTCTGCTGTGATATCTTGTTCTTTGTAACTGTAAAAATTCAATATAAATATGGGAGAAAGCAAAGTGTGCCACTTAACAGAGCATCGTGCTCTGAAGAAACCTATTATGTTTTCAGCTACTGCTCAGAGACGGTATTGCATGTCTATCACATAATCTCATATGCTAGATGCAATTCTTGCAATGGGGCTTTGGGAAAATACCTAGAGGTCAGCAAAGCCTTTTGAATATTGTCTCCGTTCATCATTTCTTAACTTATTCAACACACAGCAGATGTCAGTCCTATGTGTGCCTGTTGTGTACTATGGTGTTTTTTTTGGTTGAGGGTGACAAGTCTGTTTGCTGCTTTTTCTGTAAGTGGAAGATATGATAAATGGACAGGGTAGTTAGGCTGGGTAATGGAAGTGTTGAATTTATGTGCTCCATGTAGTTTCTGCTGCCAGAGCTGGCATTATCAAATTTTACATCAAGGGAGCAGTATGCTTCTTTCTCATGGTGCTAAGGTAGTTTCGTTGATGAGACAGGCTCAGTACAAAAAAAAAAAAAAAAAAAAAAAAAAAAAAAAAAAAAAAAAAAAAAAAAAAAAAAAAAAGAGAAAGGGGGTTTCAATTAGNAAAAAAAGAAAAAGAAAAAGAAAAAGAAAAAGAAAAAGAAAAAGAAAAAGAAAAAAAAAAAAAAAAGAAAAAGAAAAAGAAAGAAAAAAGAAAAGAAATAAAGAATAGCAGTATGCGTGTTCAGATTAGATTGTTTGTTACTGTTTTTTCTACATAACCCTAGATAAGCTTAAATATGGAAATATGTCTTTTTTGTCTGGTGTTATATAGATGAAGCCTCAATTATCCATCTAGAAGTCACACTGAGAATACCTTTCACCATATAAATGGTGCTTTAAGACTCTGTCGTTTATTAGATGCGTTCTTCTGTATTATCCCAGAATGCAGCATTCTTTGAGTTTATAGGAAACAATATTGCAGGGCTGAGGCAGCCTTTAGTGTTGCAAAGAACTCTAATTCATTTTCATAAGCTTTTGCTTTCATTCCTGTTAAAGAAGGAGCACTGCCTTTTTCATCAAGCAGTAAAACAGGTAACTTGTCTCCTTGCTCGCTGGCTCCATTTGGGGACAATTTAGCACCTGAGAGAGGACAGAGTGAGGCATGATGGGATATAATGGTATATTAGATTTTGTACTTCCCAGAGAAATTTAAGTGAGAGACAGCCAGATCATTCAGTCTGACAACCTGGCTAAAACGTTAAATATTATGGTAGAACATCACAAGAATGCTGGAAACTTCAGTTGCAACTATTATTGCAGCTCTTAGAAACTAAACCAAAGAAGTAAATATTAACCTGAAAAATTAGAATTCAAAACTGAAATGATGCACTTAATTTCAGACTAATTCAACAGAAATAGGAGCATTTGGGTTTCTATATGCTCTTTATTTCATAAACTCTTCAACTTTTTATATACAAATACTTTTTTCTTGAACAGATTCCAAACAGTGTTTAATAAAATTCATCTCCCTACCAGTGCATTCCTTTGTTGAGAGAGGCAGAGGGTAGAAAACAGCCTGAATTCTGGACAGTGCTTTCTGGAGAATTTTGTGTGCTCGCAGCCAAATACGGTGTCTTTTGCACAAGCTGAGGGCCAAGGTAGGAACAGCAGGGGAAATGTAGGCCCACCCCAGCAATGAAGAACTTTCCACAAGACACAAGTTACAAGAAAGTGCAAGGTAACGTTAAAGTGATGCAAACAAGGAAGAATTAATCAAATCAGAAAGAACAAAATAAATTTCAGCCTTGATTTTTTGGAGGGGAGAGCGGGGGGGAGAGTGTATGTACTATTTCAAAGAAAGCTTTTAAAATCTCTCTTCATAACTGTCTTATTTCATTTTTGACTGGAGACGAGATCAGCATCTGAAATGTTTCCTAGAGGTCAGATGTTCTGAATTTTCCTTACTTTTATTTAGGTATATGGAATATTAGGGAAAAGAATGATATTCCTTGTTTAGTATGAACGTATTTCTACAAATAAAGATCTTTATCTCCTCTTCCGTGAGTTGTAGTTTTAATTATTAATATAGTTGAGAAGTTGAAGAACTTTTTAAAAAACACCAGAAGACCCTTCACAGCTTATCTAAAAGGACCACTCCCTGACTTAGACAGTCAAACATGAACTATATTTAAGAGAATTTTTTCAGGCTAATTTCTTTAGTAGGATTCTTTAAAACTTTAAATCTTTTCTTCAGAGGAGAAAAAAAAATGTGTTTGTCTATCAAACTGTTGGACAATTATACATTCTGTAAATGATAACTGTGGAAAACACCGTAATAGTCCCGGTAGCGCTAAAAGAAGCAACCAGTATTTCATTTAAGGGCAATATTGTTGCATACAGAAGACTGATAAATAAATGATAGAAATCTCAGTGCCTCTTCTGTGTGAGCTACAGAAAGGCCATTTCATTTTCTCCCCTGTAAAGGATCTTATGCACTTGTGGTTCTAATACATGAAAAAAAGTAAAACACAGCAAAGTCTAGCAAGAATCAAAGCTGCGCAGTAAATTGTGTCATATAATTTCTGTATGTAGCTGTCATGTCTGAGAGATGGATTGATTTCTGGATAGCGTGTGTTTGTGGAGAGGTTTAGATACTCAGCTTATGCATAAGCCTTTTAATGTTATTTTCTCATGAAGAGTCCAATGATTTTAGAGCCACAGTCCAATTTTCACTTGATTTGTTATCTACACCTCCAGTATACAAAGGAAAATATGTAATCTCTATAGGGACAACTATGATATGATTATATGTGCGTTCTTACACTGTGCTGAGGAGCCTGATTTCGGTACAGTTGTGGGACTAAAAATACCCTGTTGTTGCACATTGATGCTTGATCCCGTGCAGCAATGAATATCTCTAAGCCTCCTAGATACCTGCTCATTGCCTCAGGGTGTTTTGGGCTAGTGTCACTAGGCTTCTGTCTCTGAAGCTATTGAACTTGATTAAACTCAAACTAATTTCGGTGACAGTTGCAGGTGCTCAGCAGTACTTAGGCACAGACCCAAAATTTCAAGCCCTCTGTTGGCAGAAGAGGTTTGCTTTGTCTGATGCTCTATACTTGAGTTTAATTCCTAGTTTAAATTCAGACTGTAGCTTCAATAATGATTATTTCTTTTGCAACTGCCAGCAACTGTGATTTTTAGTGACAACAACTCATTAAAAAGGAAAAAGTCTTTTTTGCTGAAAGACATCCTTTCAGATGTTTTGAGATGAACACAAAAGAGAAGGCACATTTTCAGTAAACAGAGGCTGGAATTTTCTTCTCACATCTCAGTGCTTGTGATTGTGCTAAAAGAAATAACGTATTACTTTGGAAGGGTCTACATTTTATATCTTTGATTATTTCGACAAAGTATAACCAATCCTTGACTATAATTTTTCTTGCTTCCACAGAAAAAAATTTTCTTGGTTCCACAGGAGAGGGACTCTTTGTCTGGGAGTGTAGTGATAGGACAAAGAGTAATGGTTTTAAACTAAAAGAGGGTAGATTTAGATTAGACATTAGGAAGAAATTCTTCACTGTGAGGGTGGTGAGGCACTGGAACAGGTTGCCCAGAGAAGCTGTGGATGCCCCATCCCTGGAACTGTTTAAGGCCAGTTTGGATGGGGCTTTGAGCAACCTGGTCTAGTGGGAGGTGTCCCTGCCCATGGCAGGGGGGTAGGAACTAGAAGGTCTTTAAGGTCGCTTCCAACCAAAACCATTCTATGATTCTATGAAAAAGGCACGCTGCAGATGGAGTTTCAGCTTTTGGAAACATATCTAAACATGTTCTATGTTATGTATTTTATGAATCTTACCTGTCAGAGTGGGTTAGATGCCTCTGACATTGTCTTCACTGCATTTTTGGCATATTCTGTTAAGAAGGTGCTAGTCTGCTGGAGAAAATAGAATTCATCTTGCCTAATTTAAGCTTTTTCAAATGTGAGTGTATCAAGACCAAGGTGTTTGTCCATGCTTCATCTATTGTCAATGGAAAGAGACAGACACAAACAGAAATCAAGTGTCCTTTTTGGATGTGTACTTCAAGATGGATCATCTCACTGCATATGTGTACTTGTTGCTTTCCACTGGCAAAAGACAGAACCTAGATGTCTCACCTTACTTATTTGTGGCTAAAATTGGGTAAAAAGTTGTGTGTCTGTAATACCTGATCCTCAGTGTGCAGTTCCACTTTTCTACCTACGTTCCCATGCTTCTCCAATTTACTCTGGTACACAGCAAAGGATGCTTATACTCACAGAAAATGAGTGTTTTAATAATAAAATGAGTGATTTTCTGTTCACATTTCCATTTACATTGATAGAAACAAAAACATTTTTATTCTACTAAACTCCCCCCTCTGCTGGGGAAGAGAAGACGTTTCAAAGGAGTGAAACAGTTCTGGGCACTCTTCCATTCTAATTTTCCACTCTTCCATTCTAATTTACTTATTTCCTTAGATTATAGTTACTTTAACTGTGCCAAGCTGGAAGATGTTTTCCAATGTAGTCTTCTCCAGGTGAATGTAATGAACTGATGGCTCTCTTAATGTGCTGTTTCAGAAAAATTCAATTAAAATATTTTATTGACAATAAAAGAAGGGTAATCTTGCTGGTGGAATCTGTCAGATGAAGGTACCAGTGAATCAATTTATGATCACATATGAAATCTTCAGTGTATTTGATGAGCCATTAGTGAACAGTGAAGCTTGCATTAATTAAAGCTTTAAAAATGACAAAACCCTTTTCATTTTGCAAAGAAAATGGTTCAGATGCCAATCAATAACAAACTTCCTTCTCAATCTGTCAACTGCCGGAAAGAGCGGCTGGAAGACAGGAAGGCCTCAGCCTGCTGAGAAACAAGCTCAAAGGCTAGTGATGAGATACCAGAAATTGTCAGAATTATTTGAGCCATTCATATTTGAACCATACAGGTAGGGAACCAGAAGGATTCATGGCCTTTTCTCAACCAAGAAGAAACCCTCATTCAGCTGACAAGATGACTCAAACATTGACTCTCAGTGTGCAAAGACCAGTCACCCAACAAATCCAGTGCTCTGTGCGCTCCGGTTACTCTTGTCTGGAGTGAGGTTTTGACATGACAAGGCTCCTGGGAGCAGAGAAGACCTTTGACCGCTCTGGTTCCTTCTGACTCCTTCAGCAATGACTACTATTGCTTTGTTCCTTTCTGCCACTGCAGTGGTGTGTTGCTGTTGCTGCATATTTTTGCCTTTGCTCTTGACAACGTCATCCACCTTTGTCTTCAATGTTGTAGGTGCCAACTTATGAAGGTAACCTTGCCTTTCTCTTTTGTAGGTGGAAGATGCATTGAGTGAGGCAGATTTTCAGCTCAAGTTGGACCTGCACTTTACTGATAGTGAACAACAGTAAGTACTGTTTTAAAGCTCAGTTGGTAATGCAGGGGTTTCTTGGGAAATGGCTTTGATGAAGTGAGAGTCCTTTTGAAAAAGAATGGCTTTGATATGTTTTTCCTTTGCCTTAGTGTTGAAGTCTTTCTGTTTCTCATCTCTGTATTTGAAAAGTGTATCTCATACTCCTCTATTAACGAACAACATTTTTTCTCTTTTAAGTGTGAGTGTTAAGTGTTGCTCTATCTCTGCTGCTATTAAAGTCAAAGGAAATATCATCACTGACCTCCATGTGAGAGCGGCTGTTGTTCAGGAATGCATTTATCTCAGGAGACAACTGAGGGCTGAAGATGGGAACATGCTAAGTGCTTTTCTTGTGACAGAAAACCAAAGCGGTCTTGATATTTTAGGAGGAAAGAGTCTTTCCATTGTCTATGATCTCTTTCCACTGCATTTGATTCCAAAATCTTAGGTGAAGTGGAAATAGCATCTGTTTCTGAGACATAGCAGTAAGTGTAATCCTAGACCTTATTCAACCTTGCTGAATCACAGAAAAGGCTTCTCATGATTCAGCAGCTGTATTTCATGTGTTTTTATTCATATCCATAGGCACCTTAACAAATTTGAAGGCACATGTTTCCTTTGTCTTCGAGATACAAAAAGTGAAACCTTGTTCTCTAAGGCAGGTGGGACTGGACTATCAGTCATCAGCTGAGAGAAAAAAACAAACGTAAATGAAAGCCAAGAATACAAAGAAATGAAACTTTCACGTTATTGTGAAATTGTGGCCTAACACATACATTTAATTTCTGTTATCATCTGAATGATTAATCTGGTTTACTTTAAACAAAAGCAATGATATTTGTAGAAAGATATTCTGCAAATCTCCCTGAAACATTTCTTGTGACTAAACATCTCCATACTCAACCAAGTCATCATAGATTTTCTTAGCTGTGGGACACTTATACCAGAAGTGTCTTCAATGCTGTAAAACAGTTCTTTTTTTAGGAGTGAGTTGCACTTACTTGGGAGGATGTGGTTAGGCACAGTCCCCGGTCTACATCTCATTCTCCTGCTTTACAGGTGACTTAGATGTCATGTGGCTGACTACACACTAGGAAAGTTACTCTAGAATAGTTATAATCAGCATTTAAATGAAAGCCTTTTATTTACTGAAAACAGAAGAAGCTAGTCCTGATTGTATTGTTTCTCTGCAGTTACTTCACCTACTCCTTTGTTTGACCTCTTGCAAAAAGTTTTTTCAGAAGATCAGCTTTCTAGAAAGGTACTCTGAATATGTTTGGCACTCTCTGACATAGGACTGCTTCTACCTCTCACAGATTGCCTGAGGAAAAATAGATTGTTATTGCACTAAAAATCACAATTAATGATCTATTCTGGCTATGAACATTCAAATAAGCTGAGCACTTTGCCAAATGCATATTACTCTGTTATTCATTAGCTCTTGATGACTCCAGAACTAGTGGATAGGTGGACAGCAAGGACAATCACCAAGGGAAATTGGATCTGCATTATATATATTTCTGTTTTGTACAGTATATTTATATTTATTATTCATATTTGTTATATTTGTATTTACACTAGGCATAAGTACAATGCAAGATACTCATCAGTTATGTGAACCCTCTCGAAGCTGTGAATGTTACCAGGAAGTGATAAAAATTCAGCTCAAGCCATCTCCCAGTCTGCTGCTTGTAGCATGTTATAGGCTGTGACAACTCAAGCTTTCACTAATCCTTGTAAACCTCTTTCTCTTCCAGGCTGAGAGATGTTCCAGCCATCCCCATGATCAGCAGCCGTACACTGTGTCTTCACTTCCACCCCCGGAGAGGTCTGCACCACCATGTTCCTGTCATGTTTGACTATTTCCACCTGTCAGTGATATCTGTCACGGTGCATGCGTCACTGGTAGCGTTACACCAGCCTCTGATCAGGTAAATGACACAGAAATATCTCCTGAATGACAGAGGAGATCCCTCTTCTGAATGCATTTGCTTATTGTGTAGGAGAAGCAGAGGTGATAGTTTAATTTTGAGTTTTTTGGTCCTGGGCTAGTATTCTGGAGATTGGGGATTGGATCCAGCCTCTGACACAGGTTTCTTCCCTTGTAAGACACTAAGGGTCTGATCAAATCTAGCAAAGTCTGCAGAAATTTCAGGGAGACTTGATCTCTCTACTCCCTATCTGTAACAAGAGGATAGTGAATTTTCTCCTCCTTGTCTGTCTTTAGTCCTAAGAACATCAACATTTTTTTTTCTGTTGTTTTGTAAAACATTTAGGACAGTAGGTCTCTAATCTCATTTCTAGCCTCTGGGCATTAGCATAATTCATAACATGGCTGGAAGGAGGCATGCATGAGACAATACTGGATAAGCCTCTGTTGAATTTTTCCCTTGTAGCATCATCTGATTTAACCATGCAGCAGCATAATACTAGCTGCCATTGGGCCTAGGTGTGATTTATGTTATCTGATTTGTAATGACAAGAAAATAATTCAGAACTCCTTCAAATAAAACAGGACTAGAGGTCAATATCCTCTAATATTTAGAGCAGGCAAGAGGAAGCAAAGGTCTTTCTGGTAATTTACTTTCTGTCCAATCTTGTCATCACATGAGATAAAGAGTGCTGAAAGGGAGGGAACTCCTTGGGTCCTGGAACAAAATGCAGTGTTCAACGTTGTTCAGCTTCTTTCACTCCAGCAAGGCCTTGCTGTTTACCAAATGTCTATTGAGTTTGTCAAATATTGTGCAAAGACAACTGTGTCAGAAAGAAAAGATGGTCCTCTAGACTCTCTTCTTTTCTTAGATTTCCTGTTTTGACTTAATATATCTTTTCTTCAGTTCTTCATTTGTGTAAATGCATGGTGTGTACCTGGTGCTATACAATGAATTAAAATTGTAAGAGGTTGACTTGTGACAGTGCTGTGAGTTGTATTAGTACATCAGACCAAAAGATCTGTCTTTTCTTCCTCCACTGAGATGCAGGTAACTGCTGTTATCTCTTTCCTGCTACGCAGATTTTTAAAATAGTGAATTAAATTGTAACAGACTACTCCTAACCAGATAGTTTTGCTCAGATAATTTATCCATTGTTCTACTATACAAAAGGATGGAAGAGCAATAGTTATCAGGCTTAATGACTGTTTTCAGTGCTTTGTTATCCTCTAATGAATAGGGCTACAGAGAGTTGTTACTGCTATTAGGCATAAATTACATAATGAGCAACTGTTCCATAGTCAGATTATTAGAGCTTTTAAAATATGATTTTGTGGACATTTATGAAATATACAATATTTTTATTTAATGCAACAAAATGAAGGTCTTTGACAACACACTACAGAGTTTCATTTGCTTAAGCCAGTAAAATCATTTTAAAGTGTGATACTGAGGATTTATCTTCTTGTTAAATTTTCAAACCCCAAAGAGTTCTTATATCATGCATTCTCTAAATATAAATCAGGGTGAAGGCAATAGTATAAAAGAAATGTCAGTGCCAAGCATTCTGAAACAAAACCAACCCACTAAAACTTATTTGCTCTTCTCTCAGCTCAGAGATTACTTGCTTAGCACTTGTCATTGGAGCTTACTGGGAACATGGAAAAAAAAGCTTATTTGCAAAAGTACATCTTTATTTTTGTAACACAACAGAACCTGAATGATTGGAAAGTCTTTTTTTGCCACATTAATTATAGAAAAAGAAATGCAAGATTGTTAAATTGTCTGGGAAAAATATATATGCTGCATTTTACTGTGTTTTATTTTGCTGGCTTAAACCGTCCTATCATAGTATGTGTTTTACATGTCTATACACTTTATTTCTACATATATTTGTACACTTATATCTAAGATAACAACAGTTCTAGACATGCCCTGTAAATAAAGCTCACATATTATGTAAAATTGAAATTTACTTCTGTCTTGAAGTTGTCCTGGAAAACAACTTTGCCTGAAACGCAGTTATCTGCTCACATATTCCCTGTGGACTCAGCTTTTCATATTTTGTTGGATCTGTTGGCAAATTAGACATACTTCTCTGAAGTCCTTCCCAGTTGCCTATATTTAAACAGTGAAACCAGTAGGGAAAACAGCAGGATCGATTCAGGCCTTTCCCTGCTGGATAATGTTCACCTGCAAAAAGCTCCTGTAAGGCAAACCTTGCCAGGATGCCTCATTGTCTCCTATTTTTTGGAAGATGCACATTTTGATATGAATGTTTGTCCTGGTTAATAATTCTTATACAGTAAATATTATATTAGGTTTGATACTTTGAAGCCTTCACCTCTTAAAGAGCTGAGAATAAGTGAAATTCTGGATTCTGGGATCTTTTGCGGGACTCTGGATGGAAATTTTGTGACAGCTTCTCTAATGAGCATAACCTTCAGCTTTGTGATGGGGTCCCTATTAATGGCAGCTGCTAATGGCTTTATGCATTTACTATGGAGGTGAGAGCCTGGGTAAGATGGCAATGAGGCAGACTTGCAGTCAACTCAGCTCTATCTCCACAGCAATCATATTGGGTCCAGATATGGGATGACCAGGAGCACAGTGGGATGGTCTTAGTCTTGAATCAACTCCTCTCTTGGCTCTTTGGACAGCCTCATCCCTCTGAAACGTGAAGGGAGGACTCTGAGCTGTAGAGAAGGGGATGGGTAGCTTTGACTTGTCCTTACAGAGCACTGAGTCAGAGCTTGGTTAGAAATTCCCACTTTGACCTTTAGGCTCCTTTGACTTTTCAAAAAAGCACCCCATAAGTGGCTGGGGAAGTTGGACCACTTGAGGCTGACTCCAACATTTTGGATTTAGCGGCAGGAGGGCAATAATAAGGACAAACGAGGATGTGGGGTGCAGTGCCCTACATTGCCTTGACCTGAAACACTGCTTCCTTCACCTTCACCATCCCCTACAACCAACCCTTCTGCTGGGCACTGCAGGACCTTGTCACACTACCCCTCCCAATGGGGCTGGAGCTCTGCTGCTGCAGACCCCAAGCCACTCACCCTCCCTCCAGGGGCTAAATGTGACCAGGCAGTTACAGAAGGAAGGTGAGGAGGAGCTCCAGTTTTGGACACCAGTCTTCTGTTTTGTCTTTTGTATATATCAGTTTAGTTGCTGGCTTGAGGTATTGGCTTTTCCTTTAGCTCCCTGTCATTGGCTTTGCAACTGGCCCAGTCTGTAAGTGGAACGAGCAGTTAGCAGCCCAGTGTCAGTAGTTAGAAAAGGTGCTTTGCTCCAGCTTAGTTCAGACCTCAATAAATATTTCTCCTTTTCCCAGGGTACATCCATTTCTACGGTGTACATCTACTCAGTCTCAGGCGTGCTGCATGCTCAATTTCTTTCTTATATTGGAGTCTTGTAGGAAACAAACAGCAGGAAGCATGGTTATGCGCTTCGTTAATTCCATAGACCTTTGGACCACTCCTTTCCAAGAGGAGTTGGCATACACTACTGTTTATAAGAAAAAATACAATTTGTAAATTATCTCTGAAACAAGTACCTGAATGACAATACATAATTTCTTACACTGAATACAATGTCCTACATCTTGTATTTCCTTTTAAGCAGCATGGCCAGTAGGATCTGGCTGTCATGTCTGCTAAAATCCAGGGACATCAGAAGATTTATACTTTCTTCCCCTACAAGCTTTCTGGAAATTTAAGAACTGTGTTTCACCACCAGACTGCAACTACCTGTACAGACTGGGTCTCCCCAAAGCCATGCTTTGTCTAAGGACTGTGCAGAATCCGACTCACTGGATGGCCACAGCATCTGCGGTCTTACTTGCTGTGGCTTTTGGGCTTCATGTGAAAACATTTTCAATCTGAATGAAAAAAAAAAAAGTGCAAGATCTGAAAATGCTGCAAATAAGCAAGTGCCTTCTTCACAGGCAGCTGGCAAACCTTGTTTCTCTTGTTTGCACAAGAAAGGGGTTTAATTTTCTCAGCTTTCTAGATTCTTCTCAACTTTCTATCCTCTCCCCCACTTTCGTGCCTACATCTATGTGAAAATCAAAACAGACTTCAAGGTTTTGACTTGTTAACATTAAAATCTTATTTGCCCATATCCAAATCACTGCATAAGAAACAGGAAATCGTCTTGGTGGCATCTGAGATGGGGAAATAATATAGCACACATTTCGCAGGCGTTGAAACCAAGATGCAGATACTGAATTTTTTAGTGCCTTGAGGTTGCTCTGCTGTGGGAAGAGGTAGCAGAATCAAAGAGACATTGGGTATTTAAAGGTTTCAGCCCTGACCTAATTCAGCTCTGCTCCACTGTGCTGAGGAATCAGGCCAACCCTGGCCATCCTTGAGTAATTTTATCTTGCCTACATCCTTTTATTCCCAGGCATTCCCCTGTTCCTCAAAAGCACCACAACTGGTATATCTGTGTGATATACACACTGTACTACCCTGTATACCTTGAATCTGGGTGCAGACCATGCAGGTCAATTTTTCTACAGTCATTAAGTGTAGCTGGCACCTACTTACAGGCAGCTTATATCTGAAACGGATGTAATCCTGGGTAGCAAAGGTCATGACTTACTTTTCCTCTCCATCTTATTTGCAAATAAAGTAATCTGTAGAAAGAAAATTGAATATTTATACAGGAAAGAGCTATTGCTTCCTGTAGTGGTTTTACCCTGCCGGGCAGCTGAACTCCACCACAGCCGCTCTCTCACTCCCCCTCCTCAAAGAAGAGGAGGAGAAGAAAGTATGATGTAAGGAAACAGGGTCTCTCGCAGGTTGAGATAAGGGTAGTTTTAATTAAAGAGAAAAAAAGGAAAGAACAAGCGAAGGCCGCGCGGAAGCACAGAGGGCAAAGGGGAAAAAAATATTCTCTACTTCCCCATCAGCGAGCGGTGTTCGGCCACGTCTTGGGAAGCAGGGCCTTAATACGCGTAGCGGTTGTTCGGGAGGACAGACGTCTTCACAACGAGAGCCCCCNACCAGCACTGTTCTAGCTACAAGTGCAGAGTACAATGCTATATGGGCTGCTGCAGGGAAAGTTAACTCTATCCCAGCCAGACCCAGTACACTTCCATAACATGTTTATTAAAATAATAGTTTCATTTTTTTTCTCTAAGAATTCTTGTGTAATAGCTGGATGATTCTTCTCTGGATTTTCTTTTATTTGTTAATATTTGTTATATATCTGCGAAGATAAACTTCCCCTTTGACGTGCCATTCTCATGAGCTACCAGCCGAGAAGTCACGTAAGAAAAACACCTGACTATTCCTGAGTCAAGCTTTCATTAAAACAAAACAAAACAAAGCAAAACCACTTAAATAAATATTACCACCTGACTTTGCCTGATTTCAAGTTTTATAGCAACTAAAGCTATGTTCAGGGCAACTGACCCAGCATTTTCCAGCAATCAAAATCACTAGAGATTTCAAACAAGATTCCACCCTGACTCTATTTGGGACCCAGGGACAGATATCTGTTTCCATTAACAAATGTTATTTTAATAATTCTTAACAGTCTTACCCAAGAATCTCAGAACATTTTACAGTCACTCATTATAACCTTAGTGAAACTTCTTGTGTAAGAGGGAATCTAGATGAACACGGCCTGTAAACATCCACCTGTTATTCTCAAAAAACAAATAACAAATCACCCATGTATCCTATGGCTGTACGCCAGCAGTAATTTGCCAAGAGTAATTTCCTATATTAACGTTTTGAGTTAAAGCAGTAAGGGAAATCAGTGTTGTGCAATATATGTTTTCCTATCTGCAGGAGGTAGAAAGACATTTGTGGTGAAATACAAAGTGGTGCTGCCAGTGGAGGATGCAAGAGTTTGATTCTGAAGTGTGTTATAGTTTGATATATCTTTACCTTTATGGAACTTACTTGTAGTTTTCATTTTTGAAATCAGTACTGTTTTGTGCATAAGGGACTGAGGGAAAAAAGATGAAGTGATTTTTCTGTAGAATCTGGCCTAAATGGGATGCAAGTTCCTTTCTTGAACTTCCACTCTGGTTCAGTCACAAGACTATAATTTCTTTTAATTGGAAATGTGAGGGGGATTTTTGTTTGCTTGTTTGTTTTGTTTTTTGCAGTTTTACCAATTAATATAATGCATGATCATTTTTTGTGAAAAACTTTCAGAATCCAATCTGTTATCCTTTTTCTCCCATTCTGATGGAAACTATAACTTGTGAAGAATTTAAATTTTACTTACCAAAAAAAAAAAAATCTTCATCTTTAAAAAAAAAGAATGAAAAATTAAATGTGAATGAAAATTAAAAAAATGCTATTTAATTTTTGGCAATTTAATGTCAAAAAGAATATTTCATTTTATTAAAATATCCTAATGCATTTATTCTGAATTCCTTCAATAACACATCTGAATTAATATTTATCAATAACAATCCATTTCTTGTGCTAGGGGACTGCCATCCCATTTATATGTTAAAGAAGTGTCCACAGAAGATAAAAACTAGGGAATTCAACATTTCGTGCAATAGAAGAACTAAAAGGCACCACATTCAATTCTGCAACAGCAGGTTCAACGCAAACATAAAGTGCAGCACATACTACAATGTGCAATTAATTCCAAAAGATATTACAGAGGCCAAAAGTATAAATCAAAAAGGCATGGACACAAATTCATGGAAGATAACCATGACTGCTGGAAATGATTGCCTAAGTATAACCTCTGAGTCAGAAAGTTCTTAAATTCAGATTGCTAATAGCCTGCAGGTTATACCACAGGAAAAGCTGGGCTTTTCAAGGACAGTTTATTATTGTACTTGTCCATAGATGGCTGCTAGGAACTATGAGACTCTTCTGATGGATAAAGACATCTCGTGATTAAAATCACCAAAAGAACAGTTCAACAAAAGCTAAAATAAATCATTTCTTTCATGGAAAATAGTAATAGTTCTGCACACATGTTCATTTTCTGTGACATGCACGCATTAACTCTTTTGATTTTTTTATCCTGACTGAATAAAAGCTAAGGCTAGTATATAGGATGTCGTTCTAAATGTTGATATTAGATCAGTTCTATTAAATAGATAGTTCAAAAGGACACGTAAATAACCAAGGTTCAAGATTCATACAAATGAGTATGGTTTCAGGAATAATTGGAAAAAAATAAATACAGAAAACAAAATCTGATGTAGCAAATGAACTTGCTGTTGCTAGTAAAAGTTGTCCTCAGGTTTTTAGGACCCAGAGCCTCCTTTTCAGTCCAAACCCCCATTTTGAGGGCTCAAAGCCCCTTTTTAAGGGCCCAGAGCCTTTATTCAGTGTCCAAATCCTCCTTTTTCATTCCAAAACACCCATTTTGAGGGTGCAACTTCCCATTTAGTAGTCCCAGAGCCTCATATCTGGGTCCAAATCCTCATTTCAGGATCCAAAATGTCATTTTAGGATGCAGAGCCCTCTTTTTCAGTATGAACCCTCATTTTGAGGGCTTAAAGTCTTGGCCTACAGCTTCCTCATGAGGGGAGCAGAGGGGCAGGCAATGATCTCTGCTCTCTGGTGACAGCGACAGGACCCAAGGGAACGGCATGGAGCTGTGACAGGGGAGGGTCAGGCTGGATGTTAGGAAAAGGTTCTTCACCGAGAGGGTGGTCGGGCACTGGAACAGGCTCCCCAGGGAAATTGGAAGGCACCGAGCCTGTCAGAGTTCAAGAAGCATTTGGACTATGCTTTCAGACACATGGTCTGATTTTTGGGTGGTTCTGTATGGAGCCAGGATTTGGACTCGATGATCCTTGTGAGTCCCTTCCAACTCAGTATTTTCTATGATTCTATGATTATGTGCTTCAGAAGGCATTAAGAGAACCTCAACAATCTGTAAGCCTTCCAGTTAAACTTTCCCTCAAAGACAGATGACATTTTGGCAGGTTTCCCCAAAATGGTTTTTGTTTTACAGTGCTATGTGAGATCAATTTCCATAAAACCAGCAGATTAAAATCCCTTCTCTGCTGTAAAAGCAAAAGATAAATAAATAAAAAAGGCATTAAAAATGCTTTTCTCTCCCTTAAAACCTTTGAAAGCTTTGCTAATATTCAAATGAGGAGTTTTGCATGGGCAGGCGACATTTGTTTAAGCTCCTTTCTGATACCACAGCAATCATTTTTTATTTCTGCTGCTTGAGCCTTTCCAACAGACCAGAGCAGACAACATCACCCAATAACAGCTGAAAATATTCAGAGCAGCGTTTATCTCTTGGCTCTTTGTAATTGCTTTAGTTTATTTATTTATTTGTATCTTGAATGTAGCATGTAAGAAATACATGGAAAGACTTCCTGCTGCTTAGAAGCAGCCAGCTGGAAATTTCTTGGATCACATCAATTAATATATATAAACAAGGCCAGATATATGCAAAGGATTTCTACACCATCCTCTCCCTTACAAGATGTCCTTTTTGTTGGTGTGTGAATGTCTCAGGATATATGTAAAACAGCAGTTTTGACTTAGTGAGAAAGAGGGGATTTGTGATTAACCTGAAATTTTTCAGTTCCTGATTTTGCTTGACATTCATTTTCTGTTCTTGCACGTGTTACTGAATTTCCCTGCATGTCAGAACCTCATCTGTTATTTGGGTGGTAACAAGTATTCCTGCTGCTTCTTTTTTTTTTTGTCTTGTATCCTTAGCATAAACACCCTTTAACTTGTTGTGTTTCTGTAGAGCAGCCAACATTCATGTCTATCCTTAAAACTGAAAAAAATGTAGAGCTGCATGAATTATGGCTGATCTGAACTGACATGGCCACATGATACACATCGACATAGGGGAATAAGCTCAGGTTGGAAAGTTTCGGCAGAATGAATAACACTGCCCTGTGGCCTTTGTTTCTGGCACTTTATGGTTTGAATTTTTTTTTATTATTATTATTATTTTTTGTGCTCCCCATCTTGGAAGCTTTTGTTCTTCCAATGGCAGCAGGTCTTCTAAGCAGGAGGTATTTGGGAAGCCTGGGTGGGGAGCATCAGTTGACAGTGTGTGGTGATCCCAGTCTGAAAGCTGTAGCACAAACTTGGTGGCATTATCTTTGCACTGAGTATGAACAGCAAATTTGGTGGGTTTTTTTGTTTGTTTGTTTGTTTGTTTTTTTCTGTGCAGTTCATTATTTCAATTCCACCTTTGTCTACATACTTTTTAAGATCACTTATAGTTACTTGCATTAGTATTTAGATCAGTAATTTTGCTCATTATATTCTCCACAAGGAGCCTGGTTTCTATCTCCAAATTTTGATGTAGTTTGTGTACAGCATATGTTATCACAGGGACTAATAGTAGCGTTTATCTCACCTAACTTTAGTTGTTTATGAGGCAGTCATCCTCTCCTCTCTTTGTAGTCCACAATTAGAAATAAGCACTTCTAAGGGTGAGATTCATCTGACCTATTTGATATGACTACTTTAGAAAGAGATGACTCACACCCTGGATGTGTCTATTCCTCTCCAGCAACTATAAAGGCAGCCTACATCATTAATGGGGATGTGGACATTTGGTCAGATTAATCCAGAGTAAGATCCCTAGCTATGCATCAGGATTCTGGTGGGCCCAAAGCTGAGTAGACTGTGAACAAGGTGTTCCATTATTAGGGCGCTCATCCTGTAAGACAGGAGGCATGCAGATATGGTCAGAAGGGAACATTGTGGCCATAATAGTCAGCACTGAGATGTAATGACCTCAACACTAAAACAAGTAAAATTCTATCAGGTTTTTGAGGAAGGATTTGAATAAGAGTGAACTCACATTGCATATGGGTATGGGAGAACATGTCCAAGACAATGGACTGCTCCCAGCATAAAGGAATGCAAGTTTGGGTCCTTTCATTTTAATGCTAGAGGCTGATGCCATGGGACAATGAGAACAGGGACCTGAACTTCCAATTTGTAATAAAAGATTGGGATGAGCAATAAAGGATATTAATAATAAAGATAGATCATGCACTATTCAAAGAGGAAGGGTGATATGGTTAAAGCCAGAGAGAAAGATGCCTCGTCAAGCAAGGTGCAAGCTGATGAGAAGTTGGATGAGAGTATTAGCTATGTGGATAGATGGAAAGGTGTACTGGTGAGATATTAGTCTAGAAAAAGACCTGTAAGACAGCAGAGGAAGGACTGAGGAAAGATAACACCCAAGCAATTGGACGGAATGCTAAGAAAGCAAGCTCCATTCACATAGTTTTAGCTAGTGCGTACCGGACAATGTTCGTTTAATAAGGGAAACATGGTGTCTAGACTCATCTTGAAACAAATAAATAAACAAATAAACAAATACCGCATATTTTCTGCATGAGGAAGGAAATGATTCTTCTGTAACACTACTGCTCTGATTATTTTTCTTTTCATTTTTTCTTCTTTTAGTTTTGCTCGTCCCGGGAAAGGATCATGGCTTGGTAAAGGCAACCTGGATACAGGACCAGACCAGTCCAGTATGTCCTTAGAAAATCTAGTGTTTGGGGCTGGCTACTGCAAACCCACTTCATCAGAGGTAAGGAGGGTGGACAATAATACCTCACTTCCATTTGGTCACACAGAGCGTTTATGTTATCTTGGAAGAATGTGCCCTGTTTTATGTAGCTACTACAGAAGGTTTCTTTGAAGAAGAACCCTTCAAACATCTCTGTATGAACTACCGGGCTCTTAGATGCACAACTCATGGGTGTTCAGACCCCACCTACACCAACCATCTCAGAAAAGTTTAGGATGTTCCCCTAGATATTCCCCTGATTACTGATGAACTTTTAAGGTTTAATTCAGTTGACCAGATGTCTGCTTTAGGGTGAAATTAATTATTCAGTAAAAGATCCTTGCTTTCAGGTCTTATGTTTACCAACTAGAGGATTTGAGTCATTATTAAGGATGCTGTGATTAGCAGCAGGCCAAAGCTGGCAGCAAGAAGGAAACCTGGAAGAGCTTGTGTCTGAAATATCGAGGAATGAGTATTGTGTGTGTAGTTGAAGGGGTGTTATGTACATTGCCTTACTCAAGGCAGGTCCCATAGGCATTGTATGCCTTTGATTTTACTACTTACTACAGGTGATGAGCAGAGCTTGTTGTGCAATTTTTAGTACAAAGTTGCTTGTTTAGAAAATAATGAATAATTGGATTTGTTTTGTTTTGTTTTATTTTGGAGGAAAGTGCTAGCTTTGAAGTGTGTGTGTTGTTTTTTTGTTTTTTGTTTTTTTTTTTAATGTCAGAAATATTTCCTCAGATCTAGAAATTCAACCTAGAACATTGGAATCATCACATTGTTGGGAAACCCTGATTCAAGGGTTCTGATTAACATACTGCCCTCAGCATCCCTCAAACTTTCCTGTCAAAGCTATTCTCTTCTACATAAATATTAAAAATATGCTAGCCTAAGGCAGTTGGTGCAGAAGAACTGTCAGGGAATTAGCCCAGACTGAGAGAATGTTTGGCCTGAGGCTGCTGTCTGAGCTGTTGGGTCATTGTATGCTGTTGGCAAACAAATTGACCTCAACCTCTGCCTCTCTGGTAGACATTCCCATCATATAATTTTAAATAACTGATTCAAGTGTTTATCTTTGGAGACTAATCTCTGTATGTCTCTGTATATCACACAAGAGACAGGCTTCTTTGGAGAATGGTTCCTACTTTTCATTATCCTCTGGTCAAATCTCTATTTTAAGAAGATAAATGGAAAGACTAACTCCCCATTCCCATTTTTCATTTCAGTCTCCATGGACAAATCTTAGTCTGTTGTTGATGAGGAAACTTTATTTCCTTCCCAAGTATTTTGCTCAGCTGCAAACCCTATTTTCTATCCATCTCCATTGACTAATCTTCTTTGACTAGAGGCCATTATTTTTTTTTTTTAAATGGCAGCATAATTATTATCCTAGCAGGTGACCTATTAAATGCTAAAGTGAAAATACTGTATCATGAACGGGCTTTCATGAACCTGACTCACTGCAGGTCATCTGAACGTCACACAGAACAATCAGAAATATAATGTTGCACACTCCGCCTCCGCATGGTCAGATGTGCATTTGCTTAGCTTGAGAAACATAGATAGATAGATAGATAGACAGACAGACAGACATCTGTCTTGATCTGAGCATTTAAATTTAATAGACCATAACAGCCTTTTTGCATGTGCTATACTTGATGTATGATAATGGGTGAAGACTACTCTTGGTTTAATGTGAAAAATACAAATTAGGAGCTAGCAAAGGAACTACTGTGGAGGTAAGCCTAACACCAAGTGAGGGCCTTATGATTAACTGGTGTTTTATGTTGAAATTTATATCAAAACGTAACTAATTAAAGGAGGAGAAGTAATTTTATTTCTTGCAGTGCTGCAACACTTTACACTGGGTTCAGTTTACTTCTCTTAACAAGTGCATAGATTTCTTTCCAGGTTGTTTGTGTTTGTTAAAGATAACTTCAACTGGACTATAGATGGTGTCCAGCTTTCAGGAATTATGCAATCACCTTCAGTGGGCATGAGAATAGATTCCACCCTTTTCATTACACAAAACCCACAGACCTCTCTACTCCTTTTTATATATTTTTGGTTGGACCTTGTCTATTGCATGTCCAAGACAGTAATTGTTAGATACCTTAACTCAAGATCGTAGAATCATAGAATGGCTTGGGTTGGAAGGGACCTTAAACATCATCTGGTTCCAACCCCCCTGTCGTAGGCAGGGATGCCACCCCCTAGATCAGGTTGCCCAGGGCCCCGTCCAACCTGGCCTTGAACACCTTCAGGGATGGGGCATCCACAACTTCTCTGGGCAACCTGTTCCAAGATATACAGCTACACTTTTTCTTTGAAATCTACTAAAGTAAGCTTTCTCCTGAGTAGTGTTATCATACTCAGCAGATGACTAGAGACATGGTTCAGACAAGATATGAACATTTAGCTTCAGTAGAGTAGTAGCTGGATTTACATTAGTGCTAAGCCCCCAGAAAATATAGAATTGTGCTAAAATCTGATGTTAATACTAAGTCATGTCTTCCAAGTATCTCTTGAATATGAAGTAGAGGACTTTTACCTTGACATACCATCTCTAGGTCATACAACCAGTTTTACCTTTTTGTTCCTCATAAAATGTGTACATTCATCAGAGAGCTGATTTTCTTTTTAGGCCCAAAGATTGACTGTACAAGTTCTCAGCTAGTTTATGTACTCAATTTGCTTCTTCTTTATTGAAAGTGCAAGTTGCTTCCTTCATTTCTAAAGAAAGTTCATATCAATCATCAGCTCTTCTTGCTACTTACTGTGTTAATCTTCTGTGTTCGGGCTGCTGAGGTGCCACTGTTTTGTGATAGATCGCGAAGGCTCCTTGTTCTGCACTTCTGACTTCTCAGTGCAGAGACTAATTAAATGCCAGCAGCTCTGGACTGTATGTGTGCGATTTCCCCAGCTCTCCACAAGTGACTTCTGAACATCAGTGACAGTTTCCTCCTCTCCCAGCAAGGCAGAGAAGTTATAATAATTGAACCTCTTTAAGCCTTCATGTTTGTTTTTTTTCTAAGCCTTCCACTTCTGTCCCAGTCACCTACCCAGAAAACAGGGATTTCCTTTCCTCCATCCCTCCCTCTCTCTATTTTCTCTCTATATATACAGAAGGGGTTTCTTGAACCATGACAGAATACAGGACAAAGTGACTTTGTTTTTCTTCTCTATTATGCTTTTCCTTTCAAGCAAAGTTAAGACACCAAAGATATTTCTTATTGATTAGTGCCTTTTGTTGTTAGATAAATATGAAGGAAGATGCTTTTCTGGTCAAGAAACCAGTAGAGAATAATCTTCAGAATAAGAAAATGTGCTAGCACGTTCTCAAGCTGTCTTCAGCTTATAGCCTCACTCATAAGGTATATATATCAGAGTAGATCAACGATGTTGAAAATACGACCATATCTATTGCAGGCTTGGGAGATCTAGTGGCATGAAACAAACCCACAAGCTGTGTGTGACTGGTTTCTCTCAGGGGCATCTCCATTCCCAGTGGGGACTGGTATATTCTTTCTTCCCATGTGGAAGTTCAAGGTTTTGTTTGGGATGTTACAGGTTCTGTCTCAGAACATCACACAGACTCGTGCTTTCAGGTGATCTCAGCAGCCATAAGAACTGGACACTGAAAAATAGCTACAGATCCTACATCTACAAAAGAATAAGAATGAAGTGTTAATTGCAGAACTGAAAACTGAATTGGCACTCACACCTCTGCGGTTTTATACCTTACTCTCTACCATACACCTGTTCCACATCCACTGCTGTCAGGCTCTTTTAATGGCATTGTAATACTGTGCATCACATACCTGCTGTGTTATAATCAAGTTGAATCAATGACATACTGCAGGTTATTAATAAGGGAAGGGAAGGGAAGGGAAGGGAAGGGAAGGGAAGGGAAGGGAAGGGAAGTGTTAGATTTGGAGAACTAAACCTTTCTGAAAGGCTTAGCAGTTTCCTTTTAAAGAAAAGGCACAGTGTATTTTTTTCTCTTTTTTCCCTTTTAAACTAACAGAGGTTCTCTACCTCCAGCTAGATAAAAAGGGATCACATGTGTCTATAGGGCTGGGGAGTTACCAAGCCTTTTTTTTTTCCTTGACTGTGTTCCAAGAGAGGTAGTTTACAAACAATGCCTGATTATCTACAAATTTAAGGCATGGCAAACATTTTGATTTTACCAGTTTACAGCCTGAATATTTGATAGCTGTTGTACAATATTTCACATTTGAAAATGAAATTAAAAAAAAAAATATTTAAATTAACTTTGATTTATACTTCCTCCATATAACTGATCCAAACAGCAAAAGTATAGCTCAGATCAAAATTTCTGCCCTAATTGTTAATTTTAAATTGAAACAGCTTTACTTTTTGTCTCAGGCTTCTGTGCTTTGGAGTGGGTCTCGTATGAAAAGCATCCTTTGCATGCATTTGTAATGTGTGGTTTTAAAGGAACAGGACTCTTTCAGTGTCTTGCTTATGCAAATGGTGACTAGTTGTGATTTGGACTCCAGCAGATGTCCAGCACATACTTATTCTGAAATAGTAAGAGAGTTGATATACTGTTCCTCATAAGGTATAATGACAAGTATCTTTAATCAGTGTGCTGAGGGCACCATTTGTGATAATTACTGATGAAGTCTTTAATCTTCACTTGCCTGAAGATAAATGGCTGATCTTTAGAAAGAACTGTAAATGATTTCCTAGCTCTAGCAGAAAACATGCTAACTAATAATGTGACACTAACTGGTTTCTTTAATCATTGGTGTATTTCTTTTCTATGGCTCTTAGTTTTTGACCTGGCATATGCAGAGTACAACAAGGCAATGATCTGCATTAAGGTAGAGTTCAAAACTGGGATTAAATTGGGATTAGGCATAAAATGTGATGTTGAAAAAATTTAGCAGTCTTTTCACTTTGGGTTTCACTGTCATGAAATCATCTGAAGATTCCTGGGAGACTTCAGCCAGGATAGTGATGGAGTCTTCTGGAGAAAATCCTTAGGAATTGCTCTCAATTTGACTGAGAATTTGTTCCTTTCTGAAAATTGATGGAGTTTGCATAGGAGGTTCCACTTTACATACCTGTTTTTTGCTATTTTTCTACAATATGTATGTAATGGAAAGAATCCAACTGCTCATCCTATTTACAAATCTCCCCATTTCTCTGCGTACCACTGTGAAAGAGTTGATCACACCTAGACTTGTGCAACTGAAATAAAGTTTTATATGACTAATTTAGAGTAGTTGTAATTAAAGTGGTAAAAGGCATACTCAGCATGGAGAATTTATTTCTCTTTCATAGCTATCATTAAACTTATATGTTGAAGAACTTATTTGGCTACCATCAACTATAATTTCTCAGTTTGGGGCTGAAATCCACTAAAGTGGCTTGTTGGTCACCCATTCGACTGACATTCTTCAAATTAAAACTTTCCCTTTCCACAGATTTCAGCATTGAGTTTCAAGGAAGTTTGTAGGAGAGGGATTGGGACAGATGTTTCTTTCTTTCTGCCCTGAAACAGAGTGCACAAGTAGCAGGAAGAGCCTTCCCACTCTTCGCTTTGGGAACTGGACTTGGCTGCTCCCTTCGTTTGGTAGAGCTCTCTATGATTCAGTTTTTCCTTCTTCTCAGTACTTTTCCCAGTGGTACTTTGTTGAAAAATTATTTTCATATGCCCTAAAGAACACTACAATAATTCCCACTGACTGATGGTGAGAGAGTTCTTGAAAGGAGACCTAATCAAGTCTCATAGCTTCTGAGCTGACGGTCTTTCCAACAGGAGCACAAATGCCAACAGCAGCACAGTCAAGATCCATCATCTGGAAACTAACTCTTCGCTATTGGCAAGTGTCCCAGACAGCAGCTCAGGGACTGGGGAATAAGAAAAGAGATTCCTTTTTTTTTCCAACCACTTGGTCGCATTTTGTGGAAACAAATCCTCGAGTGACAGCAAAAGCTTGTACCTCTGTTCAGAGCCACCATGCCATAATGACCCAAGTGTCAGTTTCACAGATGATACGAATTATATGTTCTGGTGCAGTGTTTGAGAGGAAGACTTAGAAGTGCAGGCCCTGTGTCATCAGCTTGTGTACAAGCAACTGTCTCTGCTCCAATGATCTTCCAAGTTCTCTGAGGATCAGACAAGTTTCAACAATCTGACAAACAGAAAACAATGGGCTGGGCGAACAGAGATGGGTCAGTGTATGATTCTCAAAAGTCTTGCCAGTGAATACCAATTGTCAATGTTTTAGCCAACATAGACAAAGCATTTTTGGATCTTCACGGATAAGAAAGGCAAAAAACTGGCTGGGTGACTGGGCCCAAAGAGTTAAGGGGACCAAGTGCACATCAGTAAGTTTGTAGATGACACCAACTTGGGCGAGAGTGTTGATCTGCTTGAGGGTAGGAAGGCTCTGCAGGAAGATCTGGATAGGCTGGACCGGTGGGCTGAGGCCAACTGTATGAAATTCAACAAGGCCAAGTGCCGGGTCCTGCATTTGGGGCACAACAACCCTAAGCAGTGCTACAGGCTGTGAGATGAGTGGCTGGAAAGCTGCCTGGCAGAGAAGGACCTGGGAGTACTGGTTGATAGCCAGCTGAATAGGAGCCAGCAGTGTGCTCAGGTGGCCAAGAAGGCCAACGGCATCCTGGCTTGTATCAGGAACAGTGTGGCCAGCAGGACTAGGGAAGGGATTGTCCCCCTGTACTCGGCTCTGGTGAGGCCGCACCTCGAGTCCTGTGTTCAGTTTTGGGCCCCTCACTACAGGAAGGACATCGAGGTGCTGGAGCATGTCCAGAGAAGGGCAACGAAGCTGGTGAGGGGTCTGGAGAACAAGTCCTACGAGGAGCGGCTGAGGGAGCTGGGGTTGTTTAGCCTGGAGAAGAGGAGGCTCAGGGGCGACCTGATCGCTCTCTACAGGTACCTTAAAGGAGGCTGTAGCGAGGTGGGGGTTGGTCTCTTCTCCCATGCACCAGGTGATAAGACAAGAGGAAGTGGCCTTAAGTTGCACCAGGGGTTTAGGCTGGATATTAGGAAAAATTTCTTCACTGAAAGGGTTGTTAGGCATTGGAACAGGCTACCCAGGGAAGTGGTTGCGTCGCCATCCCTGGAGGTATTCAGAAGACTATTAGATGTGGTGCTTAGGGACGTGGTTTAGTGGTAGACTTGGCAGTGCTAGGTTAACAGTTGCAACTGATGATCTTGGAGGCCTTTTCCATCCTAAATGATTCTGTGATTCTAAGATAAGAAAGAAATTAGAAGCCCTCTAATACAAGAACAAAATCCCCTGAAATGAGCTGAAAATAAAGGCTGTTCTGTCACAAAGGACTCTGTAGATGTGGAACACATGGCTGGGGTGGGATAAGCAGAACCCAGACAACAGGGGAAAATGATGGATGTAGAAGTACAATATATCATGTCTGGGAACAGTTTTTTTGAAAAAAAAAAAAAATCCATAGCTCCAAGTCTTTGCATAACTGAGAAATATTTGTGAGTATTCAGGCAGTGAGACATATGAGTATCTGAGTGAGAATCTAGGTCTAGAGATTTATCTAGGGTAAGCTAGATGCATTCAGTATGCATATAAGCTTACACTACTTCTGTGACTGGCATGAACCCTGAGAAATCAAACTTCCAGGTGTTCTGGTTTTACAGTGGTGTTTACCTCTGCTGCTCCCAGCAACACAGCATGGTATTTGAATGGGGCCTGGTGCACTGATGCTGTCTGTGCACTGAGCCACTGTATCATCCCCGCATAGCTGAGCGTGTCATGAAGTGTGTGAAAGAGCTGCAGTATCTTTCTGTCTGTAGCCTCTGACTTCCAGTAGGACAGATAAGACCAAGAGCCTACTCCCATCATTTTTCTTCCTTCTAATGTTCCCAAGATGTTCCCAAACTCTTTCAATGTGAAAGAGAAGGCCATAAGGTGAGTGGAGGTATTATGTCTACTCTCTGATGGCCAAAAAAAAAAAAAAATTATAATCTCACAGGTTTTTATTAGGTCTTGGAGCAATCTGCGAGTCATGTTGGAAGCAGCTCTACCTGGCATTGGCAGACAGAGTCGACTGAAGCAAGGGTGAAGGCCTAAACAGGACAGACGTTTTCCTCCAAAGCTGTTGAGTGTTGAGTCTTGTTCCTGGGGGTGGTGGAGCACTGTTTCTGCTTTACATATTGTGCCCTTCTTTTAAACAAATACAGTTTGGGTCTCCAGAGCTACCAGTCAACCTCCTCTTTCTCATCTACTAAGCTTGCTGGAAATATTTTATTTAAAACCATAAAATGATGGTCTGCAGAATAAATGGTAAGCTACTCATGGCTCATGAAATTTGATTGTCTTTGAGTGTAAATGACTTGAGGGCTGTAATATGTACTATGCATAATACAAGAGGTATGTACCGGGCTAGGGAAATGAACCTGTGAAAATATAATACTTATGCAAATTTATACAGCTCCAGCTATTCAAAAGTTCCCTGTTTTGTTGCAATAAATTATAGCAAATTAATATAATTGCCTTAAAGTAACATAACCAGGAAAGTTTCTGATTAGCCATTACTTCTGTTTCAGTGTTAAAATAGAAATTGTGGGTTTCTGAAGTGATAAAGAGGCCTGTATATTGTTTTATAATTGGTTTTACAATTTGATGTATGTTTGCATGCATGTCAAAGAGGTATAAATGATTCATTGCCTGAGTATGTCATAAGTGAAGACTTCAGGAATGCAGCATAATGACAGCATTAGGCATTGAGTTGTTTCTTGGCAGCAAAAGGCATAGAAACCACATCCCCCTATGTAAAGAAAACAGAGATCAACCATATAGCATGTAGGCTGGAGCAGAGCAATTCTTGTGCAGACTAATCATTTGCAAGAATGAAGGGGTTTGCAACCAGGGCTGTAAAGATTCTTTTGGGGTGTGGTTGGTTGAAATAAAGTAATACTCCAGAAAGAACATGTTTTGAAACATTGCTATGAGAAAAATCAAATAGATCTCATTTGGTCACTTTGAAGACTTGAATTATGTGAATGAATGGAACTATCTGAGCCACAGAATTATCTTTAGCAAAATAGCTGGGAAAGGAATGGAAAATGATTTACAGCAAACCTCGGAGCAGGATCTTGCAAAAGATCTTTTGTTTATTGTTTTTCACAATACAAGAATGGACAAAATTCAGTTAAGCTGAAAAATAGCATATTTAGAACTAATAACAGGATTCTTTTTTCCTCCAATTTTATAGATCGTAAGGTAGCCAGTATAGCACAATGCTGGAAGGTGCTTCCATGAGCTTAGTAGGGTTTGCCACAGTCGTGAAAAATGACTGCACAGTCATTCTTGAAAAACCGTGGGCAATGTGAAGAGTGCTGCATAAACCAATATTTGTGCATTTTGAGATTTTGCCTGAAGGCATGCAATTTCTGAAATTGTCAGGGCTTAGCTTTGGGTTTTCTTTTGTTTACATGTCTGGTCTGTGAGTATTTGATACTTAACTATGGTTGGTTCCAAAACACAAGACTTGTTGGACTTCGGTTCTGATACAGTTTGACAGAGTATATACAAAACAGCATATTTTGCTCACACCTTTAAGGGAAAATGAGAAGTTGATTGTGAACCAGGTAGAAAGAAGGGGATATGCAAGAACATTTGCAAATAATAATAAAAATAATAATGCTATCAATAGAGACTTGATTGCTTCCCACCTGCTGGTGACTCATAGGAACCTACTTGGTAACGGTGTGACTATGTAACAGACTGAAAGAAACAATAAAACAAAAAAAATCTGCCTTAGTAACAAAATGTTAGACTGCTTAAAAAAAATGAACCCATAAAGGTTGAAGTAATTTGTCACTGCCAAATGACAAGTAGATATTTCCTCTTTAGCCATTGTTTGACAGTGTTTCTGATGTTAAAAGCTGCCAACCTTAAGAAGAGATTTGTAGTGTTATGATTGTTCTCATTTGCATCTCCATTTGCGAAGAAGCTAATTAACCTGCGTGCAGCCATAGCCCTGATTATGGAGATTTCCACATTAAACTCTGGGCAAGGCTCTCAAGTAATAGAAGTAATAGATTTGGATGGGCATGGTTGGCCCCATGTCCCTTCTCTCCTTTATGACTGTGTGAGCAAATACTAAAATGACCTACCAAGAAGCTATTTTCAGATAATAACCATTGGAAAGTCATTTCAGAGGCCAAGCAAGTGGAATTAGGAGGAGAGGATCCAATGGGATCTTCTCCAACTGTAGAAGTAGACTGAAAAGCACATGGTACAATTAATAAAAGTCCTGTTCATAGGCAGGAATGACAGTATGTCACAAATCCCAAGAGGCTCATGTCACTGGACCCTTTCTATTAAAATAATTCACAAGCTTTCTTGGTTGCTTAATGTCACCTGGCCAAGTTGCAAGACAGTAGATATGTGTTGCCCACAGCTCATATCAGTGGGTCTCAGTTAGAGCCTGGCTCAGACCTGTAGCTTCATGAGGAATATAGACAAATGCTGTAATGCTCAGACATCCTGTTCCTCCTACCACTTTTTTTCTTTTTTTTTCTTTTTTTTTTTTTTTTTTTTTTTGTCCAGTCTCTCTGATTTCTAGGTTTCCCAAGAAAGGGAAATCTCTCATTTTATATTGCATGATATTTGAATAGTGGTCTTCAGCTTTTGCTTGTGGCAGCATTGAATTAATTAAGGTCTTTTCTGCAAAATGTTGAACTGCAAATGAGGAAATTCATTATCTCATCTAAGCAGGGCCAGCTTTTTGATAATCTTTTTAGTATCCTTTCTGCACTTCTGTCCTGCCTGATTCTTTGTATATTCCTGTCTTTGCACAAGAGCATCCGATTCTTTGCCTTTGAATATTTTCTTTTGCACAAATTTCAAACACAGTTATCTCAATCTGAAAAACAAAGGCTATTTCTACTTGTAAGTCTTATACTAGTCATGAAAGAGGAGACGTAACAGCATACTACTACTTGAAGCAACCAGCAGTCCATTTCCTCCCACTTGTTACACATCTTCCAATGTGAGACTCCAGTCTTATGTCTCCATCTAATTTCTCCTTCCCCATGGATCAGGATCCATGTCCACTTTGTCACCAACATCCCCACTCAATAACTGTGGGGTCTTTTTTCTTCTGCTCAGCTTGTAGGTAATGCAGATAAGAGTCAGTAGGCTCCCTCTTTCAATTCAAATACATTTCTCTAGCAAGTTACTGCTATGTATCACTTGGGCATGATTTATGTACCACCAGGGTCATAAGTACCAGAACCTCCTGGCTGACAGATTCTCATCAAACTCCAGATTTGGAACATAGTCTTCAAAGTAAACAATTTTTCAGGCTACAGTAACACTAAAAATCTATCCTTTATCTTATGGCAAGTTAGTACTCCAGCATTGGAAGTAATTAACTCTTCCTCCGTACATGGACATATTTGTAGCCGAGAATAGTTTTACTTTAAGAGAGTAGCAGGGTGCAAACTGGCTGTCCTTTTTAGGTTTAAAATGGGCCTCTCCATGGGCCACAGGGGAACTTCTGCTCTGGTGCCTGGAGCCCCTCCTGCCCTCCTTCTGCACTGACCTGGGTGTCTGCAGGGCTGTTTCTCTCACATTTCTCACTCCTCTCTCCCAGCTGCTGTTGTGCAGCAGTTGTTTCCCTTTCTTAACTCTGCTCTCCCAGAGGCACAACCAGCGTCGCTCACTGGCTCAGCTCTGGCCAGCGGCGGGTCCCTTTTGGAGCCAGCTGGAACTGGCTGTTATCTAACATGGGGCAGCTTCTGGGCTCTTCTCACAGAGGCCACCCCTGCAGCCCTGTCCACTACCAAAACCTTACCTTGTAAACCCAATACAACCTCTGATGCTAATGATGACACTCCATCTTAAAAGTAGAAAACATAAAATGTTCAATCATTGTGACACTCAATTTTGAGGCAGTTTCAGTCAGCATTTCAGAAGGACAAAAAAGGAACTAAATTTCAGAACACCCAAATGGAGTAAAAGCGGGGCAAGTGCACTGGGTTCTTTCTCAAAACCGCATGACATGTAGGGGGATGTGGTGTCAGCTTAATGGTTCTCTTGTATGTTGTATCGCATTGTTATAGCATTTTCCTAATAAGCGGTAGAGCACAGATTCTGTGATCAGAGACAGGAAAGGATGAAAGGATCACTGAGTTCAGTCCACCACCTTTGTGGAAAACAGTGGAATAGGAATTTATTTTAGTAGGTTGGAATATATTTTCTATAGGAACACCCTGTCTGCATCCTACTGTTTACTGTTTCCCAGTTTAAAAATTGCTATGGCAAGCTGTGTTATGTTAACCGATTCAGCACGTGGTACCTTATCTAGCTTCACAATACAGGGGAGTTTAAAGTATGTTTTAATTCATATCTGTAGTTCATTAAGAGGGTGTGCAAGGTTTGTTTTGGTGCTTAATTAATAGGTCTTGACTTGTTAAGCCAGAATAACTTGATAACTTGTAATCATTATTAAAAGTGCCTTAGGGGAGGGAAAAAAAAAAGTGCCTTTCATTTGACTATCAACAAGGAAATGCTTTCTTTCTGAGTTGACTTAACATGTTCTTTTTTCCCAGTTCGAGCATCGAACTGTAAAATCAATTATTCCCCTAGCTCTAGTCATATGTGAACAGAGATTCAGGCCTGAAGTCACTCTTTCTCTGGCAGTAACTGGCAGTATTTAATAGAGCCTGGCATTTCTAAATAGGAAGCTGTGGTCCTCGCTCTTGCTATTATTAAATAAAGAGCATTTCAGAGTGACCATTTGCTCTGGCTCTGTGCATCAGAAAGCAACACTAAGCCAAGTTCTTTGGTGCGTGCAATATGATACAAGTTCTGTATGTTTAATAGCATATTGTGCCAAACACTGTGAGAGAAATGTCATGTGCAAGAGAACTGTTTTTCAATAATATGTTTGTCAGATGCAAGCTGGCCTGCATGCCAGTACACAATCAGACGGGACAATCTCAAGTAATCCTGCTACTTCGGCCTTGGCCATGTATGGGGAAAGATCATCTAGGTATAGATAGAAGGCCAGGAAATCTGTCCGCTTCCACCTCTGCCATTCTCAGGCATGCGCTTCAGGGCTACTTCAACCCTGTGCTCATTCAAAACCTCTTACCCCTGAGAAAGCTGGCACAAAGCTAAAGCAAAATGATGCCAGCTCACATCCTGTTAGGTTTGCACAACAGGTATTTTCCATATGACAGTTTTCTTCTGTTAAGATTTTTCTCTCTTACCTTTAGACCCTTTCCTTTCCTTTCCTTTCCTTTCCTTTCCTTTCCTTTCCTTTCCTTTCCTTTCCTTTCCTTTCCTTTCCTTTCCTTTCCTTTCCTTTCCTTTCCTTTCCTTTCCTTTCCTTTCCTTTCCTTTCCTTTCCTTTCCTTTCCTTTCCTTTCCTTNCTCCCCTCCCCTTCCCTTTCCCCTCCTGCAGGGAACACTGTGAGGACAACACAAGGTGGGACCTCCACTTGCCTACACACCTCTTCACTTCCATCTCAGGTCTCTTCACTTGCTGCTTTTTCTCTAAAAAGATTCCCAGGAACACACTAGACACAGACAAATACACCCTTCTCAGAGCCAGCAGTTACATCTGGTCGAAGAATCCAGCTCTAAGCATTTGTACTGTTTGAGGAAAAAAAAGTCTCCTGAAACTCAGGACACCCTACATTTCTGTCCCTTTGCCTGTACCTGGAAAGAGATGATCTTTCTGAGCATTAGTTCAAATGTGAAACATAAAAAATGCTACTGACTTATTTATGATGCACTTCAGATTTTGCGAATGACAACCACTGTAAAATAACAAAGCCTGTTAATCTTTATGTGTTGTTTTTATTGTCATTGATATTTCACTATTTCCAGACTGACATAAATATAGCCCCAAAACTAAAGTCTGATTATTGCTCAAAAAGCTGGATCATTAAAAATTTAAATTAAATTAGAAGCTCTGTTACCTCTAGGTGCTAATATGTCACAGATCACTAGGAAAGGACAGTTCAAAACTGTATGAATTACTTTCATTTTTTTTTTAAATAAGCACTGGAGTGGAACTTTTCTGGCTAGCTGAAAATGTCTGCATCTCAGCTTTCAGTTTAATTTTCCTTCATAAACAATCTGTGGAAAGCAAGGAACATTTCTACGGAATAATGCATTATACGATCAACATTTAAGGTAGGGGAGATAAAATGTGCTCCAGAAGTGTCTGTTTCTTTCCATGTGCTATGAAGGGAAACCAGGGTGATTTTTTGAGCTGGAGTCATTTACAGTCCAAATAAAAAATTTAGATATCAATCTCATCCTTCTTATGTGAGCAAACCGGGAGATGTGTTAGAGCTTTGATAATTGCCACCTAGGTAACTAATTGCAATCTTTTTGAAACAAAAGTACTAAGATGCTATAAAATATTTGGGTACACATTCATTCATTCATTCATTCAGTACCAGGCAGTACATAGCAGTGGTGCAAAGGGCAAAATTCCTCCACCAGCTGCTAATCTGCATAAATACGTAGCATAAGGCCATCTCCACCACAGCCAGAGCAGCAGCTGGACGTGTCCTTCCCTATTGCGATGTGTAGAAGTTGAGTCAAAACATTTTTGGTACTTTCTGTTGTCCTTAATGCAATTTTTAATGGCGCAATTTCATTATGCCACTGAACTCTTGTATGTGTGAGTGTGTACATAGTGTGTGGGAGAGACAAAAAATCTGTTAACAAGTTTCCTTTCAAAACCTTACTGGTTTTATGTCTGCTGCCTGCAGTGATGTGTTAAAACAAGGCAGTTCTTCAGCTCAGGGGTCCTTGTTTGATCACAGCAACAGGAGTGGATTTGCTTTCCTTATCTGTTGGTAAGCAGCATGGACTCTATTTAATCAGAAGGGACAATGTACTAATGTCCATTTTGATGTCTACACTGTGTTATTTTGTTTAGGAGGTCTGAATTCACGCTGTATATATGTGTTTGTGTATATTTACAAATATTATATTTGGAATTTATGTATAAAAGTCAGCTTTATATATATTTATATACTATATTTATATACATGTATATGACTGTCTATCCATCTAAGCTCTCTCTCTCTCTTTTTTTTTTTTTTTGGCATAAACATTTATGTTCAGAGAGTTTGAAAAATCAACCACTGCTTATAATTAATCAGTATTGCAGTACCGTCTCTTAGCCAAAGGATACTTCAGAAAGCTTTGCAAGTGTTCCCTAAACCAGATTCTTAATACCTACAAGATGAAGATATGGATTAATATGTGTCATTTTCATACATATGTCTAATGGAGGGAAAGGAAAGCATATGACTTCTTGTGCCAGATGATTCAGTGCTCATCTTGGAAGAAGTATGCCTCCTGTCAGACACCTGCTCTAGCTTTCATAAGACGTTTTCTCCAGTGCCTAATTTACTGCAATTTTTTTTTTTTTTATGACTTTAATTTTCCCCATAGTGATGTATAACCCCAGAGGTCAGGTGGAGGAAACATTTTTTTTCCTTATTGATCATCATCAGGATTTTTTAAGAGTCCTATGTATGTTTTTACATGAAGAGCCATTGTGACAGTCGACACTGCTGATGATATGTTAGGATGTAACTTGACTTAGGCGGTCTGCTTAGGTTCAGTTTTGAAGGTGATACAGGAAATAGATTTGAGACAAGCTGAGGACACTTCAGAATTTGGCTTCATTTCTATTGAAATGAAATTCAAAAATTGTACAATGTACTCTAGAAGAAAAATCTGGAAAAACAAACAAACAGAAAAGACCTATGCAAGGAAGAAAACTTTTTGTTTTGCTTTGGACCTTTAAATTGTACAATATACTGCAATCTGAATATGATTTTGACAAAAAATAAAATAAATAAATACCCAGAGGCTTTATTTGAAATGAAAAAAATTAAAATGTTTTGCTCTGGGGGTGTCAAAATGAGACATTTGGAAATTTGTCAGAGTTTTACCAATTTTTTTTTCCTAGAAAAACTTTAATGGAAATCAATGTGATCTTTGATGCATTTTTGTTTTACTAGAATGATATTTTTAGATGGAAATTTTCCTGTCAAACACTTTCTTGGCCACTTTGTCTTTCTCAGCAATTTATTTTCTCAGCCGTTCTTAATTAAGAAACTACAGCTTGTGGTTTTTAACAGTATCTTGTAGTATTGAAACCCTGAGGCACAACCATTAGAGCTGACCAGGATAATTCTCTTCTGCCTGTTCAGATGATGGTTCTTTTTCAAGCCTGATGGTTCCTGTTTTTCAAGGGTCTCAAGTTAAATACCTTATTCATGCTAATTTTTGTACAAAGTGTAAATTATCATTAAATCTGACTCCAATCTTAAATAATTTTTCTACTGTATTGTCACCCCGGTGGTTTTGGCAAAGTAACACTAACTTTTAGGAGTTAATATAAACGTCAAATTGTACCTTGTATTATGAAATACCAGCCAACATTTTCTTTCATAACAGATTTAGTAAGAAGCCAAGCATCAGTGGTTCCATATGTTGTCAGTAATGTCTTTCCAACTATTGTCCTTTATCAACACTTTTGGATTAGTGTTGCTAATGTCATATAAGTCAAGGGTAAATATAGTATAGTGATTTTATTTTTCTTTTATTTTAAGAACTTTGAGTAATGAAACATTATATTATATGGCAGACTAATAAATCAACGCAAGCAAGACAATTTGTTAAGTTGATAGAAAATGCACATTAAAGTATATTCTAGTCTGAGATATCTGTTTATCTTAGATGTTCACTTCTATGTTTCACTATGGAAGGTACTTAATTTTCCCAATTTTCTAGAACTCTTTCTCCCATAAGCATGTATTTGTGGATGTTAGAGGAATGCTCTTTGTAGGAGCTGGCTTATGTGGTTGTCACCCATCCCTCAAGAAATTTCTGTGTTCACAGATCTGGTGCTGACAGATGGAAAACACAAAGATGTATTGTTTCTTCCCCAGACAAGATCGAGTTTTGTGTATCATGCCCTTTATATATAGCCTAAAGTCTTTCTGTTAGACCAATATTTTAAGTCCCTTTTCCTTTCTGGCTGCCTATTTTCATTACACTTTTAGGCACTTCATGTATTGGAGATGTCTTCATATCTCCCAAAGAAGGCTACATTCAGCCACCATTTAGAAAAATTGCTGGGAGCGCTGGCAGACTGACATACACAGACAGCCTGATTGAATATGCTGTGTTTGCTCAGGAAACCAGGCAAAGAAGAAACATTATCTCACTAGAGAATGGCATCCACAGGCTGATCACTATGGATGTTCGTGTCTTTGAACTATGGTATGCTTTTGAATTTGCGAATAATTTTTCACTCTGGCACAGGAATCTGTAAGTTATTTTCTATTGATGAGTGTATTAGAGAGGGGGAGTTGATTTTTTTTTTTTTTCCATAGCTGAATGGAAGTGTAAATATACATGTATACACATTTCTGTGTATATGTATATATATTTTTATATATATATTCACAATATGTATGTATAAAAATGTTCATAGTCAACCCAAATACAGAATTTTTCATTTTTTTTTCCCATGAAACGTTCTCATTAAAACTACTTCATTTTAAATGATTAAGGTTCTTTTTTTTCCCCTTTTGAATTTCATTTCTGCCATAAGAACCTGTTTGAGGCTCAGGAGAAGGCATTCCCCTGCATCTTTGGTCTTCTCTCAGAGCTCAGTTTAGCATATTTACACGATACTGAAGACAAAAATAATTTTGACATGCAGCCAGTTTTGGTAAATGGGATAAGAACTTGCCCTCCTCTCACCACTGGTTCATTGATGAGGCACCCTCTGCTGAAGTTGTGGGAATTTTACATTTTGCATTCCCAACACTGGTTTAATTAACAGAGATATCACTTCTCCCTCAATGTGCATAGACGTGTGTCAGTTCAAGTGAAAGTTCTTCCTCAATGAGTGTACTATTTGTTTCCCAGAAAGAAGTAAAAAAGAGTATTGAAGGAGGGAGAGAAAGGAAGGTTAGGAGAAATGGAAAAGTAAAATAATTTTAGCCATTTAGTAAATCTATGTTTGCTTGCTGTCTCTGTGGAGGGCTAGATATAGTAGACCTTCATTTTTTTCAGTTGAGTCCTCTGTCTCAACTTCAATATAAGTAATATGATTTTTTTTTTTTTTTTGAAATTACTAGTACGCTTCTGAAAGCATTTCTAAGCTCTTGTAAAATAAAGTTTTTTAGCATGAATTTAAGTGATGTGTGATATAAGGATGACATTCAAGTTCATCTTATAATTATAGTGTGGGGTACTATGATATTAGGGCTGTGCCTGTGTGGACACCCAGTGCACTTAGGCAGTAATACACTGGTGGTCCAGGAACTCCTGATCTTGTTGAGATTTGAAAGAGTGTGCTTTGCCCATATGCTTCAGTCATATCCCTAGGGACCAAAAATTATCATTTAAACTATCTTTTAATCCTTTCTTTTTTACAAACATGATAATGAGGTGTAAACATAATGTATTATCTCAAACCATTAACTATCCTTTCATTTCAAACCACTGGCTGACAGGAGATCTATCTTAAAAAACAATCTCCAGAGGAGAGATCCAAAATCTCCTTTCTCAGTGGTTTTGAAGCTAGACAAAAAAGTAATACGCTAGGTGACAAATACGGGTATGCAGATGAATGGGCAGACACTGTGCTCCCAGAGACTGCATTCATCTTGGGGTGCTGACCTTTGTTCCCCAGTTCCAAGCAGATACCTTGATCTTCGCCAGAAATAGGCAAGGTGGGCTAATACTGCCTGCTAATGAAAAACAGCTGGAGACTGCCAAACTTGTCTATTTAGTCTGCAATGGCTTTTTAGTATCTCAAAATTCTTGAAAAGCCATTTGAATTTGAATCTGAATTATGAAATGCTGTTTTGAATTAGATTAAACGTAAAGGGTCTAATTTACCAACTGTTAGTTCTATTGTTGAACCTTTCACACAGTTAACATACTTTGTGAAATTAATACAAAACAAATACAACTTACTGTATATAACAGAGCGTAAAATCCAATTGGTGCCTTTTGATATTAGATGGATTTGGTACACTGGAAGTGGATATTCACAAATTGTTCTCTGTATTAGAGTAATAAATTGGCATGAACCTTATTTAATTTGTGTTTGTTTTTCTCAAGTAATTTTCCTCTCTCTTGTTATAAAGGAAAAGTACATTTATAAAGTAATACACTCTAATTATAGGAGAAATCTGTTGACTGAAAAGAACATTACTCAGGACACATTCATTTTAAAGGGTGATTTATTTAAATATATTTAGCAGGGATGTTGTCAATAATTTTTTGTTTGTTTGGGGGTTGTTGTTTTTTGCAGGCTATTTTAGCTGGCTGGATAAACCCTAGAAGAACATCTTAGAGGACAGATGGACAAAGGACAGTGATAGTCCAGTGTCAGGATCTAGCTTTGCACAACATGGTCAGACTGAACTGAAGCCTTTCCATTTACAAAACACTGGCAGTTGTTTTTATCTGGCATTTGACGAGGCTTTTCTTTATGTCATCACATTCATATTCTATGATTCTATGATCATGGCTCAATTAACTGAGAAAAGGAGAGATTACATGATCCTTCATTACACCCTGCAAACATATGTAAGTGATATATCCTATCGGATATAATGTGTGCGCCTAGGTGCTCACCTGATCTTTTAGGAAAATGAGTTTCTCCATTTCACAACAAATAAGCAAGGAGCTAGGAAGTATTTTATATTTACTTCCACAAAAATGCAATCAGTTTGATACCTCACTTCTTGGCTAGGGAACACAACAAAAGAGAGTATTCTCTAGGAGATCACAGAATCACAGTGATTAGACAGAGTACAACGTTATTAACCTTATTGTCTCCAGCTTTTCAAATCCAGCACTCAGAGGCCTAGTTCATTCTCCAAAGCTGGTAAAACATTTCTCTCTCCTGAGGTTGCTAGTTGTAGGTTCTGGTGATACACCTAACTCTCCACTGGTAACTTGCTGAACATATAAAGGAATCTCGTTGCTGGGTTAGAATTATAGACTATCCCAAGTTGGAAGGGACCCACAAGAATCACTGAATCCAACTCCTGTCTCCACACAGAACCACCCAAAAATCAGACCATATGTCTGAGAGAATTGTCCAAACGCTTCTTGAACCCCAACAGACTCGGTGCCGTGACCACTTTCCTGGGGAGCCTGTTCCAGTGCCCAACCATGTTCTCAGTGAAGAACCTTTTCCTAACATCCAGCCTCCCCTGTCACAGCTCCATGCCGTTCCCTTGGGTCCTGTTGCTGTCACCAGAGTGAAGAGCTCAGTGCCTGCCCCTCCGCTCCCCTCGTGAGGAAATTGTAGTCTGCGATGAGGTCACCCCTCAGCCTTCTCTTCTCTAAGCTGAACAAAACAAGTGACCTCAGCCATGCCTTGCCCTCTACACCTTTCACCATCTTTGTTGCCCTCCTTTGTACACTCTCTAATGGTTTTATATCCTTCCTAAATTGTGGCGCCCAAAACTGCACACAGTACTCAACGTGAGGGTTCATCAAATAGATGTTGGCAACTGATGGGACAACTTTATTCTTTTTTTCATTTGGGATCAGTGCAGCTGATGTTTTTTCAAACATCATAGGAAAAACAACTCTTACAGCAAATCACTGTAGTCTGAAATTATCAGCATTATTTGCAGTTTGCTTTGTTTTCCTGACTGCCTCTTTTTCTATCATCCCTTGGCTTTCTTGATCTATTTTGCTTCTGACGCTGTTGGCACAATAGAAGTCATACTTTTCTCTGCTGTCAGTACTAGTAGCTGCTATATCATCGTCCATCACTGCTGGCAAAGTACCTTTAGGTGGTAAGTCTTGAGGTGAAGATATGTCAGGCATTCATTTGCTCCCAAAGTTTTCAGAAGTAGAAAAGAGCAAAAGCCAGAGGTACAGTCTACTATTACAGATAGAGATGGTCTTGGAAAAGGAAGACACTACAGATGCATTTTGCAACTAGCATAGAGAAATCTGTCCTTAACTACAAACTAATGAGATTAAAATAACAGTAGACTGAAGGAACTAACTCAAAATGTCTCTACCAAGGAAGCTAACGTGTAATTTCACAATGGGTTTTACAAGCCCAGTGCAGTCATCATGCTTTGTGCGAGCTGGGATTGTCCCCTTCAGTATGAACATTTGATTTAACACGAGTTGCATCTTAACCTGAAGTAAACCCTCTGGAATAAAAGAAGTCTGTCTTCCTGATCCAAAAAGCTCAGAGTTCTGAGCACTTTGTAGTTATTTAATGGGTCACAGCCAGTGCTTTTCCTGACTGTTATTTTTACAGTACTGTTCTTCCTTATAATAGCATGTACCATGTTTGCTATTAAACTTGATCTGTTAGTATTGTAGCGTGAAGCCCTGTTTCGGGCTATAACCTAGGAAATAGTGGACCACCTAAACGGCACAGAAGAACAGGCAGTTAAAATAGAGAATGTTGAAGGTATGAAATCTTCAGACCATCCCAAAGGAGGACATTTCTTGACATTTCTCAGCTTACTGAACAGTGACGGATAGGCTGATTTAGCTCCAGCAGTTTATAATGGCCTCATCTGACAGATGCCTGCCATGCTTGGGTCCCCAGCAGACAAGGATGCACAGACCTTAGCTCACATTAGCTAAACAGTACCTGAGGTGGATTTAATAATCTCTCTTATGTCCTGCTCTGCCTCCTCTGTGTGTGTGACAACTTTCCAAAGAAGCAGTCTTGTGAAGGCACTAATGTCTTAAAGTCATTGAAGGACCAGAGATTTGGAACCTGGTGTCTTTTTTCCATCACGCTCACTTTCCACCTTGACAAGATGATTTTTCAGATTAGGACAGATGTTCCCATTAAACAACAGGATTTCAAAGTCAGTTGCCACTTAATGGAATTGCACCAAAATGCTTCAGCTTAATGATATGGCCTCTTACAAATGCACAGCATGGTCTAGTCTGTGCCTGTTTGGCATTGCCTTGAGTTGCAACTGTGCAGTGTTATTCGTCCCATGCAAAGGTATTCTGAAAGCACAGAACCTTTCTGTGGCACAGATATTCCTCCCAGAGAGAACTGGGACAGGACGAGAAAGGAGATCTGGGAGTAGTCTTTTCAGCCCTCTATGCGCTCATGTATATTATCAATATCTTGCAGTAATTTGAAGAAAGTTTACACCTTGATGCACAACAGTGCCACAGGAAATTTGACTTGTCTGTTGTGGTCATATTCAGTGCTCCAAATTATACATCTCTGCAGGGTAGAATGTGTCACTGGTTGTTCTACATTTCCTTCATTTACTGGGAAGAAGTGGCTACAATTCAATTCCCTGATTTTAGAAGTCAATTTTGTGATGAAAACAATCATCCCCAGCAATGTGTTTTTCTTTATCAGTTCTCCATCTCTCAGCGGAGGTGGTAGCTCAGAAATACATGTCTGTGTTTGCTTGTGAGTCCTTCTCTCAGAGCCCAGGATTTTCTTAATTTTGTCTGCTTTCAATGAAGATATTTGACAATCTGTCTCCTTATGTGTTTTCTCTTCAAGTGGAAGGTATAAAAGTGAAACTTTTTACTGTGAGAAATACCTCAGGTTAGCTTTTCCTTCACTGTACTGCTTAATATAAGAAGATGGTGCTCCATGAAGGAGGAAGTAGAAGCAACAGCTTGTGCAAAATCAGTCTCATCCTGCATACGCAGAAAGCCAACTTTACATTGGAGGACTGCACCATTTGCTAGCCGTATTTCTTCCATCCAAAAGCATATTCTTTTCTGAAAGGAGGATCCAGACTGAATTGTACAGAGTATGGCTGAAATGGTGACAAAGGCTCTGCTCTTTCTCTTGATTCCAGAGGTCCCTAGAGCTCAGAAATGATTAATATGGAGGCGACTTTTTTCTATTAATATAGAAACAACCTGTTCCACCATACATACACTTTTGCTATTCATGCATTAAAAAAAAAAAAAAAGTGACATCATTGCTAGAGATGTCTTTAATAAATAAATGAACTTAGGTTGACATTTAAACTATTCAGGTGACAGATTAGCAGGGCAATGACTCCAGATGCCTGCTGCTTTTGCAATGTCTCTGAAACTAATTGGTCTGGGACTTAATGTTAGAGCATCTTCAGAAATATCTGACCTTTTAAATAGATTTTTGGATTCACACTAATCTAATTTATTTCCTGAAATCCTGAGTAAGTCTATAGAGTTAACTGACAGAAATGCTCAGAAGAGGACACGGACAGGTAAATTCTTCTGATCCTTCTGTCTAAAAAAGAGAAAGTAAAATTACAGTCCTTCTTAACAAAAGCTGATACATTTCAAGATCTCAGGTGTGCATAACAGTGCTGCCAAAAATGGCAAGTCTTGGCTGCATCCCTGAAAAGTGGTCACTGGAGGATGCAAATAACCTACATCACCAGTGAATGTATGGGTCAAATGATTATCCCAGTGTCACACTTCAAGTCTGATGCTTAATAATTAGGGCTGGGACTTGCCTCCTCTCATGCCTACTAAGGAAGGGCAGCCTTTGTCACAACTGTATGGCTGTAGAGTTTAACATCCTGAGAGAGCTGAGCAAATTAAACAGCAGAATTACAAGCCTTCAGAAGATCAGATTTTGGCCTGTTCAGTGACCTGCTTGGCAGGATCCCTTGGGAAACCACCCTGGAGGGCAAATGATGCCCAAGAGAGCTGACTAATCTTCAAGAACAACCTCCTCAGACCACAGGAACAGCCCATTGCCATATGCAGAAGGCCACACAAGGACAGCAGGGATGAACATGGAGTATCTGACTGAACTCAGACACAGAATGGAGGTACACAAAAGGTTTGTAAACAGGTCCAGCCTCTTCAGGAGGAGTACAAAAACTTCCTGAGTATGTAGGAATGCAGTCAGGAAGCCAAAGCTCAGATGGAATTGAAACTAGCAAAAGAAGTGAATGACAATGAGAAAAATTTCCATCATCAACAGCAAAAAGAAAGCTAAGGAGAGTGTGCGAGAGTAACAGGCAACGTGCAAAAGGTTGAAGTTCTCAGTGTTTTTTTGCCTCAGTTTTCATTGATAAGGTTTTTCCTCAGGTCTCCCAGATCCCTGAGCTTCCTAGCAGGAAGAGGATCATGTTAGGAATCACTTAACTCACTTGGACAAATAAGAGTCCATGAAATCAGATGCGATACACCTGAGGGTGCTGAGGGAGCCAGCCAGTTACTGCAAGGCTTCTCACTAGCATCTTAGAAAGGTCATGGCAATTTGGGAAGGTTCCTGATAGCTGGAAAACCAAGTTGGAAGGAGCAGTCACTGCAGTGGAGGACAGGAAGGTCTGCTATTCAGGGTATCCTCAACAGGCTGGAGAAATGGAGCAGTAGGAACCTCATGAAGATTGGCAAAATCAAATGCAAAATCTTGCATCTGGAATGATCAAACCCAGCGCAGTAGTGCATGTCAATGGCCAGCTGTCCCCAGAACAGCTCTGTGGAAAGGCAGCTTGGGGTTCTGGTGGAGAACAAGTTGAGCATGAGCCAGAAATGTGGCCTTGCAACAAAGAAGGCCAACAGCCTCCTGGGCTGCATTAGGCAGAGTGTTGCCAACAGTTTGAGTGAGGTGATCCTTCCCCTCTGCTCAGCACTGGTGGATTGCTGGATCCAGTGTTGGGCTCCCCAGTACGAAAGGTGTGGATATACTGGAGCCAGACCAGTGAAAGTCACCAATGTATTCAGAGACTAGAGCACATAATGTACAAAGACAGGCTGAGAAAACCGGTCTTGTTCAGGGGACTCAGGGAATCTTACTGCCGTCTACAGTATGTAGATCGACCTAAATTATTCTATATTTCTACAATAATGACTGTTATGTTGCTAACATACAATATTGTGAACTATTTTTTAATAATAGTTCTTTCCGCATTCTGTGTTTACCAGTGTAAATCTTTGCAAAGTATATTTTCCTAAACTCCCATGCTCTGTAAACTGAACCATCTAATCTCTAAGAAATTTTATTAATTCAGAAAATTTGAAAAAGCACCATATGAGTATTAGGCAAACACCAATGCATTTAAATCAGAGCTAATTGATAAGGACTTTCAACATCTTTAATTCACACATTTTTGAGCCCACCTGCTGTTGCGCTTTCCTATTACTTTTTCATTTTAGTTTTAAACAACAATTTATGCCAAGAAAGGCTGAAAATAGACCTATTAAAATTTAGACTTGCTCAACAATACAGTGTTATAGTATTGATATGAACTATGAAATTATCTCACATTTTTCCTTCTGCTTGTCAGTGTAGCATTTAAATGCCAGAGCAATTTTTGCTTGAAAAAAACAGCAGTGGATTATAAAATAGGACATTTTTTGTGACATTGTGCATTAATCCACATCAGATTTTCTGTTATTCCCAGCAGCATTTCTTTATGCTGCTTTTTTTCTGTTTTCCATGGTGAGAGTAAAATACAGATTCATGCTGAGGTTAGAGGTTTTGAAACCTTCCAAGAACAACCAACTCAGTCAATTATCATTAGCCGTTTCTCTACGGATCAAGGTGAGCAGTCCCCATTGTGTCTACCACAGAACAGTAGCTAACATCTTGATGTTTTGCACAGAAAGTTGAGGAACACATCCCAGCTCAAGCTAACAGCCATGAAATGTGGGCTTTATTGTGGGACTCAAAGGGAGAACAGGACAGGAGGTGCACTGGCATGTGGTTGGTGAGTCTTCACTGTCGTTCCTGGAGGTGCATAGATGTTGGGGCTGTTGGATCAATAAGTGCCAATTACTCAGTGTCCAAAAGACAATCAGTACGTAGCTGGGTATGTAGGAATTGTATTCTTACCCCATAAATGATCAGCAGTGGAGTAAGTTGCAAATTGGTCATGTTTCTCCATAGCCGGACAGTAGAAGGGTCCTGTCCTGGTGCCTTTGTGAAGCTCATATGCTGTAAAATACAGATCTAGATGTATGCTCAATTTACCTAATGTTTCATAAAGTTCAAGGGCAGAGTACCTTGGTGGCTTTCTCTCTTAGTTTTCATAACCCTTGCTCCTCATGCAAAGTTACTCCTGTGTGGGTGTTGTGGATGAGTGATGCGCTTCCCTTCTAAGACAGAATGAGCAATATGTTTTATTGATATAAGATGGTGATATAATGAAGTTAATGGTAAATAAAACAGTGGTTTAACAAGGTTCAATGGCCAGGTACACTCGGTTACTTACTGAATAGAGGACAGGGTCAGGTGAAATTGTCTAGGAGACCCTCCCATTGAGTCATGAGGTTCAGAGTGGACCCCCTTTCCAAACTCCTTCTCAGAGGAGTCTGGGCATGGCTGGATCCAATCTTAGTCCCAGACTTGGTCAGCAGTTTATATCTAAAGGATTATGTGCACAACGAATCTGAGATGCAACTTAGCAAAGTTTGCAAAGTTTCAGCAACCTGTTAGTCACTTACCGAGGATCTGTTATGGGTAAGGAATCTCTCAACCTCACGGTGTAACCTTGAGAGGTGCCCCCGCTCAAGGGGAGATCCTGGCATGCAGCCCACTGCATGCAGGAGAGCTCAACGGGCTCTGCGCTGCCCCCTATTTATGGGGTAAAATAATTGACTCATATTTGCATACCAACCATATGTTGGTTGGCGCATGCTCAATTAGCCCTTGGCTGTTGTTTGTATCTGTCTCTCCAGAGTGCAGTTTGAGCTAGATGTGGCCATCGTGACCCCTACTGGTGATTATCACTTGAGCAGGATTACGGGTGAAAGGTTGGGGCGGGGGGGGGGATATGCCATCACACTCCATGACACACCACCCCATGACTATAGTCAGTGGGGGAACAAGAACCAGCTCTAATCATTGATTGCAAGTGCTCACAGACCTTTCTGCTGCACCATTTCCAGCAGTTGAAAAAGGACAGCGGTTCCATAATCTGGTGAAAAACAGTAAAATGCATCCTTTACAGAGACCTAGGAAATATGAGCTATTACTGACAGTTGTCATAATATTCCTTGCAACTCTCCATGAAATCCTGGCCCCAAAAACACAGTTTAAGAAACAGTTTTATTTTAAGTCTAAGCAGTGCAAATTTCAAATATAAATTATTTCTAGAAGTGGTGCTTTTGACAGAACTGAAAACTTCTGATTTATGGTGCCTTAATGCAAACTCAGCTTATGTTCTAAGTAAAGAAGTTTGGGAAATTTTTGTATAAATGTGCTGTGGTCTGTCCAATGTCATCTCTTCCCACAGGAGAGGTAATAATCCTGATGTTGATCCTGGAGGACAGAATAACTCATATTAGTAGATAGGATGGCAATGCCATCTGCATTTTTTTCACTAATACTCATAACAAAGCATATCGCAATACCATCAAGCTCCAACCTTCACAGAAGGTGTTAAGAGAATATGAGGATATGTTGAAGCGTTTGGACTGAGGGTTTTAGTACGTATGTGACAGCATTCCTGAGACCTAATAGTTTTGGTACAGTTTGGGCAAAGCATGCACAAAGAATGAGATACTGTTATGGTTATAAGCCTTGCTAGTTAGCTGGTTAGGAGGTAGGTCTGGGTGCAGATTCTTGATTAGAAGTGAAAGGCTGCTCACAATCAGATTTTTCTGGAAACTTCTAGGACAAATGGAGAGCAAGAATTCTAATCTCTGTGTTTTTCTTTTCTTAATACTTTTGCTGTACAGGGCAGCTTTTATGTCCCATCTGAAAACTGCATGCAGCATGCATACAAATGGCATAAGGACCTCTGTCTTCTGCTCTTGAATGCTCAAAGAGGACTTCACATGTATTACACCCTCATAATGAAGGAGATTCCTGATTTACCACAGCTGAAGTTGGGTAAGAGAACAGATATTTTAAATCACTGAATATAGCCCAGTGCTGTGTTTTCAATACATATTTTAGTACCAAAATTCTTGGGCTGTTTAGAGGTTTTAGAGGAGTTTTCTCCCTATTTTCAGATTAGTGTTTATTTTGGCACACTGTTAAAGACTAATGCTTTCTCAGCTTATGAAAATCCTTTTAAAGGAACCGAAGTTGGCCTGATGTGTAGAAGGGTAAAATGTTCCAATAAGTTTCTCAGAATATTTGCCTCTAAATGGTATTTGGACTCAGTTGCTTTTTGAAGACTTTAACTTTGGGTTTTGAATCACCATGAGATCTGGGGAAGACTCTAGTAATTTTTACTCGCAACCAAATTTTTTTTTTTTAAAGTGAAAACAAAAATCTGAAAGGTGATATGAATGTTTTTGAAACGTAATCCCTCCCTTATGCTTTGCAATGCACTTCTCTGCCCATAGTATAATTACATCTTGCTCTTTAAAATGATTCTGCTCTTCTTCCTAATTCATCTATTTAATAGATTTTCTAGTTTCTTGGCAGAGCATTTTTGGCTGGTCAGGCTTGTTGGGTCCAACGTAGAAGTGCTGGCTGGCTGGATTTGCAGGACAGAGCTCAGTAATTTGTGTTTAGTCATGTTTGTAATGACAGTGTGAGCTCCTGTGAAAATGAGGAGCATCCCTGGCTAATTCCTGCTCTCCCACCTGTTTCTTTGAATTCCAGGAATGTGTCTCATCTGTGTTTTTGTCATTGTATGTCTGTATGCACTTTTTTTTAAGTTATCAATTTCATAGAATCATAGAACGGCATGGGTTGAAAAGGACCTTAAAGATCATCTAGTGTCAACCCCCCTGCTCTGGGCAGGGTTGCCAACTACCAAAGCAGGCTGCCCAGTGCCACATCCAGCCTGGCCTTGAATGCCTCCAGGGATGGGGCATCCACAACCTCTCTGGGCAACCTGTTCCAGTGCCTCACCACCCTCTGAGTGAAAAAATTCCTCCTAATATCCAACCTAAATCTCCCCTGTCTTAGTTTGAAACCAGTTTGAATTTGTTCTTAGTTTGAATTTGTGGTATTGCAGGGATAATTACAGTAAGAGAATTGATTGCATTGGCCAGCAGATTTAAAAAGGGAGGGAAGAAACATTTTCCTTTTTCACTGTATAGGTAGTACAAGTACTTTCAAATATAATACATTATTTTGTACAGACTTATGAGCTTGATAGCTTCTATTTTCCACTTTATGTTTTGTTCCCTGATATATATTTCCACTCATGGGAAACCTGAAACTCATGGTGTGGAAGAGCACATACTGTGTTATTCAATTCAGCTATGAGGAAAAAAAAAAAAGGTACAGTATATTTATTTGCAATTTATGAGCTGTCAAACAGAATCCAACATGCAACAAAACCCATGCTTCAGGCATCTTGGTTATCGGGCACGTTTTTAGATGATTTGTGTTTTACCTGGACAGGCTTATAGATTGGGAGATGGCAGGGTTATGTATGGTTGGTTGACCACAACTGAAGAACAGCCCCGGATATGCACATATTGGCTTTCTGAATACAATTGACTTAGTTTTCAAATGACTGCTGGTACTGAAACAGGCTCTTAATTTGCAAATGTAAAATGTACTTGTTGTAATACATGCAAATTTGCTAACTGCAAATACCCTTTTTAGCGGCTTGAGCAGAGCACTCTTTGCATCATTTTATTTACAGCCTGAAAATCTACTGAAGATTTGATTTTAAGGCTAGTCTTCCGAGGCTTGTTGCAAAGCCCAGCAAAATCATGAGGTATAAGATTTACCCAGTATGATGAATATCAAGCTAGTTTTTATAGGAGACAGTTGCCCAGTCTGTCCTTATAGTCACCGGGGAGAAACAGGCCCATTTAAGACAATAAAATATGTTATTTGACAGGTAGTGCTCTCTACCTTAGGATGACATGAACTGCACCTTGTACTTGCTCATTTTTCTCCACTGACCAGGAGAAGAATGTAAATGACTCATTCAGTTTTAGACATCTATATTTGGTGAGATTAATTTTGTCATAGGCTTCTAAAGATAGTTAAGATAAATACAAGACTATAAATCTCCTCTGCGGACTTTCTTAATTCTTTTTTTTCTAGCCCCCTGAATAATATATTAACAATTTAATAGTCTAGTTTAGACTTTAAAAGTGGAAATTATTGCTTCCCAAATTTTACTAGCTGAGGAGAGTTCTTTTTGAGGTGTTGCACATCTCAGTCTGTCCTCTTAAATTCCTTAGTATTATTTAAGAAGAGTCATTTGGGGATTGGGGAGGGGATTGGTTGGTTTGTTTCTCTGCTTTGTTTCTTTATGTGTACTCTTAGAAAATTCCACATTGCAAAATCTAGCTGCCAAAGTTGGAGAGTTGATTTATGTCTTCCCCCGATTTATAGTTTGTGGTGCATTTAATGTGGAGCATCCCTATGCTGGATTCTCTCAGGACTATATCAAAGCAATGCTGCATGGTCTAGGGGTGGTGAGGTACTTCACACTCCACAGGACAATATAGAGGTGCTCAGTCTATTACCAGACATACACGTAGGGTATGAATTACATGGCCCCATGTAGCACAATAAGGAGAACCATTTATTGCGTATCATTTGCTCAGACTTTCCAATAGTGAAACAATATTGCATTTAGTTCAGGAGTTGGCCATAAATCCCAGAATCACTGAGTCACAGAATGACTGAGGTTGGAAGGGACCTCTGGGTCCATCTGGTCCAACCCCCTGCTCAGGCAGGGCCACCTACAGCAGGTTGCCCAGGATGACATCCAGGTAGCTTTTGAAGATCTGCAAGGAGGGAGATTCCACAACCTCTCTGGGCAACCTGTGCCAGTGCTCAGGCACTGCACAGCACAGAAATGCTTCCTGATGTTTAGACAGAACATCTTGTGTTCCATTTTGTGCCCATTGCCACTGGGCACCACTGAAAAGAATCTGGTTCTGTGCAACCCCCTTCAGATATTTATATACATTGATAAATACCAAAGGCTAATAAGCAAACTTCTGGTAAGAGAGAGGGTAGACAGTGAAAAGCCCATTTCTGTCCTCTGTGTCCTGACAACAACCTTCCAGAACATCTACAGGTTTAGTGGTTCAGGTCACACAAGCAGAAGTTGTATCTGTACTTCTGCAAGTACAAGGTGTATTGTGGGGTGCCCACATCTGAACAGAAACTTGTCCATTGGCGAAGAATGTCAGATGACCTATTTGTTGTGTGAATAAACAGTAGAGCATTAACATTTCACATCTACTGTTCTCAAACCTGATCTGTTTCTTTCTCTGTGTTTTTTCCATAGAAGAGCTATCCATGGAAGATACGTTATCTCAGCTTTGTACAGAGTTGCAGGTATTTTCTTCAAAAGAATCAGTCTGTGCTTTTTGCAAGTCCATTCTTCAAGGGCACTGAGACAGCCTAATCAAGTGTCAGAGTGGGGAGAAAGGGAATTTGGTGCCAGCAGAAAGTTTGCTGAATGTTTCTTTTTCACAAACAATTTCACATAATTTTGATTATTCACTTACATGATGTTTCTGTCACTTTTAACAAGTCACCAGCTGGATTGCTTTAGCATCCTTCAGTGAGTCTAGCTCTGAGTGTCAAGAGTATGCACAAAAAATGATTTGGGGATAGGTTGCAATTATAGCTTTTGTGCTGACAGGAGAAAAGATCCTTTGGCAGGTTGTGCAGCCATATTTTTTCAAATAAAAACACCTAAATGTGTAAGGAGGCTCATGGAAGACACAAGTGATTTTGGCACAGTGATAACTGAATTACTGTCTTGAACTTCTGCTGTGTTGGTTTCAAGTGAGACACAGGCAAGTTGTCAAGGGTGCCAGGAAGAAACGCAAACTTCGGTTGATCACTGGGGAAAATGTTTTATAATCAGAGATTTAATAGATTTGATTTGCTCAGTTTATTAGCAGGAAGACAGCATAGGGAAGAATGACAAAATAACAATTAATGAAGGGAAGTTGAAAGCAAACAAACTGCAAGTACATTTACACTACAGTTACAAATGGTAAGCTAATGTTTGTCAGCCATGTGCGAAAACTGTTTGAAATGGCAAATTTCTTAATTTTAAGTCATTAAGTTGGATTCTTCGAAAGAAATTTGATTTCATCTAAATTTGATTTAGAGAAACATAAGTTACGGGGCTCAACTCAACTAGATTGCAGAAGTTTAGAAGCCTTAAGGGTATATGGTGTCAGACAACGTTCTAGAGACTCCATAGGACTCATTGTTTATGAGTCCAGCAAAGTCCAAAATTAGCTTGGCATACATCAGAAAATGTCAGCTCTAATTCCTCTGTATTTTCTAATTCCTGTCCAATTCTTGTTCTCCTAAAAAAACTTCTTGACTTGTTTTGCATGGTCGTATTAGTAAAGCCAGACTGCCCTGAAAAGTTGTTTGAAAGCTGTCGGGAACAGCGTGGTAGCAGATAGGAGAATACAATATCTAGAAAGGCTGTCTGGGGTGTTGTAAAAACTTAACTATGGTTTTCCTGTATGCCATGAAAATATTTGGCATTAGCATCCTGGGATCATAGCTTTCTATGGATAATTTAATGATTAAGACAGTGAATTTGCAGAGACTGTTAAGACATAAATGTTGAGATCTTGTGCAATCTTGTTGGGACATAGAGGCAGCATTGACCATCTCTGCAATGTAAGTGCAGAAGTTGTATGGACCTCTGTATTGTGTTCAGATGAGTATTGGCAAAGCTCTCCCAGTATTTTGCCTCTAGGAATATGTGAACTGAAACCATTTCTCTTCAGCAGAAAGTACGAAGAGCAGTCATTTATAAAGGAAGAAAATGCAATTAAAACCATACAGAGAGAAGCCTGTGGGGTTAGTTTCCCATTACCACTGTGTTACCAGAGTCAGGTCCACTTTTAAAATTAAATAAAAACAAAAGAAGAGAAGAAAGTGAGTATTACCCCGTTTTGTATTCAACCCAAAGACACAGCAGATATTCAAAACAGGAGAAAATGGAAGGACAATATTTTTTAATTGTGTGATTAATTGTGTAATTAATGTGTAAACAATTGAGCAAAAATAATTCCTCCAACCCCCCCCCCCCTCTAAATTTGTTTTGCATAACAGTATTGTTAAAACCAGACTACCCTGAGTGGGGTTTGAAAGGTGAAGTCACAGTGAACTGCCCAGCAGCAAGTATGTGAGCAGAATAGCCAGAATCATATTTGGTGATCATTTTAATTGCTGGGCTTTGCTTTCAGGAACTGAGTCCCAGGGAATTAACCTTCATTGCTAGGATTGCCAGGCTTTTCCTCTGTGTGTGGCAGGGCAGAAAAACTCTCACAATTGGAAGGTTTTCTTTCCTTCCTCCCTCCCTCCCTCCCTCCCTCCCTTCCTTCCTTCCTTCC
>VXAA01006356.1:194166-217084 GCA_013399115.1 Anseranas semipalmata
CCTTCCTTCCTTCCTTCCTTCCTTCCTTCCTTCCTTCCTTCCTTCCTTCCTTCCTTCCTTCCTTCCCCTTTCAAAAGGTTAAGAATCAATAAACTAGAAAAATAGGCATCATACACCTGCTCCTAGTATGACTTACATTAATAATGCATGTTCTTTGAAGACTGTGCTTTCAGTCTTTGACGTAAGAGGTAGCTTACTGGCTAAATTTCAAATAAAAATAAAATTGAGTACGGAAATAAAGAAGTGCCCTGACTCTGCAGAGTTATGTATGGAGAGTATTTTTTGTCTAACAGCATCCTCCTGATTTCCCTAGTACCAGAATAGGAACTGGAGCTTGTACCATTTTGGACAAATCATTAAAACAGAATAGCACCCAAACAATGTAAACTCTGACGATATCTGTGGTTATTATCCATACATACATTTTCTCTGTTTCTGTCTCACACAGTTTGCTTCTAATTATGACTTAGTTTTCAGTGTCACCAGTCCGGAATTCACTGCATAATAAAGTGTGCAAACAATAAGCAGGCTTTCAGCTAGATTGCAATTTTAGCCAAAAAAAAGACCTGGCCAAGAAAGAACAATTCCCTGTGGTATTATTTCTGGTGCATTTCTGAAAGTATTACCTGTTTCATGGAAGCAGACAGGGTCACTAGGAATAGATGAAGGCTCAGTTGCATGCTTTTTGTGCCAGCCCAGTGGAGGTAAAATGCAAAGTCTGTCTAAAGAAATTGCCAAAGAGGGAGGTCGGTATGCAGAGACTTGGCTGCTGACCTGCACTCCCTGGGCTGCAGTGGTTCAGTGCAAAATTGCAGCTGAGAGCACGAAGGGCCCCATCCCATCACAGTGTGGGACAGAAGCAACAGCAGACTCTGGGATGTCTGTTTGCATCGTGTGTTGAAGACACAGTGAGTTTTTGCCTTTTTTTTTTTTTTTTGCTATACTCACCCATCTGGCATCCTAGTGTGACGTGGCTGAGAAGGCTTTTTTTTTGCAGTCAGAAAGGAGACAACCGGCCATTCTTTATTATTTCAGAGCATCCAGCACCATCTGGTGGGTAGTTTGGAATCTGCTTTCTTTGTTTTTTTAGTTTCTATTTACTACATCTGCAGTAATGTTTCTGGAAAGATTGAGACTCTTCCCACTTCACAGAATCACAGAATCACAGGAGCACAGAATCACAGAAAGGTTAAGGCTGGAAGGGACCTCTGGAGGTCATCAGGTCCATCCACCCCTGCTCAAGCAGGGCCACCTACAGCAGGTTGCCCAAGACCAAGTCCAGACAGCTTTGGAAGATCTGCCAGGGGGAGACTCCACAGCCTCTCTGGGCAACCTGTGCCATTGCTCTGTCACCCACACAGTAAAGAAGTGCTTAACTGATGTTCAGATGGAATCTCATGTGTTCCAGTTTGTGTCCATCGCCTCTTGTCCTGTCATTGGGCACCACTGAAAAGAGCCTGGCCCCATCTTCTTTGCACCCCCCCCTTCAGGTATTTATACACATTGATAAGATCCACCCTGAGCCATCTCTTCTCCAGGCTGAAGAGTCCCAGCTCTCTCAGCCTCTCCTCATAGGAGCGGTGCTCCAGTCCCTTGATCATCTTGATCTTCTTTCTCTCCAGTAATGTAGCTGAGACTCTTTGCACTAAACCTCATGGCTTTTAAAGAGTAAAAGCAAAAGTATCACCTGCATGATTTGGGTTAAAATAGCTCAAAATAGTAGCTTTAATAATAGTTCTAAATCAAGAGGATTTGTTGTTGTTGTCATGCCACTGTCTTGATCTCAAAATATCTTTTCTCCCCTCCAGCTGTTGAGCAATCCAGAGAAGATAGCAGAACAGATAAGCAAGGACCTCACCTGGCTTTGCTCCCACCTCCTGGCCCTGTGGACCCAGTTCCTGGAGGTGGCAACACTCCATCCAGAAGTCACAGCTTATCTGACTCAGGAGCATCATATGCTAAGGGTAATGTTGAGAAGTTAAAAGCAAGTTCCATAATGGTAACCTCTTGAAAGAAATTAGTGATGTGTCTGAATAGATACTTCTCTTACTATTATGCCTGTATAAACCTCTATGGGAAATGTGGTGAGTAGGACAAGGAGTAAAGAAGAGGATTTAAATATAGATTTCAATTTTTGGAATGAAGGATATTGCTTTCATGGTACTCAGAATCCTGTGTAAAATGAGTGTACTCTCAATACCAGAATCCAGCATGGAACGTGAGGTGAGTGAAAAGAGGTAGATTTTCTCCATACTGGCTAGGTATCCATCAATCACAAACATATGTTTTAAAAGGCACAAGCATCACAATGAAAAATAACCAGAAGATGAGTTTATCTCAACTTCTTTCACAAAACTATCATGTAGAATATAGATTTGTTCTCTTCACTGTCGCATATATACAGCTAGTTCTTGCCTTTCTCCTAGTGAGTTTCACAAAATGAAATGTTAATACTGTTCATGTGGAAATTGGTTCTTGATAATAAAGAAGGCACAAAAACAATTGCCTTTTGAGCTAACTTTGTCAAGTCTGCTTACCTGATTAGTTCAGCAAGTGCTGTGCCTTCCATGAGGATGTTTTTGGTTATTGACCATGCATCACTTCCATCAGATCGGCTGAGCTGAACTCATAGCCTGATCTAATAATTAAAGTACAGACATAGTGAAAAGGGTAGGATTCATCTTGCTTAGCTTTAGAAGGCTACAGTGTAGGTGTTAACATCCCAATTTACGTATTGCTTCATGTTAAAGTCAGTGGAGGTTCAGTCACTGGAGATGAGAGAACGTTTATGCTTGCAAAAGGGAGACATAAAATTCAGGAAGAGGTGAATGATACTGAGACTCCACTGGCTGTTTTATCTATGTCTCCTTTGACTGTGAGAGGACCTGGATGGCTCGATCAGCCAAAGGACCCAACTCTGTAGACCCCCAGCTCCAGCAAGGTGAATCCCAGTTTTGACTGGTGCCAACTGCTGGCACGACCTTTGGCAAATTTACTTTTGTGTGCTTCAGTTCCTCCCCATATAAGCTGTGTGTAATAATACTTTCCTAGTTCTGGAAAACAGTTTGAGAGCCCCAGATAAAACAATGCAGTCTTTTTAAAGAGGTGCTAGTCCTTCTTTTATTAGAAAATCCATTTGTTGAAGTACAGCTGGGATTTAGGGAGATGTTGAGATGCTATGACGTGTGCTTTTCACTGCCATTCTCTGACACCATAATAGAGGTCGCTCTTACAAATATTATTAGTAATGTATGGGCTGCAGTTTAACAGTTCAGTACAGTTGACTGCATATTATGATGGATTGATTGAAACTCCAAGCTTATCCCAGGGCAGATAGCAACACTGAATTTTTTATAGCTTATTTCACACTCTGTGCTCTGCCAGACACTTCAGATCTGTGGCTCTTTTGTAATTGATTATCCAACACTGAGCAGATCTAATGTCTATGAAGAGATTTGAAGAGCTCTCATTTGTAAGTATTGTGACATAGGCAGATGTGTTTCTACCACGATAGGGCTTATTCTCCTCCGGGCTGATGTATAAAACTTCCTTTTTTATCTTGGGAACTGCTGTGAATGTTCCCACAGAAAAGATGATCAGTTATGAATTATTCTAATTTGGTAACTCACTCCACCGCTGCTGTGATTTGTACAGTGAGAAAGGAAGAAATACTCCTCATTTTAATATTACAGGGAAAAAAAAAAGGTAAATTTGACATCTTTTAGAAAAGTAGTCAGAAGATGCACGTAAGAAAATCTTGATATACTCTCAAGGGACACTTCTTCCCTCCCAGCAAAATATGCAACAGCACGAGCTGCTTTGTGCTGCGCTGCGAAAGTGAAGCAGAGTTGAGCTCTTTGTTTTCTTTCTGTCACCAGAGCAGTGCAAAGCAGAAGGAGCATAGTAAGGAATCGGGTCCTGACAGTCATTGCTCCGTTTTCAGCTCGATTGTACTTGGCACCTTTCAGCGGATCTTAGGGTTAACTTGTGCGTTTCTCCCTCAGGTAAGGAGATTCTCAGAAGCCTTCTTCTACACTGAGCACCAGAAACTCTCTGTGCTTACATTCCAGGAAGGCCTGTAAGTAACTCATTGACTGTTCCCTGTCGCTGGAATGGTTAAGAATGTAGTTAAAACATTTTTCCACCAAGGCTGAGGTCTTTTCTGCTGGATATGGAGGGCTTTGGTTTGAGAGAAGTCACTAGGTCTATTCTAGCTCCATATTGTAAGCCCATTGAAATCAATGTCAAAAGTACATAACTCTGATCAGGCCCTGGAGATGATTCATTTTAAGATTCCTGTAAGATATTTCTTTTTCTTACTCCCTCTCTCACATGACTTACAACATCAGGGAGTGACTAAAGCACCGTAACAAGAGCCTTCTAGGGATATGATGCAGGAATCCTCTTTCCCCACCTCTCTTCCCAGTTGGGTGCCTGTCTCTTCAGAGCTTTTCTCCAACAACACCAGCCTTAGGGCAGACAGAAATATTTTTGATGTCTTTCTTCAATTAACTTCCTAACCTCCCTATAGCAGACCTAGTACTGGCAATTTTAATAGGAGGTAACAGCTGAAAAGCAACAAAAAATTAACATTTATGAGTTAGCTTTATACTCTCCCTTATAATATTTTAGGCAGTCATGGATTTATTTTGGTCTTTAGTCCAGCTCTACTTTCTATAGCAGAAAGGATGATCTGTAAGTGCAGACAGGAGCCTTGATTCATTAAACAGCCAATGCAAAGATGTGAATGTTCACTGAATGCAGCAGTGGAGGACCACATGGGGACACCACCACATTAGCTGGAGGAACTGTAGGGTTGATGTGAACTCAGGGCTGATAATTAGTTGATCAAGAATCAACAGTGGAAAATGGTCTGGGAAAATAAACATTGCACTGTGCTGCATTCACAAAACCATGCTATGAAACGTGAACAAGGTCATTGTTTCTATCTGCTTGACACTGCTTGCTTGGACCCAACCTGGAGAGTATGAGGAGCCAATTTTAAAGCTACACTAGGGCAAATTGTGCCTTCAGTTTTAGCCAATGATCCCAAGTGGAGAGCATGGATAATACTCAGGACCTGACCCCTGAAGACAGAGTTCAAGGAAAGCTGCTCAGATTTGAATTTCAAAGTAATGAGGGATGTCCAAACTAGTGCTGCTCTGAAACAGGCTGTCATCACGGGAGGACCACAGCATTACCAGAATGGAAACCAATCTTTCAGAAGTGGCTTAAAGGCCATGACATCAGGTCTTGTCATGATGATAGGGCTTAAGCGAGACATCTGTTTCCAACCAAGAGCAAAGAAGAAAACGACTTTTTTCAGAACTGTCACTAGGAACATTAAGGCTGATTTAGTGCTGGTGGAAAGGGCCATGACTTCATTAGTGGATGGGTTATACAAGGCTACCTTGTTCTGCCAAACTAGAGCAGGGTCATGGCTGCAAGGGCCCAGCTGTGCTCATTTAGTCTTCCCGTGTCAGGTTTTAAGTAAGCTGTGTACAAGGAAAGACCCATGTCAGGACCCTGAGGTGAGGACAAAGACACTCATGGCCCCATCCAAGCAAACACAGCTCTGCACAGGGAGAAGCCTAATTGCATGAAGTGCCTTTATTTCTCTAGACAGCCACAGAGCTAGCCCATTTCCTACAAATAACCATATTTTTTCCTCAGTGATTATCAAAGAGAGAGAGTACAAAAAATAGAATAGTTTGCAAATGCTAAAAATTGATCTAGGCAGTAAATTTGGTCTATACAGGCCTCATGGTAGAATCCTGTTTTCCTTTTGGTTGTGCTAGATGGTGCAGTTAGAAAAGCAGAATCTTGGCTGCCAGAGTATTATTAGTGGTGGGTGTGCCAGCAGGGAGTATTAATTGAGTTCAAAGAGGCTGCAGATGAGATCAGCTATCAGTGTGCCAGGTGCTGTACAAACCATGCACCTACATGCATGGCAGTAGTGAGTCTACTTCTCAAATAGAACAGGAAATACTATTTCCAATAGGTTGGGTATCACACAGGATGGGAGGCTCTAGCAGGTGACATGGCCTCCCGATACTTCACAGAAAAAAATATTTTTTCCCATACCTATCAGGATTAATGATTCATTTTTCATGTGCCAGAGACTGGTCTCAAAGCAAGTTTACTTAATGATTTTTACGTGTGGCCTTTAGTATAAATGATGATGCTATTTATTAATATGTCAGTGAGATCTTTGTTATGGTGCAAGGGCTTAAATCCAAATACCCAGGTGTTGCTGCAGGCAAGACTGAACAGTTAGCTGTTTGTGACTTCTGTCTGAGTCATGTTTTAGCAACCAATGACTTGCTTATCTTTGAGGAAAAGATAGGTGGTAAGAGCAAATGATAGACAACAACAATTATGTTCTGAATTTGAAGCCAGTATGTTGGTTTGTACAAATTTTTTTTGTGTCTGGATATAAGAATCTTCCGTGCTGGCATAAGGGCAGACCAATTGAATTACAAACCTGTTGTTTGAGTTTTGCTTCATAATGTATAAAGAGTGTTTCTGCCAGTTAACTATCGCATGATGATTACCTGCCTCCTGCCAATGATAATCCGAAATATTGCCATTGTGCTATGGGACCTGTCCAGAATTGCTTTCAGGTGACAGCCTACAAAAAGCTTGCTTCCTCCCTCTTTATTCCTTAAGATAAGCAGACTAATTCATGAAAGACTCAACACAAATAAACAAGCTTTGCATTTGATTCCCCATTTTTTGAGGAAGATGCTTACATAGGAAAGCTCATCAGAACTAAACATTATTGTATTTATTATAACCAAACCCACATCCGTGTGCCAGCTTAATGTAACATTCCTTGATGAAAGCCAGGTAGCATTTTACATGTGCCAAAAGGTGGAACAGAACAGTTAATTCTAGTTCTACCAACAAGCAGTAGCTGTACCAATGTGCCTTAGCTCTTCCAGATGTGTATGTGTGTGGGATATTGCAGTGCTCTGAGGACTGGTATAAGCGAGATAGAGGGCCTGCCATGCGTCCTTCCTGGCCTTGTTCCTCACTGTACTGGTCAAAGAAGTTTTTGATTATCGCTTCCCACACCTGGGTTTTGAAACCCTTGGCACAGTCAGAGCAACAGACCTCTTTTCCTGATGGGAAAGCCAGTTGAGGGATCCAGTCTCAGCCAGCTGCAGTGACCCATGGGAGGGCAACAATGAGTTACGGTAGACATCAGGAGCCTGTGGCAGGAGCAGCAGGAGCGATTTTCAATAAAGAAAGAGGTTTTGCAGTGAGGGAGTGTGCAAGTTGTAGAAATCTCTAACTGAGCGATAGAAATCAGCTCACAGAACATGTCCTACAAGCACTGAGTACTGCCTCGTGTCCTTTCAAACACGCTGCCTCTGTCTTCTACTACCATCCCCCAGTCAGTAATTGAGTATGACTAAAGTTGTCCACAGTCTACAATACTCACAGTATTTGTTGTGAGATCTGAAATAGTTTGTTTGAAACGTCTGTTATGGACACAGGTAAACATTATTACACTAGAAGTACTACTGCAGTGTGGTGTTTCTAACCTTAAGTTCTATTCCCTCAAATCTACTTTTCCATTTGGCTGTTTACACTACTTACAGTTTTCAACCACCTGCAGTACCCTTCTATCAAAACAGAAATGTTGCTGTCTTTGTTCTTCATCCTCCTGTTAGCACAGTGCAGTGGGAAATACTATTGGACCACTGGGTGTCAGAGATTTTACATGTTCATAGAAAGAAGTTCTTGCTATAGATAACTTACATGGTAGAGTTGTCTAGAGGTTGCATGTCTTTATGTCCATTCTGAGTGCTGTGGAGCAAAATTTTAGTTCATTCCTTCAATTGGGTTAGGTTAGCCAGAGAGAAATTCAGAAGATGAAAACTCCATCCTATTTCTAACAGCTTTGTGCAGATATACTTTTTGTTCTGGTCATGTAACTTGGCTGTCCTTTCATCCTTGTGTCTTCCTCTGTGTGTGATGCTCCTGGTGTAATGAGCTCATCTCCTTTGTGTGACATCCTTCACCACACCATGGCGGTCTTTATGCTACTCCATAAATAGAGCCAGATGTGGAGTAACTAGTTAGTATTTTACCTAAATTTGCCCTGAGAAACATTTTGTAATATGAAGAAGAAAGAGTATAAATACTCAGCTTTAGTCTTAGGGCTAGCTCTGCAGCATGGTCCATGGTGTAGCAGACTGGGAGCTATTGCAGCTTGGGAGGGAATCTCTGAATGAATGAGCAGCAGAGGACATTACATTGCAGGTTGTGTGGCAGATAGGTTGTAGTGGTGACAGAGAGAGAGGACAAAATAATATCTTCCCCCTAGGGAGTTCCTGCAAAGCTTCTTTCTGCCTAGTTGACTTCCAGCCTGCCCTGCTGCATGGGATTGTGCCATCGCCCATGCATACCTTGGCATTTGTCTTTATTGAATTTCATGAGACATCTGCCTGCTCATCTCAGTATTATCTGCAAACCTGCTGAGAGTGCACTGTCCCATTATTGAGGGAGTTAAATACAGACATTAAATGGTATTGCCCCCGTATCAGTTGAAGGGCTGCCTGGCTTGCAGGAGTGACTGAGAAACAGCATGGTAACCATTCAAATACTCAATTTCTTTTGCACTTCGCTGCCAGGATCCAAAGTCACGGACAAATTTCTACAGAAATTCGTAATTCAGAGTACTTCACCAGCATGCCTCCACTGCCAGCAGAATGCCTCGACATAGATGGGGACTGGAACACGCTTCCGGTTATTTTTGAAGATAGGTACATGGATTTGCCTTGCAGAGGTGAGTGAAACACCCCAAGGTACATGAGACAGCTTGAACTGAGGAGGTTCACTTCCCCAGCCCAAGGTAAATGATCTTACATACCTTGGCTGGTTCTGCCTTGGGTCAGAGCATAATTCACTATGTAATATAGCTGAATATGTAATATAGCTAAATCCTCTGTTTTCCCTAGTAGCGAACTTTAGAGTACTTTAGAGTATTTCCTGTAACTTCATATTTTTCATCTTCCAACTAAGATGTTTAGTTGAAAGGACTGGAGGCAAAATCTAGAAAGAAAACAAAACCTTTCGGATTTTTGTTACGGTAACCAACAGCACAACGAATTTCAAACCCAGGGTGACATCTAGTGTTAAGAAAACTCAGAACAAAAAAACTCGCAATTTGTGTGAAGCCCAAAACAGTCCCTGAAAGGTAGTATTGCTTTTCAAAAAAAATAATTTCCCCTAGAGTACCCAAACCAGATTTTTCATTAAGAAAATATTTAGTTCTGCAAGTTTGTAGTAAAACCTCAAAGCCCTTGCTTCCCTTTTCTTTTTCACAACTATTAAGATTAGCAGAGAGTTAATATATATTAATATCATAAGTGGCCATAGTCCAGTAAATATGGCCCGTGGTCCAGAATTTCTGCTATTCCAGAGCTATCAAACTGTGTAAATCTTGACAATGATAATTACAGATATTTAAACCATTAAACTCAGTATTAAACTGATTCATAAGCAAGATCTACACTACATGCAATGTGGTACAACAGCAGGATTGCAAAGAAGTCCCAGCTCTGATTGATTTACCAATTCTAGAAACTAGCAGTGTAGATACAGTTAGACTGAGGAAAGTATATTTTATTGATATTGTCTTTTTTTGGCCTAACTATAGCGGCTTAGTGAGTATAATTCTAGTTAAAAGCACTCTGGCATTTGCATTTATAATACACCTCTAATGTAGAGATAATTTATATAACATAAATATACATGCTTCTCTAGGCCTTACAATCCCTTTTCCAAGTCCCACATCACACTGAGGTAATATGTTGTGTTCTTGCAGATACCACTTCTTTTTTTCTTTCTTTCAGATCAGAATTTGGATGTTTTCCCGGATTTTGAGGTTCCTGCAAATACCCAAATGGATGTAATAGACGACAAGGAAGATTGTTCATCAAATGATGCCACTGCAGTAACAAAAGGAGACTTTGGGAAAGGTACTCTGCTAATACACACAGACAGGATAAATGGGAATCCCTCCTGCTTGTACAGCGGTACCAAAGGTGCTGCTTATGCAGCTAAGGGTATAAACCAGCACTCCACTTCTCAGGTATGTACAGCGAACAAAGAAGGCCAAAGGAAACCTGAAAATATTTTTGTTTCAAGTAAGGAAACTACTTCTGACTCAGAGCCAGGCAATACAGAATGCACATCAGAGGAATTTAAAACATGCAAGGAAGTTTTATTAAAAGATGATAGACTTGCAGTGGGTATTACCTCTGGAGACATGAAACCTAGCAATAAGGATGCCCACAAAAGTGAGCCCGTGTTAATTGTCAGTGCTCAGTATGAGTGCGGAGCATGTGGAACTGATGGCTTGGAAGACAGGACTGAAATACATAAAGCAGCCAAATCTGGTCATCCTGAGAATAATTTCACTTCTGAGCTTGCACTGAATGAACTAACCAGTCTTGAAAAAACAGCAGATCCAGGCAACAAGGCTCTGCTGCCTGTTTTGAAAGCTTTGCCTACCCACAGCTTGGAAGTGAAACTGTTTGCAAAGGAGCAACGAGCTGAGGAGTGTGAAGAATTTACCCTGATGTCAGGGGTTATAAAGAGATCCTCCTCTATAATATCTGATTCTGGCATTGAAAGCGAACCAAGTTCAGTGGCATGGTCTGATGCTCGTAGCCGGGCTCTGGAGCTGCCCAGCGATCGAGAGATCCTGCACCACTTGGTACGGAGACATGCCATCCACCGAAATTCCCTGGAGGGTGGCCACACAGAAAGCAATACCAGCTTGCCCAGTGGGATCCAAGCATCGCTCACATCCATTAGCTCTTTGCCTTTTGAGGAAGAGGAGAGAGAAGTGGAGCTTACCAAACTGACCAAGTCTGTCTCAGCTCCTCAGATCAGTAGCCCAGAAGAGCCTGCAGAGGAGGTGGATATATCCAAACACAGTGAAGCAATCTCAGGAGACTCAGGAGGATATTTAAAAAGTTGCATGGAAACAGAGGATGGAGATGGGCAATTAATCACGGACTTTTCTGGATGTCAGATCACTGCTGAAAGTGGGCAACTAGAACCAAGAGGACATCCCAAACCCTCTGCCAAACACAGTAGTGGTAACATGGAATTACATAGGGAGGAGGCAAAGGAAGGTTTTTCAGAGACTTACCGTAGTTTGGAATGTGCAAAACTGCCTGTATGTCCAGAGGTGCTCAGAGATAATGTCTCTGAATGCCAGTCACTGGAGAGAAATGGTGAGTGCAGCTTAAAAACACCAAGGGCTAATAATTACTTGGACAAAAGTATAGATAAGTTTGATACATGTATCAAGGATCCAGAGGATAAACCTAAGCCGGACAGTTTTAAAATAGAACAAGGCTTTTACACCAATATCAGAATGACAGAAGAGGAGAGTTTCTCACAAAACATAAAGCTGGTACCAGATATTTGTAATCCTGTTTCAGCTGCTTCAGAGACTTCAACGGAATTTGGGTCAATGCAAGGAGAATGTGGTAGCTCTCTTGCTGATGAGAGCCTGCTGGTGTATGCAGAAATGCAGAGGTTACAAGAAATTGAGCTCAATGACTCACCTGCCTCAGCAGACCCTGCTTCAGGATCCTACCAGGATGAATATACTCAGGAACCCGACAGCCAAGAGCATAAACTCGTAGCTAATGGCACTGGGTTTCATTCGGTGACGACAGAGGGGGTAGCGCTGGAAAGCAGAAAGGCTGTTGATGTGGTTAACCTCTCTGTCTCTTGCACAGCCACATGTCTTCCCTTTTCTTCTGTGCTCAAAGAGACTCCTGCGATGGTTGGCTTCTCTGCAAAGCAGGCTGTGTTCCCCATCACACGCCAGCCTCTAGGCTCCTTTGGAGTTGTCTCTTCTAATTCAAATGAGGTGGATGAAGAGGCCAATGAAAGGATGCTGAAGTAAGAAAGTCTAATTACTTTTTTAATTAATGTTGCAGTAATGCCTAGAGACCCTGACAAAGTTCAGGGCCCTAATACAGTAAGCATAGTGAAAGCTTGCGTTCAGAGACAGTAGCTGCCTGAGGAATTACAGTATAAGTAATCCAAATAGACATATGGTTTATACACAAGGAATAATCTCAGTAGACAGGGAAGACAAAACCAGAGAGAGACCAAGATCGTCAAAGACGTTAGGTCCTTAATCCTCATGGAAATGAGTGGGATTTAGGTGTCTAAATAGTATTTAAGATTGGAACCTCCATCATGAAGTCACAGTTACCCAGACATGGGTATTGATCCCGGATAGTTGCTTCACTATAGCAGTGTCATAGCTTGTTTTCCTCTTCTGCTTTATTTTCACAGAATCATAGAATCATAGAATATCCCGAGTTGGAAGGGACCCACAGGGATCATTGAGTCCAACTCCTGGCTCCACAGAGGTCTACCCAAAAATCAGAATTCAGACCATGTGTCTGAGGGCATAGTTACATTTTACTCATTAGCTAAACTATGAAAGGGCTTCAGTTTCTGAAAAATGAAAGAATAGGCATCCTGGGTATCTGGAGAAAAGATTTTTTTTTTTTTTTTTTTTTTTTTTTTTTTAGCCCATGTCAAAAAAAAAAAAGGCCACATCATGGCCTTGAGTTCACAGTGGCCCATTTCACAGACTGACATGATAGCACATATATACTTTTGTTATATTTTTTGTGTCTCTGCTGTGCTGAGGGAAAATGGTAGCATGGGAATTTCTCAACCCACTCACCCATGTTGGTTCTCTGCATGTGCATTCATTTGGGACCCAGGACATATATATATAATTTTTTTTTGGAAACATCTTGAGGTTCATTTTATGATCCCTGCTGTAAGTCCCGCTTAATCTAAGCACAAAATTTGTTCCTTCTCTGTGAAGCAGAATACTTAATCATGTATTCATGCATTGCTGAATTCAGGGCCTCTAGGTCCATGGCCAGAATGTTAGATTTTTTGTTCTTGAGTCCCTCTAAAGTCAGTAGGGTTGATGTAAGTAATTGTTCACCGTCATACCAATTGGCCTTAGGCTATCCCCAAGGTTTAAAGGTTTATATCTCCTAGCCTGGTCCATCCCAGTTTTCTAATACTACACTTATGTTGTGATTATTAATTCCTAAAATCTCTGGATAAGTTTTGCTAAGCGAAAAACCACTGAAGTGTTTGGCACCCTTGGGTAGCTTCAAGGTGAGTTCATATGTCAAATTTTAGGCCTTCAGCAGGAAAGGGGCTATCTTAGTTCTTTCAGCTCTGAGCTGCTCTTCCTCTTAGCTACTAAATGTTTTCAGAAGAACCCCAAACCAAACCAAACCAAACAAAAATATGTCAGCTCTGTAATAAGCTGTACCCTTTAACTCCACTGTCTGAGGAATGGGGAGAACAACTTTTACCCACCTGTAAATGCATCTGATGCTACCATTTTGCTTTTCAGTGTCAGTATGGCTGAGGACATTTATAAGATGTAAATTTTCCAATTCTGCATCTTATTCTCATTGTTACTGGCCACCAGAAGATTCTTTTTTGTTCCTCTAGCAGGTGTGAGACACTGAAGGTTTTTACCTGTTCCCTGTATGTCATTAAAACATTCGTGAATAGTTTTTCTTCCCTACATCGTGATTTCTCTCAATCGGAATAGAACCTCCTCATGTCTAGTTTGAGGGTTTGTTGTTGAACACCCAGTTCTAGTGTGATTAATTAATGTATTCTCCAGTTTTTATCAGGCCAAAGAAAAATTTAAAAAAGAAATGAAGATTGAAGGATTTCTGTACAGTGACTTATCTGTACTAGCTTCTGATATCCCATATTTTCCACCAGAGGAAGAGGAAGAAAATTTGGAAGATGGAATTCACCTGGTTGTCTGTGTCCATGGGTTGGATGGTAAGACCAGGAGGAATAGCTGTGTGTAAGAGTCATTTTGGTGTAAACAAAACAAAAGAAAGGCAGATCTACAGGAAGTGTGAAAGAACGAAGAATCTAAGGAAAACATTTATCTTACCTAAGTGTTTGGTTCTTTATATATTATTCAGTTCATTGTAATAAAGGGCCTAGGCAAATATTAAATATTTTCTCTAAGAAATGGGTGCTGCAGCATGTTTTTTGTTTTGTTTTGTTTAGACAGAATTCTACACCAAATTACATCAGCCCTTCAGTGTACAGTAAAAATACGTTATAGTAACTCCTCTTGTCTTTCTGGAGATACCTGGTTGTTTAGCAGTATGTCACCAGGTTGAAAACATTATTTAACAATATATACCAATGTTATAGGATAGATAATGCCTGGCTTTAGAATGTGGGAGAATAAGAATCAATATTCCCTGAAGAGGAATCCTGGCCTGGAATATTTTAAATACATGCTTTCTAAGCAGAAAACAGATACATTAAAATTGAAACTTCTCTTGATAAGTTATTGGCTTCAGTGGGGAAGGTGAAAGCGTTCACCTTGAGACTACAGAGAAGGAGGGACAGAGCCTCGGAAAAGTGTGAAACTCTCCCTGGCTTGTGCAAGGACCCTTGCCCTTCAATATTCTAGTGACAGTGATATGCTTCTCATGAGGAGGAGGTACCTCCTTTTCCAGAAAAATAGTTCAGAAGACCTTGGAATTTGCCTAGTATGGAGTTGGGCATTTTGGTCTTCTCCCAGAATATTACGGGACTGTCAGCATTTCAGCAGTAGGTCTAATTGTGAATATGGAGAGGCAGGCTACTCTGCATATGAAGGCACGTCCTTATACCCCAAGCACATGTGCTGAGGGTTCCCAGCAGGGCTGCAGTGTCTCCTGGGGGTCTCACCAGCTGCAGAGGGGGAAGGACAGATGTCAGCCTTTTGGTGACCCTCTGTCTTACGTACATTGTTCAGCAAACAGATGACAGAGTTACTCTGGGCCTGATCTTTGCCCTCTCCTCCCCACTGTTTATGTAGCTCATGCAGTGCCCAGCAGCAGGATGTGAGGTCCAGCCCTCCTTGCACAGACTGTGGGTATTCTTGTTCTCCCACTGTTTCAAGGCATGATCCTATGGTGTGGTGAGCTGTCTTAGCTGCATTTAGCAAGAGCTCCCTGGTGCCAAGGTTTATAAGAAGACAAATGTATTAAATTGAATCTATACTAGTTATTTTTTTTCTGTTGAATTACATCTTATAAAGTGACATTTGTTTCTAGGTAATAGTGCAGATCTACGGCTGGTAAAGACTTTTATAGAACTGGGACTCCCTGGTGGAAAACTGGACTTCCTAATGTCTGAACGAAATCAGGTAGTACAGAGCTAATTTCTGTTTTCATTTAGATCTCCTACAAGCTGTTGCCATTGCTGAAACAGGACCTTCAGCAAGGCTTTTTCACAAGCTGGATGAAGCAAAAGCAGTGGGGAATTTAGGGAATTTTATGTTGGATTTAGGTCAAAGGCCTGTTCCTGTTTCTGTCTAGGATGATAGGGTTCTCAAACCCACCAGGAAAGATTCCTAGCATTGAAGTCAAAGGCAATTGTATTATTACTTACAGGACTAAACTTTAGAGAAAGAAAATTGATTTATCTTGTCAGTTTGCAAACTTAGCAGCCAGGTGCCTCTGCCTTTTGGATGCTGTGCAACACATCACTGACAGAAAGCAGCAGGTTTAGTGATGTTAAATTCTCTGGAGAATGTGAAATATCCAGAAGGTGTTGTCAGCTTCTTTTGATACATCAGCCATTGTTTCTTCTGTTGCAATGTTTGTGAGATTTATTTTCTTGAATGATAAAGAAATGTCTTCCAGAAAAATTCATTGCTAGTCTAGGCAGAACAACAGAAATAAATTCTACACTCTGCTTTGCGATGAACCCATATTTATGACACAGAGGCCTACCTTTATGCATAAGATAAGGATTTCCAGGGCCCAGTCAAAAACATTGTTCTGATTTATGAGCAGCTGAGAAACTTGAGTCAAAATTCTCCAGCCTTCTTTGTTCAATAGCTTTTATACTTTGAAATGGCCAGTTGAGGTTAGTCTGTGAACTTGCCACCTTCCAGTGCTCATCTCTGCTAGAAGTGGACCTGCACAGTGAACATGAGCAAGAGGAAAATAATGAGGAGACCAGACTTGCATCAAAGTCTCTCCTCATGTTTTCCGAGGCTGAAAGGATTAGCTCTTACAACATCTCTATTTACTATTATCCAGAGCCCATAATGGAAACTTTCAGTCCTCCTATAATGTGGAAAGGTGAGCAAGTTCCCATAGCGCTGGTATAGGACCGATGTTTTTTGATGAGTGTTTGGATGCTTTAAAGCATCCTGTCACCCTTTTTTCCCTGCTCTGGGAACCATACTGAAAATAATCCATGAAATCAGTTGTTTAGCTGAAGTTTGCCTTAGAGAGGAAAATTCAAGCCACATTTTTAGGCATTCATCTGTAATATATTTGACAAGGTCAGTCAGGCTGAGATGATACTGAAGAATGGAGGTATAACCTGGTGAAATATGACATTTGATGTGTTTTGTTTCTGATTAATGCTCAGGCTAGTATTCTTCCACTTTTAAACAATCTGAAAGATTTGGGATAATGAGCTTAAGAGGAAATCATTAGTTATCTATGCAGACTAAACAAACAGGCAGGAGGTTATTGGACTGTTTGTAGTATATGAGAGCATTTATTTTAAGGCAGTATTGCAAAGTGAATATGCTCATATTTTCCTTTGCAAGAGCTGCAATTAGCAAGATGGGTTGTGTCACAAAAGCATTAATTACTAGATATGTTTGCTCTGAATAGCTGTTCCAACATGCGATGATTGTTTCTGTGGCATCTCATTAGTTACAAATTTGATTTAGAGTCCTGTTGGAGTGCCAAATGACACAGTTCTGAGTAAGATCTGCCTGCAATTGTATAGAGTGGACAATATATTATTTGTTTTATTGTATCGAAACTGCCATTATTGTTGCAAGCAAGAAACTGTTTAAGTCTCTCTCTGGCACTCATTCTTTTACTGATATTCTTGAATAACAAACACACAGCATTTCATAAAAATGGCCTAATAATTTTGTGATCATGTCTTTAGTGTCCACATCACCCATGTGTAGTGTATTATGCTGTAAACTATTTTATCGCAGTAATCCATTAAATCCTAAATGCCAAAAGCTTTTCTTCCATGTGCAGAGTATGGCGTCTAGAGAGGCTGAGCATTAGCAGTTCTCACCACTGTCAAGTCAGGCTGCTTTAAGATCTTACTTTTGACTCTGAAATCACTCAGCCTGACATTGTTAATCTTACTATTAATAAATTGTAGGCCCCGGTTTATCCTATCATGCCTAAATTAGAGGCATAGTCACTGGAGAAACAAGCAACCGCAGAAGGTAATTTAATCCCCTTAAAATACTGTCTTCTAGAGGGCCCTGTTTCCATGCCCTACAAAGGAAGCGCAGGGTAACTCTTGTCCTAAACTGAATGCTCAGGTTATGTTCCTGAAGCTAAAAGGCACAATAGAGAGTCAAAGAAACTCTGACAGATGATTTTGCCTTACCTTACCTGGGAGCTCAGTGAAGACAATGAATTTCCATGTGGGCTGTACCAACAGCCATGTGACCAATACTGTCCAGTGTCATTACTGTTGATGCTGTGTGAGAAAGAAAATACTTGTCTTGAATTAGTTTGCAATATTAGTTGGAATATTTTTGATAATAATCTGAAAGTGAAACTATGACTGTTTTCAAAGAGCTTCAATTTTTAGAGGACCAAGAGACAGAAAAATTTTCCCTCATTGAGCATGTATAAAGAAAATTTGGACTAGTTATTACTTTTGTGCTTGCAGTTTACTTTGAAAATAATATTAGTCTACGATATATGTATGCTGCAATAAGTGCAATATATTTTAATTCACCTACTCAATCCTTTTTTCACCAGACTGATACTTTTGCTGATTTTGATACAATGACTGACCGATTGTTGGATGAAATTATTCAGCATATTCAGTTGTATAACCTCTCCATATCCCGAATAAGGTAAGTATTCTGATAGCTAATTGTCTGTAACTATTTGTGGCCATGAGCATCATTCAGTGAAATTTGCTTTTCCAAAAGTGCCCTATGTCAAAGGCCATTGAAGTCAGTGAGCTGAATTTTTACATTTTATAGCTGGAAGAGTATCCACTAGGCTGAACAAAGTATAAAATTATGTTACTGAAAGCCCTGATAGAGTCCTCTCGAGAGCAATTTATGCTGCCCTTACATTTAATTTAAAGAACATACAGATGTTTTTTGTGTTAATGTAATTCTGTCTTTCCCAACAGTTTTATTGGGCATTCCCTTGGTAACGTCATCATCCGATCTGTACTAACTCGCCCCAGGTTTCGCTATTACCTCAACAAGTTACATACCTTCCTGTCCCTCTCTGGGCCTCACCTGGGAACCCTTTACAACAACAGTACTTTGGTTAGTACAGGTAAGAGTTAATGGGAAAGCTATGACTTACTGCAGTCCATGGCAGTGCATGAGTGAGCAACATGGGGAGGTAGCAGTAAATTGTGACAACATGACTCATACACTGTAGCCGTGGCAAATATTTGTTGAAGACTTCAAACACAGAGAAAATTGCAGTGAGAGAGGCTTTCAGTACCTACTACATGGTCCAGCACTGTGCTCCCTGCAAAATCCAGGGGTGTAGAGCAGCGAGAGAAGAGCTTGCTTCCACTATGTGCTTCCACTTCTCTTTATACTGCCAATAAAGAGAGGTATCTCCAAGGCTGAAGAAAACACTTACAGTACTATGGGAAATGAATGTCCTGATGTTCAGCCTTCCTGAACGTTTAGGTTACCATGACACTGGATAATCCAGTGAGACCCTTAGACTTTTCTCCTTGTTTATTAACAATACAAGAGGAAACAAAGGCTTACAATGAGTGAGTTACAGTGCTAACCTTACTGTAATCTCTTTGAGTTTATTATTATAGGCACATATCAATCCCCTTGATAATTAGCAAAAAGGCTAAAAATGTACACCAATTTTATTCCAGGTCTATGGCTCATGCAGAAGTTGAAAAAATCAGGGTCACTCTTGCAATTGACCTTCAGGGACAATGCAGATTTGCGCAAGTGTTTCCTCTACCAGCTCAGCCAAAAAACAGGTGAGTGGGGCCTGATCTATTTGTGTAAATGCTGGGGCATATTCCAAAGGATTGTGCTAGATTACTATGTCCTCCAGGGAGTAAAGAAAATTTGCATTTCATTATTGATCTTTCTTTAAATGTTCTTGCTTTCAAGAAGGACTGCTTTGTCTAACACTAACATCTGTCTTATCTGTGCCTTTTATCTGCACCAGTTACCAGTAAATAGAGCTGCCAAACAGTTAGTGTCCAATAAGACCTACATGCTGAAGTAGACATGCACCTAATTTTGTATTCAAGCAAGAAATATCATTCCTGACAGGCCACCCTCACTTAATTTATGTTACTAGATGCAAACCATTTTTCCTTTTTTAATATTTGTTTAACATCTCTTGTCTCTAGAAAATATGATGCTGTGAGATGAAGAGCAAATTTTATTCGTGTCTATTGTGACACCTCTGTACTACAGAGAAAGATATATGGCCTCACACTGCAAAAATGATGTCTGCATAGAGATCTTTTTACACCTCCCTTGGTCTGTTAGGAATAAATGAAATAAATCAGACTTTCCCTAAGAAAAGAAAGCAAGCATAATCCTTCTGTTCAGGCAAATGTTTTCTTTTCAGAGTTATTTTTGATATCATGTGTGAGCAAACTGGTGCTAAGTATGCACTCACAAAGTCACTACTTGATATTTAATTTTTTGTCTCTCATTTTGTTATGTTGCTGATAGGAAACATAGAGTATGTTAACACAAGTACAACTTCTTAATGCTTGGTCTGACAAACATAGAGCTGTTTCATAATTTTCTGACCACAATATATGACCTAATCAATGACAGGAAGCTGCTATATCTTGGCATTATTTAAATTTCCTTATTTGAATTTTCCTTTGGTTCCCTAGCTCTCATTTCTATGGAGTATGTTGGGATGTTTGCTTTAACACTGTCATGTTCAAATAAAATTGGTTCTACACAGGAAGCTCATATTGTTACTTCCCAAGCCAAGAATTCCTATGTGCTGTGAGTTGAAGTGACTTGTTGCTCGTTAGCTTGATAGACTGGAGATCTAACAGGCTATAAATGAAGGTGTTGTCTCTGCAAGAGCAGAAAGCAGAAAGTTAAATGACAAAAAGATTGCCTGTAAGTTAAAATGATCCAGGTAGCTGTGTAGGGGAAAAATCTGAGGAAATAAGTAGTTCTAGTTGAAATGTATGAGCTGGCACAATGAGTCAGAAATGAGGTGCCCCTACTCTAGCACTCTGCATCCAAAATTGGCTGAGAGTGCCGACAGAGGGTCACATATCAGAGGGCAGTGCTGTGCCTGCTTTCCCAGGTAACTCTTTAAGCCTCCAGTAATTTCTGACTTTCTTAAAGTAGAAATCCCTTCCACTATTCAATTTCATTACATGTTGCTTGTGCTTGTCTGGAAAGAAAAAAATAACATTGCTCCCTATTGAGCCTCTTCCCATAATATTTTAGTTATGGTAAAACTCACTGATGCCTCTCCTACATTTTACCCCAGAGAAGAAGTCACAAATACAATTGGTTTGATTACACAGGAAGAGAATGATGGCTTCAGCCAGGCTTAGTAGAGGCAGCTTTTCTATGGTGGTCAACTTTTCTATGAAAATCTAGACAGCAAAAGACTTGGTTCTGAGTCTCTTTTCTGTAAGGGGGAGGGAAGGATGAAGGTCAAACCTGCAGCTCTCCTGTGTACAGAATATTCTCTGGGCTAGTAGCGTGTGGACACATCTGTGTCCATTCTCCTGCTTTTCTGCTGCATGTGGGTGATGGAGGGCTCAAGAGACCTCAGACAGAGTAAGCAGCAGGAGCCTGTTTTCATAGCGAATGGTGGCCCCATTGCTTCCAGGGAAGAGGGAGAATTCCTGGTTTCCAGTCCATGTACCATCAGTGTGTATTTATCCAAGGACTGCTGGATGCAAGGACTGGATCCCAAGGCTCCTTCCACACTGATGTAATAGTATGACATCATAACAGTGAAGCTGATTCCTCTTCTCCTTCTCTCTATATATTTTGTTTGCTATTTTACTAATTTGTGTTATTTTTTTGAATGTGATCCCCAGTTCTGTGAACATTTACTCATGTAAGTACACCCATGGACTTCAGTGAGCTTGTACATGTATTTCCAATGTTTACAGGCATAAATATTTGCCGGGTTAAGTTTTTAATCAGTCATTCTTTGAAACAGAGTCAATTCTTGTTTTTTTGTTGTTGTTGTTATTGTTGTTGATAGGCAATTAACCTGTACGAGCATTGATAAGTAAAAAATAGTTCACAGAAGCAGCAGAAATGGTTTTAAGCTATTCTTATGAATATTTCAAAGTTTGTGCTGTATGTTTTAATTATTCTTCATTTGTTTTGCACTGTAGATTTTAAAGTGTGTTTTAACATGAATGTGTTTGTGCTGTTCATTATTGTGATAAACACATTTAATGCATTTGTTTGCCACAGGTCTTCAGTACTTTAAAAATGTTGTGTTAGTGGCCTCACCCCAAGACAGATATGTACCCTTCCATTCAGCAAGAATAGAAATGTGCAAAAATGCACTTAAAGACAGACACACAGGTATGTTTAAGATCCTTTCTATATTTACAAAGCTGTTGAGAATTTGTGTTTTTGTGTAACTGAGGTCATTGCATCAGAAGGGTTTTTCATCAACATGAAAAAAATTCAAATGCTTATTTGATAAGGAAGAGAGTGTTCTCTTCCCACAGGAAATGACTGAAATCAAGAAAAGCTTTTAAAGATGCTTTTTGTCTGATGAAAATAAATTTCAATCAGGTTGCAATCAAAGATTTCTTATTGCTTCTTCCCCTTCCCCCCCTAATTAATTTTTTTAAAAATGATGATAATAGAACTAGTTCCTAACAATGTTTCTCTTTAGTCTACTGAGTTATTAGTATTGTCTCACATAATGAAATCTCTTTCAGCACATCCAAAGTCAATGGGTTTTCCCTTTGTTTTCAGTAGTGGTTGGGTGAGTGCCAGGTAATTTGAGAGATCTAAAATCATATTGGTTTCTAATAAAATCTGCAAAGCACATCAGGACTCATGTCATCAGAGGCCTAGCTCTCCTGTGAGCTCAGTCTGTGCATTGTTCCAAGTACTGTCTTTGTTATTTGCAGTCTTCCTCACTTATAAAATGTTCCATGGTTTCAGTTTGATACCACTTCCAGAAATAATGTTCAGTGTAATTTTATACCTGTTTCACATATATGGTTACCTAGAAATGCAGGTTCTCCTTGGAAGCTGGCAGCCAGTCACTAGTGGGGTTCCACAGGTCTCCATTTTAGGTCCAGTTCTCTTCAATGTTTTCATAAATGACTTGGATGTAGGACTAGAGGGTGTTTCGAGTAAGTTTCCAGATACTAAATTGAGAGGAGCTGTTGACTCCCTCGAGGGCAGAGAGGCCTTGCAGAGAGATCTCGACAAATCAGAGAGCTAGGCAATCACAACCATATGAAGTTTAACAAGAGCAAGTGCTACATTCTGCACTTGGGAAGGGGCAACCCTGGCTATGTGTACAGACTGGGGGACAAAAGCCTGGAAAGCAGCCCCACAGAAAGGGATCTGGGGGTTTTGGTTGGCAGCAAGTTGAATATGAGCCAGCGGTGTGCCCTGGCAGCCAGGAGGGCCAACCATATCCTGGGGTGCACCAAGCATGGCATAGCTAGCCGGTCCAGGGAAGTGATCGTCCCACTCTGCTCTGTGCTGGTGCGGCCTCACCTCAAGTATTGTGTGCAGTTTTGGGCACCGCAGTATGAAAAGGACATAAACCTATTAGAGAGTGTCCAAAGGAGGGCAATAAAGATGGTGAAGGGTCTAGAA
>VXAA01006356.1:217122-236831 GCA_013399115.1 Anseranas semipalmata
ACAGGGGAGGTTCAGGTTGGATATCAGGAAGAGGTTCTTCACCGAGAGGGTGGTCACGCACTGGAACAGGCTCCCCAGGGACGTAGTCATGGCACCAAGCCTGTCGGAGTTTAAGAAGCGTTTGGACTATGCTCCTAGACACATGGTCTGAATTCTGATTTTTGGATCGACCTGTGTAGAGCCAGGAGTTGGACTCAATGATCCTTGTGGGTCCCTTCCAACTCGGGATATTCTATTCTATTCTATTCTATTCTATTCTATTCTATTCTATTCTATTCTAATTGAAAGACAATTTTCTAACTCTTTCTTCAGGTGTTTTTTTTTTTTTTTCTCAGGGACATCTTTTGTCTAGTAGGAACCAGATCTACAGTCAGTGTACATTCATGAGTACAAGTTTCCTGAGCTGTAGCTGTTGCCTTATAAACTCCTGAAATATCTGCAGAAAGGAGTGATGTTCTTCCTGCATTAGATTCCCCAGAGAAACCTGAACAGACCTCAATATCTTGCCAGACCCTTTTGCAGCATGAGTCCAGCCTTCTTCCCCTGGAGAAAATAAGAGTGTTTCCTTCCACCTCAGGAGAAATGGGACTAAATGCTGAGGCGTGTCCTGCTCTTCATATTAGCAGCTTCACTAGACCTCTCTGGGTGGCCAGTGGCTCCATTACATTAACAACATGCTGGTACTTGGCAAATCTTTGAAATAAACTGCTGTCTCTTGCATTTTGTCCTTACTTCCATTTTCCTTCTCATTGGGACTGTAATTAAATGACACAGGAAGGAAAGAGGGGATCTGGCAGTTTTGGCATGTAGGTGTGACATTTAAAATCTTTTGCAGGTCCTGTCTATGCAGAAATGATTAACAACCTGCTCCAGCCTTTGATCGGGGCGAAGGACTGCACTTTGATCAGACACAACGTGTTCCATGCTCTGCCAAATACCGCCAACACATTGATAGGCCGGGCAGCCCACATTGCCGTGCTGGACTCTGAACTTTTCCTGGAGAAGTTTTTCCTTGTGGCAGGACTCAACTACTTCAAATAGTGCCTGAAGTATGGGGTAACAGAGGCAAACCATTTCAATGAGTGGAGGAGAATCCCTTAGCCAAAAGCGTGCAGTGTTAGAAATGAGATCAGGTGGGACTTTCAATCTCTCTCCATTTCCATTTCTGTTTCAGAGAATAAAGTGCTATGGCTTTAAGGCATTCAAGCTTCCAAATATTGGTGCTTTTGGAAGAAATAAATATTCCTCTTCAGTTTCTATGCTGTTTGTCCACATAAAGACATGAGCTACTTCAGAAGTAGAAAATCAGAATAAAGATGGTTAATTATCTAAATGTGATGGGACCAATATGATTGCCATTTCTCTCAAATATTAACCCAGGAACTTGGCTCTTCTTGATTTAATGCTTATTTACATATTAACAAAGCTATACATCTGTAGCACTTTGGGGTGGTTAACACAAGTGGAAACAAGCATAAATGAACTCAGGTTAAAACTTCTTTTCAATGAACTGAAAAGTCTAAAAATCATTTATGAAAGTTTTAACATTTCCATTTGTCAGAAGAAAATGGTTCCATTATTGGTAATCATTTGTAACATGCACATATTCAAATCATGGAAAGGGGGGAAATATTTAACATAGAATGAAAAAAATCTTGATATTTGTCTTTTTTTAAAAACCTTTAAGTTGGGAAGACTTTTCTTCAAGTTAGAAGCTGCCAGACTGATAGGAGTCTATTGGATACCTTGTGAAATATCGGTGGCATCTGTTAACACTTCTCCTGTTTACATTTCTAGAATACCATTACTGTGCTTGTCATTGTACCCTCAGAGGTACAATTTTTACTTTTACATTTGTATCTAATATATTTACCCCAAAGTATTTTTTTTAACTATATATATCAGTCCTAAATTCAAAATCTAGCCAGTAATATCCCTAAAAAATACCATTCAGATGAAAATAGGTTGGTGACCTAGAGCAGTAAGGATTGTGGAAAGCTTAAAAAACGTGCAGATGTCTTCTTAGGCTTCTCTGCAATGTCCTAATAATGTTTTACTAATGCCCATTTGCAGTGCTATGTACAGTCCTAATTATTATATGGTTACAGCTGGTTGAAACATTTGAAACTTTATTCATACAAAGATATCAAAGTTCTTTTTAAGGGTTTGGAAAAGAACCCATTTTTCACTTTTCTATTTTTTTGCATTTTTTTTTTTTTATCAAAAAGTTGTCAGCATTTTAAATGACAAATTTCAATAACTTTCTATAAGTTTTCATACCATTTTGATAAATTTTCAATGTCACGGCAGTTTTTTCAAAAAAGAGGAGATGAATAATTCTTCATAAATATTTTTGTTTGGAAGGAAGGTAATTTTTAATACAAATGTAATTTGTTTAAAAACATACGTGACCAGCCCTCTATATCTTGTGAAAAAATAAAACAAATGAACATAAAAAGTGACAAAGTTGGTTCCAGGTGTCAAGACTGTCATTAGAGAACAAAGATGAAGACAGTGGAAATTTCTGAAATAGGAGAATTAAAAAATGAAAACAAAAATATTCTCAACCCGAGGGAAATATTTGTATATGCAAAAGGTAAAACTAGCTGTGTTCAAAAGAAGAAAAGTGGAAAACTTACATAGAATTAGTTCAAGAAAAGAGCTGCTGACAAATTGGAACAAGGGTGGTCTGATAATGCAGGCATGTTTTGAAATAGAAAGGAATAAGAAGGAATATCCAAAAAGGTAAGACTAAGATCACGTGAAAACAGAAAGATATATTGCACCTAAAAATCATCTTCTGCCCTCCAAAGGTGACACTGAAATTAAATAAAAATGGTTACAAGGTGTGTTTCAATAGTGACAAGTTTTGTAAACATTAAAGATTACTGCAGTACTTGAAGTAAATAGGTAGATACTATTGTCTTTTTTCCTTTCACAAATCGACATTTTAAATCTAAAAGCTGGATTTGCCCAGTTAAAAATAAATTCTGTGTCAGGAACCAAGAACTCCTGGGTCCCACCACTTGTTTTGGAAGTCTTTATCACTTCTCCGCCTCGACATTTTAATGCCAGCTAAGCTTCCATATCACAGCTTACTTCTTCCTTGGTAAATTGTTTACATAACGTTAAACATAATGGGACATATAGGTTAAGCTTTCATACAATACAGTGGTTTTGATCCACAGACATGGACTTCTAAGGAGTATGTGAAAAACAAGAAAGAAAAGCAATCCCCTATCATCACAGAATCACAGAATCACAGAATCACAGAATCTTTTTGGTTGGAAGAGACCTTCAAGATCACCTAGTCCAACCTAAGACCTAACACTCATCATCAGTCTTCAGTGAACTATATGGCAATCTGTTCCTCTTTTAGAAAATTTTCAGGAGTCTGCACATGCAAAATTTTTAAAATCATTGAGAGGCTAGTTTACACGTATATACATACCTAATGTGTGTGTGTGTGTATGCAATGTATACAAAGAAGTATGCTTATTTCAAGGTCTCACACTCCATGTTTTTAATCCTGAGTATACTGAATATAACAACATACCAGTTCTTAAACTCAAATTGGTGGTTTCTTGCCTTGCCTTGTACATTAGACAGCATTCCCAGCCTTCTGTTTGCAAAGGTGTGGGAGAGAGGAAATGTGAAAAAGTCTCTTTTGTATTACTGCAGAAATTTGTGTCCCTTTCAGTATGTTCACTTTCACACTCTACACTGCTACCACTGCTGTGACTGATGGACAAACATGCCTAAAGGTTTCCATGTTCCTGTACATATCATGCTCTTCCAAGGCTTGGATTCTGATTTCAGTGGAGTTGGATTATGTCTGTGCAACTTGCTCCTTGGAAGGTGTGATAGACAGCTTCTATAGAGCCTCAGAAAAATCTGAGAGATGTCATTCCTGTGAAATGATACGACACAGATTTTATCTTCCTTATGCTGCCAGAATATTGTGGAAAATATTGGCAATAACTGTCTAGCTTAGCATTCATTTTGAGGTTCTCAGAATAGTCTCCCTCTCGCTTTCTTCTTTTATTCTTTTTAATGGGATATTGCCTTGATAATGACACAGAATATTGTAAACCTGTTTATATAGATTATAGATTATATTGCAAAGAAACCCTCATTGTCATTATAATGTAAATGACATCTAGGTGGTTGGACTTCATCAAAATATAGCAATCAACATGGACTCATTTTTAGAAGGCTTTTATATATTGATTTATATAGAGAGAAATATATATTAAGAATTATCTTCATAGCAAATATCAAAATAACTGCACAGTAAGCATCTGTGTTTCTGTGTTGACCTTTGGAATTTTAATGTACTGTCCTTTCACAGAAAGCCTCTTTAAATGCATTTAAATACATTAGCAGTATTGATCCAAGGAATTCCCTTCAAACTGCACAAGCTCCTCTTGTTTTGGTATATCCATGGAGGCTGTGCTTAATTTCTAAAGTGAAGCTCTTACATTCACAATGGAGAAGACAGTTTTCAAGAAGCTGGACAGAGCGGGGAACGTGGCTGTATTTGAAATGAAACTCCCTTCACCTCTATAGGATTCTTCTCTAGAGAATAAAAAACAAAGACAGCAATGAAGGTTGTTTATTGAGCGCCTAGGTGCGATGTCTTACAACCAGCATGGTAGACCTCCTGGCTCCAAATGGTAAAATGAACTTGGCTAGTGATGTTTGACAGTGTTAAAGATGAGGTATGGCCTCTAGCCCACATGAGTAAATTCTCTCAAGGAAAGGTGATAGCCTACAAGAAGGAAAAGAGCAACAAAGACAGATGATCAGAGGTCTGGAACACCTCCCTTATGAAGAAAGGTTGAGGGAACTGGGCTTATTTAGCTTGGAGAAGAGAAGGCTCCGGGGAGACCTCATCGCGGCCTTCCAGTACCTGAAGGGAGCGTATAAACAGGAGGGGGAACGCCTGTTTACACACATTGATAGTGATAGGACAAGGGGGAATGGTTTCAAACTAAGACAGGGGAGATTTAGGTTGGCTATTAGGAGGAAGTTTTTCACTCAGAGGGTGGTGAGGCACTGGAACAGGTTGCCCAGAGAGGTTGTGGATGCCCCATTCCTGGAGGCATTCAAGGCCAGGCTGGATGTGGCACTGGGCAGCCTGCTCTAGTAGTTGGTAACCCTGCCCAGAGCAGGGGGGTTGAAACTAGATGATCTTTAAGGTCCTTTTCAACCCAGGCCATTCTATGATTCTATGATTCTATGATTATGATTCTATGATCTTGTGCAAAGGGCAAGGGGAAGGAAGGAAGACAGGAAGGCTCACAGGCAATGGTAAATTTCCATATGAGTAATTGAAAAACTTCATACAAAGTAGTATCATTTCACTTAGCCTTAGATAATTATGGTATAGAGCTCATTTTGTGACCTCTTAGGGGGATTTTATGTCCTTTTAAGGTCAGTCAGTGGAAGGAAAGATGCACTTTTAGGGTGTGCTTTATCGTATGTATTTTATTTGTCTGTTCTAGTTTTCTCTAGGCCTGTTCTTTTCCACTGACGATGCAGGATATCAGATTTTGTCATCTGCTTTCTAGATACCTACATTTGATCAGATGAATCCCACACAGTGCTGGAAATCTTATGGGAATTCATTCCCACCCCAAAGGCCTGAAGAAGGGATACTGTACCTTGAAATAACACTTGGCCTTTGAAGCCATCTCCTTTTCAGTTTCAGAGTTATCTAGCGTGGAATGACGCAGTAATTCTAGCAGAAAGAAATTTAAAAATCTCACCAATTTTATTGACAAAATTCATAGAATTAGACCATTGAACTCTGCCTTTGTAAGGATTTAATCTCTTTTGAAACAGAAGAATTATTTCTTGAATATAAATAGAAAGACATTACAGTATTGGTTAAATGTGAGTAGGTGAGGGACAAAAAGGGGAGAGCTCCTTCTGCAGCGGGTTTAAGGACTTTCAAGGGGCTGTTTCTTAATCTCTTAGTAATAGCTGACTGCCCTGCACAAAACCTGGAGAAACCTTTGGAGATGTTTCTGCTTATAGAATAGAATTTAGCCTGTCTATTTTTATTACCTAATTTGTGCTTAAAAATTAGTTGCAAAATGAATTTGTTCTACTAAAGAAAGTGTCTAATTTCTCTCTGTAGTCAATGAAGAAAGCACTCTGCAAGAGTGCTCCTGTTTTCTGCGTTGGTGGCCTTCAGAGCTACTTACCTCTCTTCACTGACCAGGGAACTTATTGTAAGACTCATTTTTTGGGTCTCTAAGATGTACGCAAAAAGTAGAGGCCCAGCATTTATGGACTGGATCACATCCCTAATTAAGTGCAAATTTTGACTGGTACATTTGGATCATAAGCCAGCACAGAAAAGACAAATAAGATCAGTTAAAATTTGATTGGAAACATGTCTTTTTCCCGCCTTCAGTGATGCCGATTTCTCTTTAACAAAACTGTTAATCAGTTTTTAAAGTCAGGTCTTTCGGCTAGCAAAAGTGGAAGCTGAAATTGCTTAGCTTTAAAGGATTGTATCCTAAAGGCTTGAAACCTTAGCACAGAGCTTTGGAAATTACTAGTAGGAATGCTGAGCGCAATTTTACTTCAAAGCACTTCATAAATATCCACTGACCAATCCTCTTTAATGTTCCCCTGCTAGAGTAGAGCCAAGCTTGAAAGAGAAAACTATCACAAGATTATGTGAAAACTGGGAATTCAGGCCAAAGCTTTCATTGGAATCTGTAGGTTCCTCTGGTGCTTTCTGCAAGTTAAGAAAAGAAGATCTCTTCCTTTCTACTGCTGCATTTGAAACAGCTAAGTGGTGATGCAAGAGGAAAGTGAGAACTTCTAACAACAGAGTTAGACCCTTGTGAAAGTTTGTTTAAATATCCCATAAAACATTAGATATATATAATGAGTAGTCATGGGGCACTTCTACAGTGGTCTCACCATGCCAATATGTGTCAGCTGAGCTGAATGATTATTTTCTTTATGAAATTAAACTTCGATTTGAAAATTATCATCAGAACAGACCATTACATTTCACTCCAGCTGGTCATTTGGATGCTAAAGGTCATGTCCATGGAGAATTCTCTAAGAGTGTTTTATTTCAATACATATGTTCAGCAATTTTGATGTTGAATGTTGTTAAGTAATTGTCAATTCCTAGCTCACTTTTTAATATTTATTTACTACTCTCTTTTAGATCAAATGTTGTGACCACAACAAGATTGTCCCTCTTGCTCTGTTCTTTATGGTTTCCCTAATTTGCTATCCCTTGAGTAGCCTAAATTATCCCAAGCTAATATGCTGCCTTACCCAATCATTCCTAAGTTTGCAGTCATTTTTCCATAATCTGTTTACATCTCCTGCTTTTCTTTTGCCTACAGTTTCCATGAATTCCTTTTCTTTTCATCCTTCAATCCTTGCCTTCATACAAAGCTACAAAATTGTCTAATTACCCAAACACCTTTGGTATTCTCAAGATTAACCCTGGTCTTTTCCACATAGATGAGCAGTTAGGGGAAATAGAAGGCCACAAGAGCTTGTGCAGTCTCTGCAATGTCATGAATCTGGGCTCCAGGTGCCAGCAAACTCCTTGGATAACAGTTCTGGCACAGACTGGTGCCTTTTCCCTGTGCAGGAGGGAGTCACTGGCTGTTGACTCTCATCACGTCCTCTTCCTATCTCGGGTCCTAATCTGGACTGCTGGAGCTGGAGCTGTCCTGTTGCTAGAATTTGTAGGCTTGCAGACTACATCTGCCCGTGAGTTCATCTTTACTTCTCGCTCCTGTGTTATCTTGGTTAAGGTGATTGCACCAGCAAGGGCAAAGAATTGTGACCTGTGGCATATCACCATCATTTGTGGGCCTCTCTTTCAGTACACAATACATTCTCTCCTGGTTTTGCACATTTTATTTGATAGTCTTTGGTGATCTTCAGGCACACATAGCAATGCATAGAAGCCTAATGTCAGTCATCTCCACCCTGCCCTGAGAGACAGATATGTTCTCTTACCTTGTGATCATCAGGTCCATGGCATGCTGCTCCTGACAGGTTGTGGTCTGAAAGAGCTGCTGCTGCTGTTTCTTCTGGTTTAGTAAGACTATATAATACATGCGCACTTCCTTAACAGAAGTAAATGCACTGAATAGAAATGCTTATGAAAACAGTTTAATCAGTGTAGAGCTGCTTTACATGCAGATAAGTCAGGCCTTCCCTGCATAGGTTAAGAGGCGTAAAGAATAAATATGTATAAGCTATGCTTATGCAAAAGGTTAAGCAGAATTAACTTCTATTACAACCTTGAAACTTGATTTATCTGCTTTTGTAAATTCAACTCTACTTCCACCCAAAGTGCTCGAAGATCCTACTGTCTGTGCAGGAAACTAATCACATCTGTGCAAAACTGATTCTCACATGTACATATACGTGCCAGAGGTCCATTAGGTATATGCATGGAGCTGCACATCTTCAAGTAGCTTCTGCTTCTGAAAATATGAAACTGTGACTTAGTGAATAGGACTACTCTTACTGAGTTGGGCGTGCAGTTCAGACTTTGAGAGCTATCAACTGCAAACACAAATGGCTTTTCCAAAGGAACGAAAAAATACTCCCTGAAGTCTGTGTAGAAGTCCAGTCTCAAACAATTTTTTTTTTTTTTTTGGAGTGGGTGATTTGAATACTGTGATGGCCTCACTTATTCTCCATTTCCTATACATGCAGTTAGTCTAATAAATAGAACAGCCAAGAGCCCCAGTATTTCAATTTTCATGATTGTTTCTAGCAATTCATTTAAGAAGCTTTTAATTCCTTCTTGAATGCTAAAGTACTAGTAAAAATCTACTTGTCCCAATTCAGGAGAAATGCTCGCTTACTCTTTCCTTTTTATTTATTTATTTATTTATTTATTTATTTTTAATGTGGATAAGATTACCTGCATCACTCCTAATGGTGGAAAGATGTCAAGGCATTTCTGATATTCTACCATATATGCAGCTACATGCACTGCAAAGGGTGAAAAAGAGACTAGGGGAATCTTATTGATCTGAGGTGTGTCATCGCTTTAAGTAAAAATGATAATACAAAATTTAGTTCTTGTATGCCCTACATACCATTTGTGCGATATGCCTTACATCCCTGTGTATACAGAAAGTGTCTTTTCCCTGATGTAATGTATGTTACAATCCTATATGTAAGGAATGTATTTTCCCGTATGTAGAGTATGTATATAATACCCTACTTTGAAGCTGGTGGTGACTGTTGAGTCTAATAGGTTTCTGTTCCTTTTGGGGGATCATTCTGGTTATCTTCCAGAGCTCTTGTGAAAGAGCAGCTTGCTGGCTTCCTCCACCTCATTGGAGGAGAGAGATTGGTTTGTACAATGTCAGCCTCTTGGCAGACCATTTGTCGACTAATCTTATCTAAGCAGTCTTGAATTTGATGTGTGTTATACACCAACCCCATGGCTTCCATGCTCAGTGTAACATGTCAAACCCAGCTGCACTATCTCCTGAGACAGGAAGCTTGTCACCATTTTTAAATTTTTCTTGACATCCATCCTCTTCAACCAAGCATTCATTTTTAAGCTGATAGACCAATAATTTATCAGCTTTGCAACTCTGCTTACTAATTTTAGTCTTGCATATATTTGGTTACACACCCAGTTTGGGGAATTAGCTATTTCCTTCTTCTCCTGTTAAATCTTCTTATGAAGTATGAGGGAGATCAGTCTAGACAACGCATGGTACTCCTTTGCGAATGTCTGAAAATATATATATATCACATCTTCAGTAGCGTTTTCTAGGTTTATTTTTCACTGTTTGTTTTACCGAGAAAGAAGCAATACTGGTAATTTGTCCCATACCTTTTAGGATTATCCAGCTGAGTAAGAATCTGGATGTAGCTCTGATAGAAGACAATGATGCAGGATAAATCCTCTTTCTCTCCCTGATACGATAGGAGTATACCCTGCCAAGATGGCAGTAATGATGGAGAAAGCAAAAAAAAAAACACAACAGTTTCCCAGACCACATCCACTTCTCCCACATAAACCATCCTAGAATATTATCAAATGTTTGGGAAAAATATTGATTGAAAATCAAAACATAGATCGGTATATTCAGTATATATTCCTAAACACAAAGTTCAGAAATAAACTGAAATTCATATCTTTTTCATATTCATCTCTTAATAGCAAGCTTTCTTAAATGATGAGCAGTTTAATGGTTCAGATTAACCCAGGACTGGACTTCATTGACTTAAATAATGAATCCTTTTAGTATTGAAGGTGTTTTTAACCCCATTCTTAGACTATGGCCTCTATCATCTGCTTAAATCCATTAATGCATACTCAAATCTTTTTTTTTTTTTTTTAATCTGACATTAAATCTCCATCTTCCCATTTTGTTCAGACTGTTAGTGACAGCATCTAAGATATCAGAAAATGCAGTTTTCTCTATAATCAGAATTACCTTCAGCAAACAGTACAAACCTTAATTGAGGGGACTTGCTTGCTGAGGGACCTTCTGTCTTGCTTAGAGGGAACTTGTGGTAACAGGTCTCTTTAATTTAGGCAATTGACAGGAATAAGTGAATCCCTGCCTTTGTCCTATCCCTCTATTCCATGCTGCAAATTTCACACTCAGGTGCTTAAAATCAGAAAATTACGGTTCATATTCAAAACAAAACACATCTGTAAGGGAGGTCTTGCTTGTCATATCTTTCCCTGTATGCGATGTACTTAGGCAATTCCTGTTTTTGATGCTGGAACCATTATCTTGGTTTGAGAGTCTTGGAAAACTTGATGAAATTCCCTTTTCAAGTTTATTAAAATTGTAACCCTCAAAATCAGGCAGTAACTTTTTAATAGTTAAGGTTAGCAAGGTCACCAGAAATAACTTCTGAACTGTACAGTATCTATTCAAGTGGAACACCTTACACTGCTGGATTCATTCTCAGCTCAGTGGTAACACCTAAAATTGGATCTTTACTGTTCCTCGACAGACATGTGGAATAGAATTGGGTGGACAGGAGCACAGTTCTGTGAAGATCCTTATTCTATGTTTCAAAAAGTTATGCTTTATTTACTATATTAATTAACAAGAAAATATCCCTTAGAATTACCCCCCTGCTTTTTCCTTTAAGTAATTAGCTCTGTTAGTAGTTTTCTTTAAACATACTTTTACACTTTTTAGCTAACAAGGACAAGGCTAGAATATTTTTTAAAAGAAGTATATATATATATATATATTTAAATAAACAACTAAGATAAATACTACTGGGCTGAGTTTCAAGTGTTAAATTCCAACATCAAGCAGTTCAATTTAAAAATAAATAAAATAAATAGATAAGTAAAGAGGCTGACCCCTTGACTTAATAACTACTTGTACCCATGCAGAGTGGATGTAAGATACTAGCGTTGGTAAACATGCCCACGTTTGTAAACACAGGCTGTAAAGCAATGCATCAGAGATACATTGTTCCCCAAGAATTTCCTTTAAGGCTGATTGTTCAGGGCAAACAATATGCATGATATAACTGGTGCATGTACAACCTTCTGCAAATTTGGGTTTAAAGACAGTAACTTTATACAGAGGTTGAACTTTGCAGATGACTAATCAATGGTATTTTTAAGTATAACCATTTATGTGGTGTGAATATGAGTACAACTGATTCTGTCATGTGACAGTAGAGGTTGTATTTTTAAATGCTGTATTATTACATTTGATTGAGGCAGTTATGTTTCTCGCAAATTGTACTTCAAATCAGACAGAAGAGGCAATAATTAGAGGCTGTGAGCTTGGAAAATCTGTACTATTTCTAAATTTATTTTTAAGACGACACCAAGATTTACAACACGTTCTGTTCTGCCTCTCTCTAATTTACTTTCCTTTCCCTAATGAACATTTGTCAGCTGCCATGCACTTCAATTTTCTTTAACTATGTCTGTCAAGATTTAAGTGAGACGTATCCAAAAACAAAACTGATCTCACAAAGTGGAAACAAATGATGTTGAATCAGTTCCATGACATTTTAAGGAAAATGCAGACACAAATCAATTTTCTTGAAATGTATATTCTGACTCAACAGCATCTACAAGGTTTTGACTAAAGGTCTGATCCTGAGAAATGCTCCTCAAATGCACTTTTGGTATAATGGGCCAGATCCCCAAGTGCGTTAACCTGATAAAGCGGTTTATGCTGCCTAAGGTCTTGCTGAGTGGCAGCCAGTAGCATTCATGGCATCTCACAGTTGGACCACCAGAAGATAACAAATGTCCTGGGTTCTTTCTAAGGCCAATTTTCCAGTTGGTCAGTTGTGTTTTAGAAGTAATGTCTTTTTAGACAAATGCAGACCTCTTCAAGGGATCAAGTCAATGGATTAATGTGGACAGATCCTTATAGGTTAAGGGAAAGGGCTTTTAATTTTTAAATCTACTACTTAGAATCATGATCATAAAAAAAAAAAAAAAAGTGAAGAAATCTGACATGGTCCCTTGTATAAACAAGATCATGAATGTAAAGCTTATAATGCCACTGTGAAATTTTAATGCTTATTTATTATGGTTATGATGAAACCTGTATAATAAAATGATGATAATAATAATGAATAGTCATCAGTGCCAATATGATTCTACTATTTTTCTACATATGCTTTATCGTGGCATTTTGTGTAGCTTGTGTTCTGTGTAAAGAAATGTCAATAAAATCTTTGCTTCCTTTTGTCTGTATTTTGTGTGGTTCTTGATATTTACACAGGAAGTCCCAGATTTCTTTTGTCTATGTCATGTGAGGGAACATGACTCCAGTGATAAAGAGAAGTAGAATAAAAAATTCTGAAAGTATGAAGCAAGAGAATGCATGAACTGTATGAGTAACCTTGGCCAATTCATATTATGACTTTCTGCTTGAAGAATATAAAACAATTCTGAGACACTGAATCAGTAATACATGGAAATTATTAAATAAACTAATCATGACCTAAAAGGCTTTTAACATGGAACTCATATTGTCTGATTAAATGAATAAGACCTTCAAGCAGTAAAACATTGAAGGCAGCAACTTATTAAGTGCTTGAACACTTCTTTTGCAGTCTTTCATATGTCTGGTGTTTAGGAACTCATTTCAAGAATATAATTCATAACTAGACTTGAGCTCCTCTGGGCCCATATGTTGAGGCCATGAACCTCCTTAAACCCAGCTGCAAACCATCATCAGGAGTATATAGAAACTGGTGTTGGGCTGGGGGTGTTGCTGCTTCTTTATGTCCCTTTGGCAATGTCTATACCAGTTAACTGTATAGGGAAAGGACATTTTTGCTTTTTGTCAAGTGAACAGGGACTTGAACTGTAAGTTCTGATCTTACCCCACAGATTTCCAGAAAAATACATCTGCACTTAAAAGTAGTCACAGATGTACATCAACAATGCAGGTATCTGTTTTATCCTTACCTACAGGGATAAGGATATATCCCTGTCTGTCTATTTATTTAATTTTACCCCAGAGATACTCATGATTGCTGATGCTATCGGTGATGTAGTGTGGTAGGATGGGATCTATCACTGGGTTTCTACCTGGAGAAATAGAAAAGAAGTGAGGATGAGCTGTGTGCAGTCCCGGAAGAAATTTCCTAGCCCTATTTCATCTTTATTCTATTTCAGACAATTCTAGGGGAAATAGAGGTGTTCAATGGCATCTTCCACAGAAACTCCAAAAGACAGCAAATAGATGGAGTAGCTGATGGAAGCAGGGACATGAACAGGGAAGGAGTGCAAAACTTAGGGGGTTGCTGCCTTCATATTGCAAACTGATTAGTAGCCAGCAAAAGGTTCTGTTGATGTGCCTGTGTCTGTACAGACAGTTGTTTTTTTTTTTTTTTTCTGACTCACTTCTCAATCATATCAAATGGCAAAGGAACCAGCAGCAGGGAGGGGATAATTAGTGCATTGGTTATATCCATTTCCCTTTTACTTTTGATGATAATTGCATTCCACTCTCACAGGCAGAAAATGAATTGGCCTCACCTTAATCCCAACAAGTCATTAGTCCATCCTCAAAATGTTACAGGATCTGACATGTTTTCTGGGATTTGGCAGCATGCACTTCAAAGCAGTCCAGATAAGCAGATACTCTGGTCAAAGCCAGGAGATACTCACTGGCACGACTATGCTGCAAAGCCAAACCAGTGCCAGTTTCACTATGTCTGGTCCAAATTGGTATTTTTAGTCTGTTATTTTCTTAAAGGCTAAATTTACCTTATTATTCTTCTAAGTCAGAATGTGGTACTCTGAGGTAAACTATATCCTTGTCAGACTGCAGTGTTCTGCTGGGGTCTCCTAGTGAAGACACATCATGATTTGTTACCATGACTGTCCAAGATGAAGTAGGTGCTTTCCAAACAGAGCTACAGTCCTTACCCTGGTTAGATCATGGTTGGGAAGCAAGTAGGCAGGCTAATAAAGTGTTACTGTGTATAGCCCTAGGTGAATCTGGGATAAAGCCTCTTAAACATCTGGAAGCACAGTGCATGCATTCTGCATGGCACCAGCCTGCCTATGGCTGGGTTTTCATCCTTTCATCCAGGTGTAAGATATCTGTAATTGCAGCCTGTGTCCCTTCCTGTAATGTTTATATGCCAATTTCTCTCTCCTCATTCTCTAACCTGACACCCTCCCACCCCCAAAACAAACACATCCTTCTCCCATTACCCAAAGACAGCACATTTTGGTGCATGATAGACAATTGGATGAAAAAGTCAGGAGACAAATTTAAGGAGATTGAATTAGTGCAGACCCAAACACCTACTGACATAATTAAGACTGCAATTAGCAAACCATAAGCCAAAACTGGTTTGCTGGACTTTGAATTCATTACTGTGCTGGAATTGAGGCCTAATTACTCAATAAAAGAATGAGCGTGGGCTTTTGCGTTCCATCCTTTCAGATGTCATTGATCAGAAACTGATATGCACAGTGTGGTGGTATTAGCAACCTGATCTTCAGCTTGGATGGTTCCTGAGAGCTTACACTTGCCTGATCAGGCTTTCATTATCATACACCAAAGAGTTTTCCTCTCTAATTTGAGTCAGAGAAGGAGTGAGAGGATACATTCACATGCGCACACACACACACACAGATAACATCAGCATCTACTTTACAGTTAATTCTGCTGTAGGCCTATGTCCAAACAGGCCAGCTAATAGCTTCATATTCTTTCTTACAAAATTACACATATTTGGAGAGGCAGATGAAGCTTGGGATGCATTTTTCCTCCTTGAGCCATAATTGTGAATAAAATCAACATCCAAACTGGAAAGTCTCTTCCATTGTTGCTTACTTTTTCTCCCTCTCATTACATGTCTACCGTGTTTTGTAGTCAAACTCAACCACTAATTGATCATTAATAGCAGTTATTGTTCCTGAATACAGACCAAGTTCATCCCATAAGCAGCACGAGGTGGGGTTTCAAAATAATGTTCATTAAAGAGACTGCAGAGAGTGATGGTGTTATTCTACAGCAATACAGAATGTCTGCCTTGCACTGTGCAGTGGGGATAGATTAGCTCAGGCAACAATGACCATGCTCCACCAACTTGTTAGACAGACCTGGTGACTTGTCTACCAAATTTCAAATGATTTGAGTGGAACTTGACATCAAAATCATAGAATTAAATTGTACAGCCTCTTGCTACAAGCATGTCTCTTGCCTGTGTGTATAATCCAAAGCTGCCACAACCTTTTTAGCTGCAGAGTTATTTATGGATTACCCCATTTGATTTTTAATACGGAACATATACACCAATATCTCTCTAGTACTGCATGCTACTGTGCTAACTGAAAAAAAGCAGCCAGCAGCTCAGAAAAAACATCCTTAAGAAGCTTTGATAAATCGTAAAAGCAATCCCTACATGTCAGAGAGATACAGCTAGTCAAAATGAAAGCTATTTTAAATCATCACTAATAGTAACTGGAGACTCTCTGTGTCTGGTTCAGTCCGGGTTAAAATGGGAACTTTCCCAAGAGCATGTGGTGCTTCACAATGACGTGGTGGTGAAACTGGTGTGCTACCTTGGCTCCTTATGAATGCCTTTGGCAAGCAATGTCTTTGGAAGGGCTAAACAGGCAGCATATCTCTTTTCCTAGACATGGCAGTAAGCTTTGATTCCAGCATAGTGCCTATATGGCCATGTCACCTCCATAGCTGGAATGCCGCTGACCACACAAGTGAATCAGTCAGGTGTTCTCAGCAACCCTGAATTACCTGCAGAAACATTTTGTACATAACATGAAGGATGGCCCTTGTCACTGGAAATTTTCAGAAGAAAAATGAGTAAAGACAGTTTTTGTTAGTTTGATGCTGGCTTCCCAAGCTCCGAATCACTAACAGGCTTTTAGAAATCGCAGGGATTAATAGTCCTACAGTCAGCAGAAAGTCACAAGTGAAGCCTGAAGAAGAGGTCGCCCCTTGCCAGGCAGCCACACGATGTCAGTGTTGAATCATACAAATACAATGAGCTGTGCATTTCCTTGGCTGCCACTGTGCACCTGTGCAGGACTGTGACAGGCCAAGGGATACAATATTAGAAGCGACCCCAGGTAGGTGGCACACTGAGTACCAGCCCAGGACCAGGTGCACAACGACATGAGCAGAGCTGTGTGTTCTTCTGATGTGCAATTTTGCCTCTGGTAAATCACTACTCTTTTCCAAACTCCCATCATGTATCCTGAGGATATATCAATTGTTTTTTTTTACTGATGTTTTTCCAATTGTGGACCATCTGAAACTGGAGATTTAGATTCATCACATGGCAAATTTAAGTGTAGTGCTCATAGGCTTTCTCTGTGTGTTTTATCTCATTAATTTCTTAGAAGTGTCCCCTGAGTTCCTAGAAATCTGATTTCTTTTACAGTCTGTTAAGGAGTTGCTGCTTCTTATTAACAAAACTATGAGCTCAGATCAGGTTATTGTACTATTAAAAAACATGAGGGCACAGAGCCTGCTGGAATTTAACAGGAAGATTTCAATGCGTCAGACTCTGAACACAGGAATTGCCATGAGGCATTAATCAAATACCACCCCTGTGCTACTGCACTCTTTTATTAAAACAGATGGTCAATCTTTGATATGGACATGTCCTACAGCAGAAGGGGACACGTGTCTGACACAACCTTAGATGAAAGTTTGGATGTATTTTTCCACCAGAGAACATGCAAATACTGAACTAGAAATGGAACAGACTTGCTACTTTCAATTGCTACTGAACTTCTGAGCTTCTTCTTCAGGGCTGAACATCCTTAACGTTTTAACGAACGGCACTGGAGAGCCTATATTGAAAAGCTTAATCCGTTCTACTGGTAACATGTCAAATCTCAGCTGAAAGCATATGCTAGATACATTCTGTAAACCTTCTTATATTCATAGGGTTTCTGGTGTTCTACATTTCCTTTTCTACAAGATGATTAATACACAGAGAAAGATTAGCACTGCATTAGAACAACTCTGTTGTTAAAGCTTATATAACTTAATGTTCTCTCTGTTGCCATATTTTTTTTATGGTATAAAAACACACACAAAAAAAGTTAAATCATTGTTAAATACTGAAATCCTCTTAAACCCCTCTAATAGGCAGCCAGCTGTTGGAGTTGCTACAGTTAAGCAACAAGTTTGTATTTTAGATTATTACTATTATTATTAATATTTATCATGATAATTGTTTAAAAGTCTTCCTGTGTGATCCTCTCTGGAAAAAAACAGATGCAGCAATTGGGCCATCTTTTCATTGTTCTTCTGCCACCATTAGCCATTGTTGATACCCCTGGCTGTTCTCCAAGGGTATCACAACAGCTATCTATGTGTCAGATGCCTTTTCTTTTTCTCTTTCTGTTGTGATGGATGCAAAAGGATGGCAGTTAGAAACACTTAGGTCTTTCTAAGCTAGAGGTGTCTTGAAGCATTCTGGAAATGTCTTGATATTAATGACTCTTCTGCTCAAGATGGAACAAGCCCATTTGCCTAACCCCTAGGCTGGCAACCTTAGCTCAGGTCAGATTCAAATGTCACAGTAAACAGCTCTGCTCCAGAAATGAAAATCAAGGTGAAAACATGTCAGAATTAAAGTGGGAAGTATTTCAGCTCTTCCAGCTTCCTCAGCAAATGATAGTATACCACTGCTTGTCCTCTTCCATTCTCTCTTACTTTAAAGGGAGGAGGGAGGATTCGGGTGCAGACACTAATTTCTGCATTACCCTGGGATCTAACAGCTAGGGATCTAACAGCTAGGGTAGAATTACTCCAATGAGGGAGAAGTGAAAGGACTCTTTTCAGCTGGTCTAGCCTTCACCCAACCTAAAACAGTGAATGCCAAGCCTCCTATGGAAGGCTTTCATCATTTTTATTCCCCATAAACAAATAAAAGGAAAAAGGAAGTTCAAGCAAAAACGAGAAATACTCCCAAGCACACAAACCACAGTTCTTCTAACCTTTCTTTGAGCCATACTGCAATGCCCTTGAATAACTTTGGATCTATAGAGACTATACTTGACTTGACTTTTCACATACTTATAGTGCCTACACCAGAGACAGTGATAAAAGCATTGCGTGGGAGCAAGACACATGATGCATAATATCTATGTGTCAGTTTGCCAGCATGTTGTGTGTACCATGGATAACATTAAAATATTTCTATCTTTGTCTAGATAGTGCTTGAATAACTAGAAATGTACCCAGAATTGGTCTAGACTGGGAAAATCAAATCAAAACAAAAATAAAGCTTTAGGGTAGTCTTACTTCCTTAGTTTAGAGCAAAAGAAAAAAAAAGTTCGGACAAGGCTCTCCAGGCACATGGTTGGATTTTTGGATGGTCCTGTGTGGAGCCAGTAGCTGGACTCAATGATTTTTGTGGGTCCCTTCCAACTCTGGATATTCTATGATTCTATGATTCTCGTCTTGGAATAAAGTCTCTATCACAGAGTAAAGGCCCCATAATGCAAACTTAAAGCCCAAAACATACCTCTAAGTCTCTCTCCCTCTTTAGGATTGCCCTCACCAGCAGCATGTGCTGAATGCTCTCCTCTCTAGAGCACTTCCCATAGGAGTGTAAATTACTCATCAGTATTTAACTCCCTAAGGGGAAGCTGAGTATGTCAGGTAGAACATTTTTTACTATCAGAGGGCTTAGCAGTTTCATTCCTATCCTCTACAACTTCTAGCAGAAGAAGCAGACCATATGAGTGCAATTTCTACATGGTGGTCCTTGGCCATTAGAAGAGTTTGTGATACAACTTTAGATCTGTGCTGAGAAAGCTTTGTTTCCCTCACCTTTGATTTGATAATTTGATTTTAATCTTGTGGGATATTCCAACTAAGTGCAGTGTCCTCAAAGGTCAGGTGTACCATTCTCCTTTTTCCAACCCAGATAGCAAATGGCTGAATGAGACATCAGAGACCAGACCACCACCTTAAAGTTCTAATGCAGAAATACATGGAGTAGAGAAAATTAATATGGAATACTGTAGTAGAGGGAAAAGCTCGCATAAAAAATATTAGTCTTACTATAGAGAGCACTCAGTCAAGTCCTTGTCAGAGGTTTTAAAAGCTTCAGACACATTAATCAAAGCTGTTTCAGATACCTCTGCAGTGCTCTTCCTTCACAGAGGAATAAAACACATTGTCAGGCTGAAGTGCTAAAAGAAACAAGTATAGTAAAAAAAAAAAAAA
>VXAA01006356.1:242487-300393 GCA_013399115.1 Anseranas semipalmata
TGGAGAGGCCCATGGTGGAGCAGGCCGTCCCCCTGCAGCCCATGGGGACCCCACGGAGCAGATCTCCACGCTGCAGCCATGGAGGAGCCCACATGGAGCAGGTGGATGAGGCCTGAAGGAGGCTGCGGCCCATGGGAGCCCCCACAGGAGCAGGCCCAGGCCGGAGCTGCAGCCCGTGGAGAGGAGCCCACGCAGGAGCAGGGGATCTGGTGGGAGCTGCCGCCTGTGGGGGAGCCATGTTGGAGCAGTTTGGTCCTGAGGGATGGACCCCGTGGTACGGACCCATATGGGAGCAGTTCTTGAGGAGCTGCAGCCTGTGGGAAGCCCACGCAGGATCAGTTCGGGAAGGACGGCATCCCGTGGGAGGGACCCCACGTGGAGCAGGGGCAGTGAGTGACCGTGAAGGAGTGGCGGAGACGCAGCGTTAGGGACTAACAGCAGCCCCATTCCCTGTTCCCATGCACTGCCTGGAGGGGATGAAGTAGAAAAAACAAGAGTGGAACTGAATCCGGGAAGAAGGGGGGTGGAGGGAAGGTGGTTTTAGTTTGGTTTTTAGTTCTCACTGCCCTACTCTGTTATTAATCAGCAATAAATTGAATTAAACTTCCTCAAGCAGAGTCTGTTTTGCCTGTGATGGTAGTTAATGGGCGATCTCCCTGTCCTCATCCCATGAGGTTTTTCATCATATTTTCTCCCCACATCCTCCTGAGGAGAAGGAGGGAGAGAGTGGCTGGGTGGGCACCTGTCGGCCAGCCAAGGTTAATCCACTACAGCAAAATATAGTTAAACTCCCCAGACCCTCTCCTCTCCCTTTTTATTGCTGAGCATGATGTTATGTGACATGGAATATCTCTTTGGTTAGCTGGGGTCATCTGCCTGGTTGTGTCACCTCCCAGACTCTTGCACACCCCCAATCTATACAGTGGGGAGCAGAGTGAGAAACAGAGAAGTGCAAACACTGTTCAACAATAGCTAGAACAATAGTGTGTTACCAGATTTGCTCGGTCACAAATCTCAAACAAAATACCATATGAGCTGCTATGAAGAAAATTCACTCCATCTCAGTCAGACCTAGTTCAAAAATATATGAAAGGGAGAGTTCGGATAGTCAAGACCTGTGTCCTAGGCCCTCTTTCACTAGAGATCTCCCATATCCCAACGGAGAATCCCAAAGCTACTCCAAAGCTTGGGGCAAAGCCTAGGTAGTGATGCTCTCCATCCTCCATGTGGAAGGATCTGGGCTACCGTGGACATGGAAGTACAAAGTGTATGACTGCAGGAGGAAAACAGTCATGGAAGAGCACAAACCCATAGTGAGGATGGGAATTTGATGCGACCATTCAGTTTTTGTCCCTGCTCTCGGATTATTTCAGAATTGTAACCAACATTTTTCTAGAAGAAATATAGTTATCCTGCCCTAAATGGACCCACCTCAGTGGACGTGGCTTTTAAATGGACCTAAAATACACGTTTTTTTTCAGAGCAGTGTTCAGCAAAAGACAGGAATCTTCCTTTGCAGGTGGAGTCCTCCCCTTGCAATAGCCACACAGTATAAAATGCAGAGCTCGGATGGCAGAAAAACAGGGAGGAATTCACCCTTCAAAAGAGACTTCCCATCTACCCTTCCATTGTTTGCCCAGGCAAGGCAACAAGGTAGGACAACAATAAAAAATTGCACAGTGATTCTTGCAGGAAACCTTGCTTGGCACACCTCTGCTCTATTTTGTGTCTGTTTCCTCATGTTGTTAAGACCTTGGCTAAAAATTAGGACCCTAAGTATAAGCAAAGCTAACTAAACCCTCTCACAGAAGTAAGGCTTCAGCGTCCTCCTTATTCCTTGCTTCCTCTTCCTTTTTTTTTTTTTTTTTTTCCCTGCGATGCCTTACCTGGGAACAAAACACAAAGCTACTCTTCTCCATCCTTTGAAACTTGGTAAGACAAAATGGAGAGCCTTGAAAGGAAAGGTAACTGCAGAAAAGCAGGCAGCTATTCACTTGCAAAGCAACCCTCTTGGGCTGTTTCCTGTGCTTTTTCTTCTCAGTTCCCCCTGATCAAAGAGCAGTCTCCACAGTCTGCATAATACATGAAGCTGAGATAGCTAACAGCATGCTCTGGCTCAGAGAGCTTGCCTGTGTGCAAGGGGACTTTGATGTCTGCATGCTCTGAATGGCCCTAATGGCTGTCCTTCCCCTGTTTGCCACCGCATCCCACACACTTCTGCTCAGGAGCACAACTGCAGAATTACAGAATTTCCTTACTTTGTTCACTAGGAAGGTCTTCTTTTCTCTAAAGGAAGCTATCCCGACTGGGACTATCTGATGCCTAATGAACCAAGTGAAGGGCAAGAATCCTATCAACACAGTGAGGGATGAGGGGAGGAACAAAACTTGTTTAGCGACACCAGCAGAGATGGGTAAATACAGCGCAGTATCTCAGAGTGGAGCAAAAACCGTCCCCAATCACTGCACAAAGGAAAGGGATTAGCTCTCAGAGCTGAAGCCACGCTTTATGGCAGGCTTCTACCCTGCTTTGAGGCACAAGCCTGAGAAATTGAAAAGGAAGCAATCCTTAATCCTGCTTTTTTACGATTTGGTGATAAAGTCAAATCCACTTTGCTGTAAGTAGCTCAGCTGATTTTTAGAAGCCAGGCTATTTCCCGAGATACAAGGTTTTGCTTATATAAAGAGATCAACATTGTTTATTGGGGCGAGGGGAAGGGAAGAGCAGGCGGTGGTCTGTGGGAGAAGTTTGGATCATTTTTGCAGGGCTGCCTCTTGATTTTTGGTATTATTACTATTTATTTGCTGAATGATTCAGGGGGTGGGCAGGGGATGGGGGGATATGAAAGAAGAAATATGAGAGAAGAAGGGATGCAAGTGGCTTGAGCAATCTACTACATCCTATATGTTCTATGTAAAAAAATTTTTTGTCTATTTTTACCAAGAATTTTTTGTCTATTTTTACCAAGAATGATGTAGTTTTAATTACATATATCTCACCCTGGGAAACCAAAATCAAAACCAAAAACCAAACACACATATGCATGCATGCACACAACATCAACAAAAAAAGAACCAAACAACCAAAAAAAACCAACCACCACCCAGCTTCTCATTCTCAGTATGGCTGCTGGGCACACGCAGGATGTTAAAAGACTTGTACTAGTGCATTTCAAGGGCTAACCCGATGACAAAAGCTAAATGCAAAAGAATAAACAGCTATAAAACCATTAAAATGGTGTATAAACACCATTAAGAATAATTGATCTTTTAAATCAGGAAGCTTTTACTGATCCACCTTGACGTTGGGGGTTTAGATACAGAAGAAAATAGCTTGCAATAAATGTGAAAGGAAAAACCGCTAGATTAGATGCATCCCATGGTCAGCCTAGTTAAAAATTTGTATTCCTACTGTTGGCAATAGGCTTTATATTCATTGAAGAGAGAGGGATATTCAAGATGACTGTTTAAAAAAAAGTTTATATTGGTTAAATAATACTACCTTTGTTAGCAAAATCTATCAAAAGCTTTAAGTACAGGTTGAAAAGGGAGATATTAAATACATTACATTCTAGCTGCCTGAGAGCAGTATACATTCAGAAATAATAATAATAAAAAAAATGTTGAGATATAAACCACGAATATGAAAATCCCACATTTTCCTATTTTGGCAAATGATATTTGTTTCAAAAAGAGAGCACAGTTATTGGCTTGTTTTCATTTTATATTTTACAAGGATCTTGGATCAAGATTTCCATTTCTTCCATAAGCAGAAAATGAAACATTTTAAGTTTTCAAAGTACTGAGTGTTCAATATCCCATCACAATGGAATTTGCAATTTCTGGAGTCACCTGATGGCCCAAAATTAAATGAAGCAATACCTTTTTACCCTTCTACAAAGCCATTATCACTTCCATGTTTTAAGCCACCCTATGAATACACTCCTAACTTTATTTTTTATTTTATTTTTTTCTCACCTGTACATCCTTTCTAGCTGTGTATGAAACTTAAGGAACTGTAGACTGGGACACTGTAAATGTCTGTTCCCACCACCAGGAGTTTGTCCAGGGACTGTACTAGTCCTTATGGTAAACCACAAGTGTTATTATTTTCTTGCTATGACTGCCTTTTTCATACCCAAACTTTCCCATGACACCTTTCTAACTTAGTCAGGACAAACGATCCAGAGTGGCCACAACAGAGGACAGAGCTCCACCTCGGTTGGGTGTTCTGCCTCCCTGTAACTATTTACAGGCTGTTCCAGGACAACATTGATCTTAGATTACGAAACTGTCTCTTACATTAATTCAGAGTTAACTATGTATTAATTTCTTTAGTCATTAATCATGTCTTTTCTCATCCCATGTTTTGCAGGGACAAACAGAAAATTGGTTTTGATCTCCTTTGATAAAACAGAAGTGACTAAATCTTGGTGTATGCTTCAGGATGGTCTGAATTGTAACCTACATGACATTGCATACCATTCCATTGACAAGAAAGGGCACAAATGTAGACTGATTCTTCTGAAATGTCACTACAACCAGATAATTGTAATAAACATAAATGCAGAAATGTTTTATAATGGGAATTTGTTAATTTGTGAGCCAAAGTAAAATTCAGGGAAGAAATTCAGTGGCTGCCTATAAAAACAATAAAAATAATTTATCTTTTATATATATCATTAGTTGACATCACTAGGTCAGTTTCTTCTCCATTCTATATAAGGAAAATATGTTGAAAATGGTGATAAAGAAATTTGCTTAGAGATATACAAGAAAATAGAACCATACATTTGAGAAGCAACATGGAATAAGACCACATCTTAATCCCTGGTATAGTCAACTGGGTCTTGGCATCTTCATTTCAAAGGAAAAATAAAATCTGTATTTTTTTTTTTTTAAAGAACTGCATACTGCATCAAAAATGCATTTTCTCTGTAAAATATTCTACTTTCAGGTAAATGTTAATTCTATGAAATGTCTTTTCTTTCTTTTTTTTTTTTCCTTGCTTTTACAAGGCTTTTAAATATTATCACAGCAAAATTGGTGTTTAATTGACATTCCCTTTACTGTCACTCAGGCAAATAGAAGGATTAAAACATCAATTAAATGGTGATTATGACACTGTGCTACTTTGCAGAATATGAAATTAAATGTTTAAGAATAAACTTTTATGAAAGAAGCTGTTGAGAAACTAATTGAGGAAGCTAGTCCTGAATTTATTGTCTCGAAATCTTATTTTTTAAATAATACTTTCAATATGAAATTTCTTATGAAGAAAATGAGCGTCTTTGCTTCTATTTTTGAAAGCTTGTATGTACCAACAAAATATGGTGTATTAATAAAACAAGGGCAAGACTTAGGGAAACATAGGTTTTCCTCTAAACCATCTATGCAAATCCAGCCTCCAGTCCATCAACTTCTGCCTTCAGAACAGAGATGAAAGAAGATGATCATTTTTGCAGTCCAGGTAATCCCTGGAGAGCTTAATGCAGCTACTGGAGACAGTGAAGAATCTGAATGTTCATGACAGTGTAAAGCAGGATTGTTTTGCTCAGTACAAATAAGTATTTTGCTTTCATATTCAATGTCAATCCTAAATAGATATGGTCACTCCAGTATGGGGTTGTAGAAGTCCCGGCTGATATAAAATGGACTTAAGTCTCTTCCTGAGTTGTGTGTGGGTACATTTGTGATTATGTAGACACAGCTTCAAGACAAGATTTTCCTAAGAGGTGGCTAACTCCAAGTGCTTGAAACATAGGTGTTCGGTTTGCTGGGCTGAAGAGGAAGGCAGGCTCTTCAGAAAACCAGGAAACTCAGAATCACTAGCAACTTCCAAAATTTACCACTGATAGCCTTAGGAGCTAAAAATAGGCAAGGTGGGGAAAAGATTTCATCTCTGAGTGAGCTACAAGGCACGTATCAAAAATTCTGAGTATTCACTGCTTGGTGTGGGGAAAGATCCAGCCATACATTAAACTTTATTTCATCACAGTCACCTGGTACCATTTGATGAAGTGAATTAGAAATTTTGTAAATGAGAGTTTTTCAGCATTTTTTTTCAGGAAACTTTGGATAAAGCAGCGTTTTCCCAAGTTGTTATCCCCTTTAGGCAATAACCCCTATTCCTGGGGAGGGAGTGCCTTTGGTTGGCTCCTCCTGATGGGTTACACAGAAGGACAATGGTCCAATCCTTCTTCTCTAATTAGGTTTTCACTGATTAGGTTACTAGTGTTCCTACATCTATCATTGTTCCTTTGATTCTTGCCAGGTCCTTATGTTTGAGGACCTTTAATTAGATAGCAATATCAGTGCAAAATCTTTGATGAAAGCTTGTCTTAAGTTTCTACGCAGCTGCTAGCCCAGGCTTGGGTCTCCGATAACATGATATTATTATCAAAGTGCACTCCTGGCTATGCCGCCAGCTTGCTGCATGTTCTTAAACAACTTCTTAGACAAATTATTTTGGTGTCTGTTACTCAACTGATAAAACATGAGTATAAATGCATGCAGATGTCATAATGAAGGAGCTTAGTTTCTATTCGATTGCTAATGTGTAAACTTAAGTATTAAGGTAAATTTTTTATTTTTTTAAGGCTTCAGCACGGTCCTTTCATTGCCATTGCCTCTACATTAACATCTCAGCAGCTTTCTGGATTCCAGGCTTGCATCTGTACTATTTCTGTGCTATGCTAAAACAACTCAGTTGCTGTTTCTCCAGAATTTTATATCAACTTCTGTTCATATTTGATAAGCACTCTCCCATAATGCATACTTTATGTACTGCATGGGTGACTGGAGGTACGGTAATTTTTTTCTTGCTGGAACAAAACAGGAATGTGCTCTGAGATGTGGATATGTTAATGAAGGGGTGGTGCCTGCAAGTTCTTCTCTGTTTTCACCCCATCCTCACTGTTTCTGATAACTGTGAGAAAACAAATCGTTTGGAAGTCTCTGACTCAATTTTCTTTGAAAAAAAAAACAAAAACACTGCTACAGACTAATTAAGTTTTTTTCTTTTTCTTCTTCTTTTTCTTCTTCTTTTTCTTCTTCTTTTTCTTTTTCTTTTTCTTTTTCTTTTTCTTTTTCTTTTTCTTTTTCTTTTCTTTCTTTTTTTTTTTTTTTTTTTAAAGGAATGTGCCTAAGGGTAGAGTAGCTGTAGTCAATGGTTTTCATGTCCTAAAAGTCTAGCAAGAAGATCCAATTCTCAGAAACAAGTGTGGGACTAAAATGAGGGAAAGACAAATAGTGTGTGGAGAGGAAGAAGGGCTCAGGAGGAGAGCATCCAGACCTGCAAATCCCGTAGAGATTTCAGTGACATAAATAAAGGAGTCAGAGATGTTGTTACAGCAAAAGCTCCCCAAGGGACTGATCATCCCTGAGGAACTTTAAAGGGATGCATATATATATATATTTTTTTTTTTCCTTGCCAACACAATTCATGTGCTAGGTATTACATTTCCATAGCAACACAAATGTAGTTAATGAAACAGTTTGCATGAAAGGTGGTTAAGGGCTCCAGGTGTCTGAGTATATTGATGTGGGTAACTGCATGAGCCATCCAACACCTAGTGCATGAGGATCAACATGTCAGGTGAGTATGGATGGAGGAGATGCAGTTCTTTCTCATGAAGCTTCAGGTAAGTTAAGCTATGATTTCCCAGGTATTTAGTGTTTAACGTTTAGACCACACAAGGACCCTAAGATGTCAATCTTGCTGGCATAAGGATATGCACTGTGCAAAGTAGCAAAGGGAGAAAAACCCTCCTGAAGGGTTTTGAGGAGCTGTAAGTGGAAGTACTACCACCACACTACTACTGGAGCCCACATTTAGACAAATCATTCATGTAGGCATGCACACACACATTCATATGTATAGGCATGCACACACTTGTGAGCACATCAAAGTACGTGAAAGAAAGGAAAGGGTTAAGAGGAAAGTGGTTTGCTTAGTGATGAAAGCTGTCATGCTGCATGGAGCCTCTGGTCATTTTTAGAAGGGTACATGGCCATAGTCACAGACAGCCAGGCTCCCACATAGTTGACTTCATTCTCTTTCCGGAATATTTGTGGTTATTTTTCAGATGACAGCAGCTGCTCCCTAACAGAACAGGATCCCACAGCACATGAAAGGCTGGAAGTAAACAAAGACTTCAGTTACTATCTGAAACACATAGGCTGGAGAATTTAAAGAAAGTAATTTACTTACCCAAATTAGCATTTACCTGTGAAAAGAGAAGTAATTATCATGCTCACCTGAGCATAAATGATCAAAACCTGTTAAATTCTAATCATTTCTGGTGATTACATCACAAACAATGTCCCACAATGCTATACAAAGAATTTATTGTAACAAGATTTCTTCCTGCCTTCTGCTCACAGTGGTCAAGCCTTTTGATCAATGCAGAACAGAGGTGTCTGAGACTGAACCCATCCCTGAATCCTGAAAAGTGGTTTCCCTATTTCTCTTGTCTGTTTTTCTCCTTTTTTTTTTCTCTCAAAAAAGAAAAGAAAAAAAAAGAGAAAAAAATAATTTTCTCCATGTTTTCAAAGGCTGTGAGTGACTAAGAAGCAAAGACTCGCAGACATTATCAAGAAAGTTATTTCAGTTTCCCTGGGACAGAAGAGGGAATCTGGCCTGAAATAAAATATCACCTGACAGACTGATATTTGTTATCTTTGCTTCCATTGACACTTGTCTAAAGAGTTATAATTATATGCAGAGAAATTCATATTCTACCTGATTTCAGTGTGGTAGCATGAATGAGTAGGAAATATGTGGATAACACAAATGATTAAAGAGAAAGTCATGTTTTAGACAAGCAAAAGCAAACATCAACAAGTTTTTGTTTTTTTTTCCTAAAGTAGCTGCCTTATCTATTCCTTTAATGTCCCCTTTGCTGTTCTTTCAATTTATTAATAACCAAGCACAGACCAAAAGACAGTAGTAGGCATTTGTTATTTCATATGCTAAGCTACACATGACCAGTTTTATCCAGTTCTCACTGAACGGATGCCCTTGACTTTAAAGCCATCATTATGTCTGCCATGAAGAGGACTGTTCGAGCATATCCTTGCGTGACTCTGGTGAAACAGGCAGAGGTGGCAGTCTTAATACTAATACTGAGTATTTGCTTATCATGGACATTTTCAGTTCTTTTCCTTTGAACTAACAGAGATTTTGACTGTTTTCTCTCTCCCAGTGGCAACCCATTTTTTACCTAAGGGTACAAGATGGGAAAATGGGTACTAATCAGAGTAGGTGGCCCTTCCTGGAGATCTGGGTCTGGAAATATATTGTCAAAAAAAAAAAAAAAATAATAATAATAAAAGAGACATGCAGCCCTCTCTGGGTCTTTGATTACCTTTCCTTTCCTACTTTTTCATTGGGCCCTATTTCCTTTCCACTGGGTTGCTGAGTTTTCAGCAGCTTGATTTCCTTTCTAAATGAATTATAATGAATGCTGGGTTTTCTGGTAAAAACTGGCCCAATTCTGTCTACAACATGACTCTAAAGCTGTAATTGCATTAATGGTGTCCTTTCCATTGTTCACAATATGCTCTTTCCCTAGCTTTAAATCAAAAATGCTTTCTGGAATTCCTTCTTAAACTTTATGTATTCCTCCCTCCCTCCCTCCCTTTCCCTCTCTCTCTTTTTCGCACTTGGCCACATAATTATAATTCCTCCCTTCTCTGTAATTGGTTTGCTAATTCTGAGAAGCTTCTAGTCCACCTAAAAAATTGTATCTCAGCAAGAGATGTGTTGAAGAATATTACCATCATCTCATTACTTCTCACACCTTCTTGTAGATGCAGGTTTCTACCCTGCTGTCTCTGTTTTCTGCCCTCTGTTTCTGCCTTCTAAAAGAAGCTTGAAAGTCCATCTTTACAGAGTCCTCTAATATGGTCCTAGTTAACTGGTGATGCCTTACTTTGTTTAATTATATTCCCATTAGCTGTGAAATTTCTTGGTGATTACAGTGTCAGCAGACTGAATGCTCTGAAATGCCAATTCCACTGAAATAAATGGAAAAGAAAATCCCCCTGGGATTTAATACAGGCAGAAGGCCATCCTTGCAAACTCATTTTTCTGCTACATGTGATTTGGGTTCAATTTCTCTGTATCAACAGCTTTCTTTAGGGAAGCCACTTGCTCTTGGTGATCTTTTTTTTCTTCGTATTTTCTTTCTCTCCCTCATGTACAATCTCAGGACCCATGGAATGAAGAGTGTCCTTTATTATCCCAGCATAGCATTCAAGGAGAGATGTGTAGGTTTGAATCTTATGGTGTCACTAATATATGTATGTACATACACTGCACTGTTCACAACATACTGTTCTTAGACTGGAAAAAAAGATAGAAAAATGGCAAAAATAAATGGCTGATTTGGTTTTACATGGATATTTTGAAGATATTTTGGTCCAAAAACATCACCAATCTGTAACAGGGTAAAAAAAAAAAACACCTTCACGTCACTGAGACTAAAGACTAAGGTCCTTTGTTGCATTACTGATCCATATCAGTTCATGTTGTTGCCTTCCATTATGTTCTGTACAACTGCTTCCAAGCTGCTGGGAACAGGTTGAATTAAGGATAGCTGTACCCCTGTGCAGCTGTAATTCAGTCTGGCCTTACAGCTGAAGATGAGGATAAGAGCCTTATGAAAAAAGGCAAGGCTTATGCTATTAAGCACAAGCTCTCAAAGCGTAAATAAATTGTAATACTTGTAGTATTTGTTAGTTCTGGGCTGAAGGTGTTTCCTCTAAATGTAGGTAGGAGTAGAACAAATGAGACAAGTTACTGATGGTGTGAATACATAAAATAATATATTTATGTAGCTGAATGCAGTCTGAATGTGTCAGAGATTCTTTCAAGTTGATCTCTATTTTTTCTTTCCAAAGAACAAGCAAAATTATAAGTTTTGTAACTATAATGGCACATACAATCTTAATGAGCTCAAATGAAGGCAGCAACCTTTTAGAATGTATTCTCCTGTGCATAAGCTGGGAATGTGACAAACCCATTGCTAATTAGTCTAACAACATTCATCTGAAATGGCTCCAAAGAGGTTTTCTTTTCAAAAATCGGATTTGATGATCCAAAGATACTACATTATTAAAAGGACCATTATTGTTCTAGTCATAGAAACAGATTCAGTGTTTACTCAGGTTTTTACTTATTTACAGTTTCACCTTCTATTCCTTTTTTTTTTTTTTTTCCCTCTGAGTAACTCTTGCACCCACTGAAGTCAGTGGGAATGGATATGAGTCATAGCACTCTGATATAGTTGTACATGTATTATATATACCTTACTCTCTCCATAAAGCATATGAGACTAGTAGATATGTGAACTAAAGATCATTGTCCTCTCTGGAGTCTTCTGTTTTAAATTTTTGGTTGCTGGATGATCACTAAAAGTGGGTTTCTTTTCACCTGACATGTTCCATTTAAAGCCATGAGGTTTAAGTATAAACCAGTGTAGGATTCATCTCATTCAATATTGTATGTTTAGAGTGTAGGTGTATTCATCTGTGTCAAGAATCTTCGTTAACAAAGTTAACAAAGATCATTTAATACAAACAGCGAAGTGTAGGAGGCCCCTAAACTCTACTGACTGCTTTGACCATACAGGGAGCATGATGAGACTTAATCATATGGCCACACCAGCATGAGAGACATACAAGCTCATTCAGTCATTCAATCAGCCTGTTAAATTACTAGCTAAGATGGATGTCTAACTCTTAAAGTGATGTTGCCAGAGGCAGCAGGTAATATGTCAGCCCTCCAGATGCAACAGACCTTCTGAGAAAAAGGTACTTTGGGAATGCCTGAGTTTGAGTCTTGGCCTTTGGGTACTCCAGCACCCTCTTTCTCTGGCTGTATGGTTTTAGTCCCTCCTACCTGGAGCCTATGGGGGATTGTTATAGGTACAGGAGTGTGCAGAGACACCGTGTGCAGCCCCTTTGTGTTTCATGGACATCAAAGGAATGAGCACAGTGTAATCAGGTTGGATGAGTACAAGTGGGGCAGAAGTGAGAAAGTGCTGAACTCTTCACAGACGTATATGAAGACAAAAAATGTTATGACTATAAGGCCCAAAATATAGGAAACTGAAGCTCCTTGATTAATACAAAAATCACCAAGCCAGAGCACAGGCATACAGGAATCGAGTGCTCAGTATTTCAGAGAAGTGACCAGCTCTGTAGACGTTTCACACCCACTGCTCCAAACAGAAGCATTACTTCGTTCAGCTCCATGACACTGCATTCTTCTTCTGAAACCTGACACGAGTACTTTGAGAAAGGCAGAGCATAACCTTAACTGAGCACACAGGTTATACTCAGGGCTCATAACAATATGTGTCACAGTCACGGAGCTGACATGCTTATAGGCGTTTGCCTACCTGCCTATTAGCCTGCCTTTCTATCTGAAGAGCAAACAGAAGGTGGCATCCCAGCAACTACAACAACAAAAACCACGAGATAACCCCAAGTCCCCAGACCTTATAACCTAGATAAACCCCTCGAGATCCTCAGATAATGGATCTACCACTGATGTTGACAACATAGATGGGAATACGGGAATGTACGTAGCTGTGGATAAGGTGGGGAGGTGGATTCCGGTTCTCAATTTAGACTTCAGGCATTAAATGAACTGTAAAAATCTGCAGAAAATACAGCCTTTGCACTGGGGTTATATGCAATGCTGATCCCTGATACTGGGAGGGGAAAGAAGGAAATCTGTATGTTGCTGCATGGCCTTGGCCACAACACAAAGCACTCCACCACCTCGTGCAGACACAATCCTCTCCAAGGTCCCACACTTTTCACCTGGCCCAAATAAGGGTCCTGTAACAACAAAGTCAGGCAACCTATATCCAAAGGCTGTGGAAAATCCAGATGTGTGAAAACTTCCCAGGTACCTGAACACAAGTGTGGGTTCTACCTTCTCCTTTCTGCAAACTAAATCCTGTCTGCCATTTCCATGTCACAGCAGGTCAGTCGGTTTATAATTGGCTCTAATTGGTACGGTGATGTTCTTTACCTGCAGGCAAATGGCACGCAGAAAGGTGTGAAATTCTCTCTCACTTCTTAAAAAAAAAAAAAAAACATCAGAGCTTTCAAGCTGATCTTTACATCCAACAGGCCCACTGATCAGGATAATTGAGACTTTTTTTTTGGATACACATAACCATTAAAACCTGAGCTCACTGTGTAATAAATTACATGCATCATGGTGCATGAAGGTTCTTCCACGGGATCTTTAGAGGCTGTGGGACTGTGGTTAGCCTTTGTGTGTCACATATATACATACTTTCATTGCCTGAATCATGCAAAGAACAGATAGCCCCTGCAACTTCTCTCTGTAGCCATGTGCTGTTTCTTAGACAAGCCTTTCAGACAGTCTCCCAGCAGTGCATTTACTTTCTTCCATCTTGGCCAACAAATGGTGAGGGGAGAGACAGAAAGCAAGTCCCTGGATATATTTCTCCAGGCTTTCTTTGATCATATCCTAGTTTTTCAACTTGATTTCAAGCTAGATGCTGTAGCTATTTTAAGATTTAAAGAAAACAATTCTGCAAAAAAATAATAGGAAAGGAAAACGATATTAGGAGCACAAGGTGATTTTGGGGGTCATAAAGTCCAGTCCTCAAACTTACAGCCAACAATGCAATTAATGTTTGGTCCACAGAACATACACTTCAAACCCTGGAGGCAGAAAATACTTTCAAGCAGCCTACACGAAACTTAAATTTTGCAGTGAAAGACGAAAATCTCCAAGTATGATGTGTCAGAAGGAAAGAAATGCGAGATGTTGGGCACTGCCAGTATACTCACCTCCTGCAAAAGCCAATGATGATTTAGGAAGAATTCATGTGTGATTCTAGAAGCAGAACATATTTTGCAGGACTGCAGAGCTTTGTCCCACAGATTCCCTTCTGCCTGCAGACTGAAAATCATTTCAGCCCTGAGTGTGTGTTGAAGAGATGCCATCCAAACAATTGAGTGATTTCCATACTGCTCCAGTCATCAGCACATCCCACCCTGCACCCCTGGGCAAACTCTGAAGTGTGAGAGGAAAAACAAACAAGCAAAAAACAACCAGTAATTAAAAACAGAAAGAAATGATGAGCAGGGAAAGGAAAAGAGGCAGATTTCTTCCCCAGCTGTTGGAAGTCATTAGGGGAAATTCCAAAACATGAGATACAGAATAAATACAAGCCAAGCAACCAGCAGCCAGGTATCCTTTCAGAGTTTTGACACGAGCATTCTGGTGCAAATCCCTAAAGACTCACGTTTCCAGATTCACTTTTTTCCAGACTCACTTTTCCAGTCTTTTATCCAAGAAAATGATAACACCTTTGTACTCCATTTCATTTCCTCAGCTATAAGAAGGTACAGAAATGTGTCATGCAGCACACTCCTTCAGCAGCTGGAAGGAATGATTTGCTTGGAGTCTGGCTTCATAATAGTGCTTTGCCTTCTCATTAAAATAAATCACAGCAAGTGTTGTCTTTGCGTGCTCCGGGCTTAAAAAGAAGTCCTCAGGTAGTCATTCGCACCTTAAAGGACAGGCACAAAGACAAACTCTGAATGGCACATAGAGAGAATATAGAGAAAAAGCTTCACAGTGGGAATGAGAGTGAACTTTCATTTCACCTACCCTTGAAAATTCAGATTCCGGAGTGTATAAAAAAGTGTCTGAGATTTTACATACATTTGGATACGTTGCTGTAGTGAAATATTTCCAATGATCATGAATGTATATATATAATTGTCATTGAGGATTGGTCCCTCTATGTCTTTGTGTGTATTTTTCCTTATTTGAAAATAAATGAGAGAACTACAGCCTCTGGGAATTAGGTTGCTAAATTTTGAAGAGTCAACAGATATTTACCCATGCTGCTGAGGAGATAGATGCATATATTCACAAATATCCGTATATGTATGTGGAATATAGGTGTATATATGTAGCAGGGATATTCAAGGGCATCACAGGACCAGATTTGCTCCTTTCTACCACTCCTGTAGGTGCTAAGTAGAGTCTGAAAACCTCACATACAGATCTCAATATATATATATTTTCATTTGTTTGTTTTTCCAAGCTCTGAATACTGTCTCCTCGCCTCTACTCCCACCCCCAGGGATGTGTTAGGAGTGTGTGCCGACACTGCCTGCCTCTAGGACAGGTAACTAGCACCACAGAGACATCATTAAATATTATACAAGCTGGTTAATTCCCTGCGAAGACCCTGAGGACTGCAGCTCTGCCAGGTGACTCAGAGGCCCATGCGTCCCTTGCATCACTAGATGGCACTGTTAACTTAAAATCATGGCACACTTTCCCAGGAGCCTCCCTCTAAGCTTCAGACAGAAAAAAAATAGCAGACGAACGCTTTGGGGAGGTGGAGGGAGGGAAGAGTGGAGACCATTGGCAAAATAATCTACATTGATAATATTGCCAGGTTCTTAAACAGGTACAGGTCTAGAAAAGGCCCAGGACTGTTAAAACCACAACAGAAAAAGCCTCAGGCTGATTTGGCTCCTATCTGGATGCCACTCACAGAAAAGGTCTGAGTAGCATCTCCAGTCCTAGGTGGGCTGGCTCCGCTCTCCGCTCCTGCCCGTGGAGTATTTGTGCCTGAGGCAGGAGGATAAACACGACATAAGTTGTCTCATTAAATTGTTTTTGTCCCTAAAGCCTGGAAGCCTGTGGGATCAGACCTAGGTCCTCTCCTTTGAAGTAATAGGAGAAAAAGAAAAATAAAAGTGCTTGTTAGGAAAATCACGGTTAATTAAATTATGATCTGAAAAACACAGCAATTTCCTGTCTTTAGCGAGCTGATATTATCTGCCTTTTAGGGCCAGTTAGCAAGAGAAATTGCGTGCTGGTCATTGCCAGTTTGGGTCAAAAATCAAGGGGTTGCATCGATTTGTACATGCAATTACGTGTGCTGCTACTCTCCCTCGCTTGACTGTGTTCTCTCTGCCTTTGCAAGCCAAGTCCCTGCACACATTTAGTCTCTCCATGCCTACTATGTAGTGCTGGCCTGGTACTGGGGCCAGTGTAGCTGCAAAACGGGTGTAGCTCCTACCCCTGGGGTGGCAGTTTCTTGGCACCGAGGAGTGTAGAACCAGGAGGACCTGCTTCAGGTACATATAAAGCCAGCAGCAGACCACTATCAGCAGCGGAAAGCATTGCTTTTCCATGGGAACCCAGGAAAGACGGGCTGGAGGCTGGTACCTCCTTATGATGGTGGTGGTGGGAATATAGGTTTGACCTAAATTTTTGAGAAGCTTTGGGTTGAGTCCAACGCTCACTGCCCTCTTCTAGACAGACACCAATATCAGGCATGTCTTCCCTTTTCCTGTCACTGCCACAAACCAGTAAAATCGTGTCAGGAATTATGTCTGACCTAGTACACTGCTCTGCTCTAAATACTTCTGGCATCCTCTAAAGTCTTACAGATGATTAACTTTGCGTTGTTTCCCGGTGAGGACAGAGCAAAGGTGAAATCACTCCTCCAGGATTCAGCACAAGGAAATGAATGTTGGGCACTTAAGAGATTCAGGTTCCCCAGCTCCTAAATTAATTTGTGACCTTGAATGAGGTGCTTGGACTCCCTGCATGGTGAAGATGAGGAGGTAGGAACATAAACATGGGACCTGAATACACAGTAGCAAAAACCAAGTGCTTGAGAAGGCAGCTGAAAACACCATTCCTTCAGAGATTAGGGAGTTGTGACTTCACAGACAGATTCACCTCATCTCAGGAATCACTGACTTTGGCAATTCAATGTCTGAAGCCCTATAACAAACTGCAAGGAGGGCTCGAAACTTGCTGTCTCAGGGAGACAGGGAGAAATCTCAGCCGCCTCCCTTTCCGTATCTAACAGATAGGCGGTAGCGGTAATGCCAGGGTCTCTCAGTGGCTTCTCATGGAAAAAGTCCTTCGCCGTGTGATTATGGTTCACCTTTGCAAATAGGGAATGGAGATTCAATTACCATGTAAATATTTTAATACGAAATACAACAGTTTCAATGAAACAACTGAGTTGCCCCTGTACTCCTACCACCCACCTGCCTTCCCTCCAGGATACTTCATTACCTGATGATTAAAGCTTACCTTAGGAGATTAAAGATGGGATATTGAAGTACACTCGGTCCTTCTCCATCCAAACTGCAATAATGCCTAAGTGAAGAACACTGTGTGATAGTGAATTTCTTATGGGGGAAATAGAAAAGGTATTATATGAAGGGTGCTTTTTTTTTTTTTCCATAGAAAGCTCTTTGATTCCGATGTGCTGGAGGTTTTGTGCTATTTCTGGTGAATGCTGCGGACCACAACCAGAGCAAGCTGTGGGGAAGTGTATGTGTGAGGGAATGAATAATAAAAAAATCAAGAGGCTTTAACAAAAAGTGAAAATATTGGCATGGTAAAGGCACGAGCTCAATAAAGAATGGACAATGCATGATTGACGGTGAGTGCTGTGTTGGTGAGCACTAATTCTGAGATCTCACTGTGAGGGAAAAATGCTTTTCTTACAAGATACCAAGTGCGAGGGGGGAGTGGGTTTTCAAGAGGTATATTTTAGAAATGCTGTAAGCAGCAGAAGAAAGCATCCTTTTTTTCTGTTTTTCTCTGTCTCCCTTATATAGACACAAATACATACACAAAGCTGTGATGAAAGCACAAAATATTTGTTATCCTCCCATTTCTGATTCCTTGACACATTTTCCCCACTTCTGTTTTTGCCATTCTCGCAGTCAAAGTCTTCTGACACTTTAGCATTGCTGTGATACCTTCCAGGAGAGGGGCCATGGGGCACAAATCCTGTTTATCCCTTCCAAGCATCTAATGCCAGTTGTTGCTTTAGGAGTGTGCAGCTGCTGCTCATGTGGCAGGACAAATCATCCTGTTTTACCTTCCTTACCGAGAAGTCATCGCCCTCATCAGAACCGCAATGACTGCTTTCAAGATTAGGCTGACTTTTGGGTATGTTTTTCATCAAATTGGGTCAGGCCAGGGGTGGAGACTTTCAGGAAGAACAAGCACAGTGCAGAAGGTGGAATGTATTAACACCCTAAGTCGGTCATCAGCCCTGAACATTTTCTTGAACTGTCATTTCTATCTTAGGAGAGTGAATTACATTTCACTTCTGTGGTTGATTGAAGATTGATTTAATAAAACAGCTACATCTGTGAAGGGACCAGTTTATTTTCCCACTGTTTTCACAGAAAGACTTTGGGGGGCAAAAAGGAAAAAGACGAAAAAACAGCTGCATTCCAGATTCCTCCCCCACCCCCAGTCCTGCAGCATCTTTTACCACAACTCTAGCTAGGCATCTCTCATGTTTAGGGTTGTATGCAATTACTTTGCCACAGATATCACTAAACACACAATAAACAATATGGCTGTTTCTTTTTATAGAAGCTCAGTTGATAGCTTACGACAGGTTTTGCAGGTAAGATAGGCAACACAATTCATATCTGTATATCTGGGACGGAGGGAGTCAAGGAAAGGGAGTGGAGAGAGGAGAAGGAGGGAAGGGAAGGAAAGAAAAGAGGGGAGGAAGAAAAGGAGGGAAGGAGGGGGAGGGAGGGAGAAAGACTACTTGAAAACAATTTATTTAGTAGAGTATGTTTTTCTGTGCACTCATTTAAATACAAGAATTGTGATCTTGATTCTGGGAAATGATGTTTTAAGTCAGCTCTGGTACTTGTGCAAGGGTGACAGCCTGGTTTTCTCGGGCATGAGAACAAGATAGAAAGCAGCAATGTGACAGCTGTTAATTCCCTACTGGAAAGCATCCAGATGCTATGGTGAGAGGGCTGGCATAGGCCCTGAGGAGAAGAGAAGAGAAGAGAATAGCCCTAGAACAAGTGTACCCTTGTGAACAAGTGTACACTGGATGCAGTGCAGCAACAGTGGAGGTTTCTCACCATGCTTACACTAGTAGCAAAGCTCTTATTTCCACCCACAACATTAAAATCTGCTGGAGCAATGAATAAGAGTTTAATGTGCCCTGTTTTTTATGTAAAAGAAAGCATCAGAGCCACCTTTTCAGAGTCAGTAAACCTAATGTTCTAGGAGTGAAGTTCACTGAGCCATGTAAATGCTTAACTTTTATGTTTCTTGCCAGGTAGGGGGATGCATGAACTAGGCATCAGAGGCCTAAAATTGCTCTACAATGAGGGAAGAACTAAGTCAGGTAATGGGAAGTACTGATGAGAGAGTGCATGAAAACCATGCCTTGTCTATATAAAATAACTTTGACTTTAAATTAACTGGAAATTCCTCGCAGGGGAATCTGGTTGGAGACTCCTAATTTACTAATCCAAAGGAGCCCCAGAGCTGAGATGCTCTGTTCTAGGCAGAACAGAGGTTCTGTGGCAGTTCTAGGACAAGTGTAAGAAAGCAGAGTCAGGCACAAAGTGGTTGGGATGGGATGAGTCTTGGGCTGTGGCCCTGGATTTCTACTCTGTGTGGACATCTGGTATCTAACACTCTTGGAGAAGGCATACTACAGTGATGATGTGAAGTCTTCTGAGGATGTTATAGCTGTCTGCTAGGACAATCTTATCAGTGCAAAGTACTGAAGCGTGATATACAAATCATAGACATAAAAAACTTTGCCACCACAAGGGCCCATTACCTCTGAGGGAACCATGGGACAGGCTGCACCTCAGACAAGGTTTTGGAAACCTCCTAGTTAAACCTAGAAAGAGAGAAGACCCCAAACCAAGCCAACCTGCCTCTAGACATATTTTCACATTGTCACATTATGTAGTGGTATTATCTGCTAACAGGAAAAGAAGGCCCAGCATTGTGCTCCCATTCCTGTGGCTCCTCTGACAAGATAAATCAGAGCCCAGTTCCAAAGTGTGGTGGAGACAGGATAAGGAGGAGGGAAAGGAAGGGCAGAGAGAGAGGAAGAAGGTGAAATGAAGCCCCACTACAAGGTGTAGTTTCTACCTTCAGGATAGGCAACATCCAGAAGTATCTTGAAAAACTTGTGCATGTAAATGATTTGAATTGTATCAGATGGGTTCTGTTTGGTTGGCTGGGGGCATTTAAGAACAAAAATGATTAAATAGATTTCTTTCTATTTCTAAATGAAATGACTGTTTATACTTTGGGATTTTTTTTTTCTTTCTTTAAAGCATAAAACATCTAATGTGAGATTAGGGGATTATTATTGCAGGGAACAGATGTACTGGTTTTATTCACCAGCCAGCAGTGTCCCAGATTGTCTTGTCAATGACCTCAATCCTGGATTGGCGTGATTCATCTGTGGAAGTGCAATTCCACCTCTGGGCTTGCCAGAACTGTCCTGAATTCCACCAGTCCACTGGGACCAATCCAAAATCCTTCTTGTAGCATTTGATTGGTCTATTGGACAACCCATACATTACAGATTTTTCTAAACCCTAAGATGCAATTTTAAAATTTCATCGTTTCTTCCCCAATTTCTCTGACTAACATACTTGTAAATCCTGTCCAACTTGATTCTCAGTTATTCTTTTCTGATCTCTGCTTCATCACTTTATTAAGATTATAACAGTGTTGGAGGAGGGAGCTGGTTTCCACACACTTTGCCTTTAATGCATACCAGGGCAAACAGTGAGCTCCTTCTGGGTTTATGAGCACCATTTTGAATAGCTTAAGACAAGCTGAGAGAGTCACAAAACCATGTAGCTGTGACTCAGATATCCTGTAATGGCTCTCCAATAATACTGTTTATGGGAAGCCACCAAAACCAGTCACTGGGGATTATTTTTCACCTCTCCACCAGAACAATGAATGTAGCGTGCAGGTGTTTGGGAAAGGACCTGCAGCACATCAGAAAATATGCAAAAAGTTCCTCTGTTTTGGAGACATCTCTGAGCCACCATCTAGATCCCCAGGACTGACAGAAGCTGACATGTATCCTATGGGATAGCTCAATATCAGGGGAAATCTAATACCTGGACAAAGATGACAGAAAATGAACATCTCCAAATAGCAGAATGAAAGTGATGGCAGCTTTAATAAGAGAGAATGTTGTGGGATCACTGAGTGCAGGTGCCAGCAGCCTTTAGAGCAACACATCGAAATCATACATTTAAATAAGCAGTACTAATAACAGTGTAAAAAGCAAAGAGACCTCAAAGGCCAGAACAGATAAGTGATCAATCCCATTGGGTTAAAGATTGGGTTAAAAACTGGAGAATAGCTCTGTTAGAGAATGCCCTAGTTTAAAGGATGGTGCCCACCTCAGATGGATGGAAGACATCCACATGGCCAGTGGATGGCTTGAAATTCAGCACGTTTAAGCACCCAGATGAATTGAGGCAAGGGCATTAACAAAGTACTTGACTTATAGAGTCATGTAAGCACCAAAAGAGGCTGTAAGGTGCTCAGTAGAGCAGTGCCCTAAATGTAGTGCTTACAGTGGATTTTAAGGGCAGACTTCAATCCTTGAGACTCTACTTAAGTCATCTACCCTCCTTGTCCAGCATTGCTGAGAGGGTTTTGGAGGCAGAGCAAGACCCTGGCTTAACTTCAGTCATCCTCTTTGTCCTTCTCTCCATTTCCTTGTTCCAGGATCAGCTTTGCAAAATGATTGATGCTGGAGCTGGGAAAGGGAAGAAGCATAAGAATAATCGCTCTCTTCTTGTTTTTCATTCCTGGCCTGTGCTGCTGGCAGATGTGGTTAAGGACAGTTTTCCTCTGCACTACACTCCCTTCCCCCTCTACTGCTGTAACAGAAGGTAAGTCATCTATGTCCTAGCTTCATGGTCTGAGTCTTCAAGGTCACAAGGGAGGCTCAGCTGTGGCTGTGACTTGTCCACTGTAATTATAGATCTCGTTTACAGACCAATTCCTCCCTCAAAATCCAGAAGTTAAGGCACTTCTGTATCATGATAATGTTCCTCTTACAGGGTTTCTTGATGAGTGCTCCACTCAGTATGCCATTTGGGCTCTGAGGGCTCCTGTTTGTGGCTATTAGAGCTGTTTCATCCTTTCCAGTGGCCAGGAATAGTTTTAGGTGGGACCAAGGCCATCACTAAAGATCCAAAGTGTTCCTCTGTCTTTATATTTTTGCCCCACATTCCCTGCTAGATTCATGAATGGATTGATAGCTGACAGGTACTTGGCAAATACCAGAATTAAGAGGTATTGTGGGAGAACTGGGAAGATTAATAGGTATTGTGGGAGGACTGCGCAACATACGTGTCAGTAACCTGCACAAATGCCTCATGTTGCCCTTCTAGAGTCCTCAGGATGGGAAGTTCTTCACTTAAAGCTTTGTGAATGAGAACATTTCTCAAAGCAATTTTTAAAGTTTTTCCAAAGTAGAAGCTTGATTATATTTCATCACTGATTTTTTGGTAGTTATTAATGAAAGCTCCTTGGCTTGTGTGTGGTGACAGATTCTGCTGTAGACACCTACTCCAACTGATATTCATAAACCTGAATTCCTTCTAACATCTGGTAGCTATATCAGGGCAAGATGCCATGCAGGCATGGATAGTGAAGATGTCATCCAACAAAATGCATGCTCCTCTCACTTTACACAAAGCTCTCCCACCATACCAAAAGTGCTAATGGGAGGAGTTACCATGGTCACCTGGGAAATCCTTTTAACCACGCATCAGTTTATATAAAATCCTGAAATAAGCAATTGTTTACGTGGAATAGATTTGTCCTTGTAAAGGGTGAATTGCTACTTGTGATTTTTTTTTTCTCCGACAAAACACAGCTGATACTATTTAAACCACCAAAATATCAATTTGTCCTGTGAAGGAAGCTGAATCTGGGAGAAAGACTGAGGACTGTGTAGTGAAAATTACATCACCCTCTTCAAGGGGTGTTAATATAATTTCCTGCCCTGAAATCCAGGAAAGAGGAAAGTTAAATTGGTTACAGAAAATGCCAATAGCTTCCATGGAAACATCAAAACAAAAACAAAACAGGAAAAACAAGCATGATGCTACATGAATGACCCCCTTCTTTATGCCTCTGATACCCCACCCTGCTTTTAATTTGGAAGTCAGTGATATCTTAAGACACGATCCACTGAGCTCAGGCTCTGTGTCCCAGCTCGAGAGTCCCATAGCTGGTATGCAGAGTCTTCTACCAATACCCCAGGCTCTGGCCCTGTGCAGCTGGGAGGCTCTTCAGAAGGGTCATCGGATGGCCCTGGAGGGAATTAGTTTATAATGCTTCAACACCCACACTGCGGAGGTCTGCATCCCCCAAGTGGGTGTGCAATGGTGAAGTGTGAGCCCCAAGTAAATTATAATACAGTTTATTGTAATTGAGACAGCTATCTGGTTTTGAATTAGGAAGGAGGAAGGCAATCTGATTGTTCTTTAAGGCATAAGATCTTTTGGGCAGAAACCAGGGGGTTTAGGGTGTTCTTATAGAGAACCTACTTGAAGGGAGCCAGGGTAAGAGATGTTTTGGTAATTATGTAAGGACTTAACAGCTTATTGTTTTCATTTTAGAGGTAAGAAGAGCTAAATGAGCCGGTATAAAATATAGGTTTCCAGAAGCCTGAACAAAAACAAGCCATTCTGCGTCCTCATTCACTTTGTCAGAAAACTGGTGGTTTGCTATGTGTTCAGTAGCTGCCTCATCTCCTCCAGAGGAAACTCTTCTCTGCTGGTGCAGCATCATCACTTCCTCAGATCTCATTTTTCTGCTCTGGTGTTTTGCCTCTAGTCAAAGGCAGATGTGAGTTTAATTTGGGTTGTGCAATTTCATGTTATGCACACTATGTTTCTTTTTGCTGTTTTCTACAGCTACACTACTATATCTCAAGTATCATAATACTGTTAACATTTAGAAATGGCTTATAAAATAAATTTGGTTTCATCTCATGTTGGTGGGGATGCAATTGCAGCAAATTGCTGCCATGGTGAGTTTGGTGCGTATGATGGGGAGAACGATGCCTTTCACTGAAATCATTTGAGATGGCACAAGTCAGTCTGCATTTGCAGATCTGCATCTCAGATAGCATTAACAGGGAGCAAAATGCTCAGTGTTTTATTTTGGTGATGACAAGCTTTTACTACACAAATTGACTACTGCAAAAAAGCATGGTGGAGTGACAACTTTTACATATGTGAAACAACACCAAGAAAAATATTCTGATATCCACCAAGCCCATTGTAATGAGGTTCACAAAACGGCATTTTTGAGACAGTCAACTCACTGGTAATAAGTATTCAAAAAACACCAGTGATCCTTCTCCACTGCTTTAACTTATGCCTATCCATGACCTTCCAGCTAAGAGATACCTATCATTTAAGACTAAAATATTCAGAAGACAAGCCCTTCTTGAAAATAGATGTCCATGCTCACCCTTCAAGAACCCTACCAAGCTCATGTTGGACACCCATGTATGAGGAGCATAGAGTCCAGAGCTACCAAAAGTTCAGTCAGTGTAAATAGCTTGTATTTTTTTCTCAGCTTCCTTGTCTTTCTAATGGGACTAGATCAAAACCATACGACAGAAACTACTGATTGGTTTTGTTTGTTTTTTAATGTTTGTTTGTTTACTTTATTTTTGAAGCAACCTGGATTTAAAAGCAAAGCTTTGAATGAACCTGACCCAGCTGTTCATTCCCCATTTTCAAAAGCCATTTTGATCTGTATTACTAGCAAGAAAAACTGTCCAAAATGCAACAGTGGTGAGCAGTCCAGGCTGTGCTCAGAGAAATAACAGAGATAAATTAGTTTGCTTTTGTATTTCAAATTCCCTTGAAAAAAATCCCAGCTTATGGGAAAAAGAGACTTTGAACATCCTATATCCCTGAGGATATGTTGCTTTTGTTTGTTTTCTCTATTCATTAATGCCCCGAATTAGCTTTATTAGACAATAATGTCCTATACCCAGTAGATGGTGCTGTTAGTTTCAGCTTTTCACTCTGTCACACCTGAGCTTTTAGAAGGAAGTGGGTCAAAAAAGGGCAGAGTGAATTGCAGCAGATTTGGGCTGCGTGCAAGTTCTTTGGAGTCAGGGACAAAGGGACCAGTCTGTGCCCGGCCGACTTGCACGGATGCTTCGGGTTCCCCTGGCTGGAGCTGGGACCATTCAATGCATCCAATAATAACCCTCTGTGATCGTCACTTCTGCCTCTGAGCTGCTTAGTTGGACAAGCATGTAATTCCAATGGAAATTTCTGCACTCCTAAATGTATAGGTATCTGGCATTTCTCAGGTACAGAACCTACTATTCAGCTGGCTCTTGGCTGGACTTCAGTGGGATTAATTCTGCGTTTTCTATTACTTCCCTCTATGTGTGGCTGCCTTAAATGAAAAGGACAATCATTACAGAGAGTGTGCTTCGGAAGAAATGACCAATTTCCTGCTCTATCCCTGAAAATAAACAAATAAACAACCAAAATCCAGTCTCACATGCCCCTCTTTTCCTTCTTTACTCAGTACTTTTTGCACAATACTGCCAGTGCATAGCTCTGTGAAGGAAAATTGGTGGGTTAGAACAAACATCCACAATACGCAAAAGCAGATCAAACAGGAATATATTTGGCAGCTGCGTGGAGGTAGAGTGGGCTCCATGACAGCTGATGAAAAAAGCACTATATTTAAGAACAAATGAACATCAAAAATGGCCAGAAATAAATGGTCATCAGTTTTCAGCTTTTCTCACAGGAGAAGAGAAATACATTTTAAGCTTGTTTTTGTTCTTTACTTTTCCTTCTTTTTTTCTTCACCATGTTCACCAGAAAAAAGACAAAAGCAAAATGAAGAAGCATCATGCTCTAGTAATGTGGCTTTAAAAAAAATCAAGCAAACTGAATTCCAGCAGTTTGTGAGATGCAGAGTTAATGAAGCCCGGTTTCTATGGATTTGTGTTTCTCAGCTGATCAGCCATTTAACTATAAAGAGTTTCTTCTCATATATCTCAATCTCTTAATGTAGAGTGTGACCGTAAAATGTAGGCTGCCATGTTTGATTACAGGAGTTAACACATGAAAGTTTTTAGAAAATAAGTTATGAGCATTTGAACTGTCTTCTCTACTCAGATTGCTGTTTTTTCTGAAACTTCTAGGAAAATAATTATCTTTGTGATCTCTGCTCTCAGTTAAATTTGTCTGACTGTAGACAAGAAAAGTTCCACTCTTGATCTGCAGTCCACTGTGAAGTGAGGATGCCTGAGCATGCGCCAACCTTCCTCCAGAAAAGGGACTTCCCAAATCTGCTGAGAGAGAGAAGAGTAGGAGTGAGATACTTGTATGCTATTCAGGAGGGGGAAAACTCTGAAGATCAGAGCAGAAGCATGGGTTACTCAAGTGACTGAGCCATGGTAGCATTTCCTAACCTAAGCAAAACCTTATCAGGGCTATTGCTGGGGTGGAATTGCTTTTTGACATTTCTCGATCTCTCACAGGCCCTAGAAAGCCCTTTTCTAGGAAGCTTTGTAAACGTGGATGAGGTTCATCGTAGGACAGGTAACAACCCTCACTCAACTGCCTAGCCCGTGCAGAAGCAATGCTGCTTCATGCAAAACAACCTAAATTAATTCTTCACCTGCACACTTTACTTGGATTTTCTAGTGACCAAATAGGTATGAACTCTGACCAAACCTTTTCTTTTCATCGGACATTTAGATTTTTATTTTTATTTTTTCACCCAGCTGCCTATAAGATCTGTAGGAACACAGTTGTCTGTCAATTTACATGTCATCAGCCTTTACCTTCAAAGTCATTAACGAGATGAGAGTGGAGCCACACATACCCTTTACATTGGGGCCATAAAAGTCTGGGTGCTTTGGTAGTACACTCAAAGCCTGTGTTTGAAACACACATAGATTTAAATAGAAATGTTCAAGTAGGTTGGGGAAATTTTTGATACCTTCATGCTCACTTAGTGCTCATTAAGTGAAATCCTTACTTTCCTAATGCCACATCTTGCTGTCTGATGAGAGAATTTAAGCACTGTATAATTCTCCCACCCCATTCAGTTTCAGTCAAGATGCTGTTGGTAAAACCTTAGAGGATTCTTAAATTTAACTCAATCCACATCCACTGTGTGAAATGTCTTCCTTCATCAGCTGCTGCTGCAGTGGACCTTCTTCATGGATGCCTTGGGACATCACCATCCTTACTACTGTAAGGATGGTTTAAATGATATGTTTTGATCTCCTGAGTAGCCTTGTACGGCCAGGATGGAAATGTCAGTATTCCCAGTCTAGTTCCATGGAGAGCAGTCACTCCAGCCCCAGAGATGAGACTGGACATCTTTGCAACTGTTTTTTCCAGTTGCTGTCAGCAGAAATCATCTGGATAGTCAAATCTGGCCCTGTCTGGGGAATTTTCAGGCTCACACACACATACACACCCATATGCAAACATATATACAAGAATATGCGTGAAAAAAAAAAAAACACAAACAAACCATATATTAAGTAATATAAATTCATTGAATTAATATAGGCACATTTAGAGGCACTGGGAATAGGGAAATATTCACTATAATTGCTCCTCACTACAGATTCATTTTAGGAAGATGAGGAGATTGAAATAAAGTACTCTTGTAAAGAGGCTATTCACTGGGAGCAAAAGAACTAATTTTGTCATACAAGTAGCTGTCTCATCGCTAGACTTTCTGTCTTTTGTGTATGGATTTATTTATTATTTTCTATGTATGTGGCAAATGCAGTGAAAACTCCCAGAACAATTCCATGGCTTGTTCCCTTTGTAGAATAAGCATGTAGGTTCTATGTTTAACAGATATACAGCTCCAGCAGGAATTAAAAACTATACTGTCTTTAAAGACAGAGCAAATAGCCATGATCTGTACTGCCTGTAATCAGCAAGAAAGAGAATGCTTCAGTGTCCCTGACTTTGGTCAGAGCTGGACAGAGAAAGAGGAAATGAGCACCATTAGGGCTGCAGGAGCCAGAGCAATGCCATGTTGCATTAGATATCCCCCTTCTTTCCCAAACTGGTAAATGTGGATTCCTGAAGGAATCAATCCAATGGCTACAACACTCTTCACTGTCCCTGGGCTGTTATGTAAGAGGTCACTTATTCCAGGCTCCATCCAAGCCCAGACTGCATTTCAGTGGCATGAACTGATGCAGGGTTTAATCTCGAAAATCATTTAACAGTTGAATCCTTAAGTGTGCTGAGCTCTCAGCTGGGTTCTGCAGTTAAAATCTGTTTTAACTGGAGGCTGTGGAGTCCTTCTCACCACAACAGCATCTTACCGGCATTAAATGTGTTTTAGTTGTTCACTTGACTAAGGGAGATCCAGGCCTGAATTCATTACCATCCTTTGGGTTCTCGTAGTGTTTGAAGTCCAGATTTTGGAATTCCTTACATATCTTATCAATCAGGTGAAAAATAGTTACACGAGGAGTTTTCTGTGATTGCCTGGCTGATTTAAGGTGTTGAACTTGGGAGGTAGGTGGGGGTTGGAATAATCACTCTGATCAGCTTCAGGGACTCAACAAAGTTGTATTAACCTCAAAGTTCTCTGAGACTCAGGAGACCTCTTTGTTCGTGTGTGTGCGTGTGCGTGTGCGTGTGCGTGTGTGTATGTGGCTTTTCTTAAAAGCCACTGTGGAGGTATCCAGTTGACTCTGCCAATTATATAAGGAATCTCATTCCTTACATTTCTACAGATTGAATTTAAACTACAAAATAGGTTGAATTTTATTTCCTTGAAAAATTAGGCAGCCACTGTAGACAGAGGAATGACACAACCTCTGTACCTCCAAACTAATAACTAATATACAGTCCTTCCAAATGACCAGAAATGTAGTGCCCTCAAAGCTCTACCTTCATTTTTCCTCTCTCGAACATGACAGGTAGATGCTTTACTATTAGCTACTGTTATTTCTGTAGTATTCATGCATGCAACTCTCATGGAGGAGGAAAGGAGACCTGAGGCATCTAGAGAAAGAATATGACCTTAAAGGACTGGGGACAACTTGGTGCCAGTGTTCGTTTACTGTTGAGACTGAGGAGCTGATAAAATTACAGAAAATTGTGTGCTCGGCTGTCACAGTGAGACTACAATTTGCTGATGCTTTCTGGAGAGATTTCATACTGTTTGGAGATATTTAAACACTTACTCGGTGTGAGGCACTGCACAGCTCTGTTACCATACTGCATCAGTAATTATTTGTTCTGATTATGCTTGAGTGGAGATGGAGGGACTGATATACCATACATTAACAGGCAATATTTACTCCCCTATTGGTGCTGAAAAATTGCATGAAGGGAAGCTGAGAAAGCAAATTACTACCTCTTGTGCTTGCCATTTGAGAACATGGTTATAGTTACAGACAGATCAGCAGTTAGGCTCCTTAAAGAAAATCACTTTTTTTGATTTTGCTTAGGAAAGGTCATTTGGTTCTGGTACCTTCTTTGGACAAATCTAAAAAAAAGCAAAGCAAAAGTCAACAAAAGCCAGCCCATGTTGCTTCTTAGTGTTTTTGAATTCTATCCATTGCCAAAGTGTCTAGAAATAACATGGCACTGGGGTAGATCTTATGGGTTATGTTTGACCATGGAAGTGGTAGATGTCTTTAGATTTTTGCTCAACACTGCATCCTCTTGAATTGAATGATGGTATGCCATGATAACACAAGGTTATCCGTCTCAAGGAATCAGCAGATCTTTGGACTGCTATATGCTGGAATTTGTTCATACCTTGAGAATCTCACTGCATCATATTTATGGAAGATTACTTGCAACATGTAAGTGCTTAAGGGGCAATGTAAAAAGGAGGGAGACTGAGGATGTGACCCATTAGTGACAGTCCTTGGATGAATTAATGGAGGAATACACCGGTGGTAACAAAGACCAAGCAATATATACATACTCCTTTGCTTAGTACTACTGCACAATGTGAAGGCTGTTTTATACAGGAGCCTCTTTCGTGCAAGTTCTTGGTGCAAAGGTGTCTTTTTTTTGGGGGGGGGGAGGGGGGGCAGGACATTTTGATACTTCCAGATATGGACTGGAAACCTTTCTTTTCATTGTCAGCTAGCACTGTTTTCTTGTGTATAAAATGTTTGCCATTCAGCTGCAACAAAATCAATTTGTAAATTGTGTTCTCTGTTAAAATAAATAAATCTGTAGGACTTACTGGAAAAGCCAAGGGCTTGGCATATTTCTAAACTCTTAGGCCCAAGAGCAGAATTCTGCTCTTAATTACACCACCACACTCCAGAGTAACCAAATCAGAATTCAGTCTGCTGTCACCTAAACCCTATCAACCAGACAGTGCAATTATGGGCTATTATTATGTGCTCAGTTAGAATGATTATGTATGGGACTGATTCCAGGTTAACAGCCAAGGCTAGATTTTGTTTATTTGCTTGTAAAGCTTCTAGCACATTTCAGCCATGGTATAAATAAGCACCACTACCAAGCCTTACAGTAAAAGAGCCCTGTGCAAATTGAAAGTGATATGATTGCTGCAGTATTTGGTTGTTCCAGAGTCCAGAGTCCACCAATATGTCTACAGAAAAAAAAAAAAAAAAAAAAAGGACAAAAAAAGAAGCCTGAGAACTTAAGAGTACATGCTTATAAAGCCATGGTATCCACAGGACTATTAATTCACAGGAGGATGCCAAAAGCACAAAATTATGATGTGTCAGTTTATCTGCCTGGCAAACAGCTGTGTGCTCTGTTCAGAGTCCTTGCTACACACAGATTTCTGTGACTGAATCAACAGCAAACAAAGACCATCAGGGGCACAAGCATGTGAATCTATTAACAAGTGAAGGGAGGTGTTTGGAGCAACAAAATGAGAATATCTGTGTATTCAAACTGGTGAACATAAGTTCCTGAAAAATGAAGGAGAAGGAAGAAAAGAAAGTGATCTGAAATGCTAGGAGATATATAGATTAAAGGGAAGAAATATGCAAGTGATTTCATACTAATTTTAGCAGATTCAGTTTGATGTATAAGATCTATTTCTAGCCTCCCAGGAGAGTGTCTTGAATTTCAAATGTGCTTCAGTGATATCTCTGGCCAAGCCACAGTCTGGAATATTAAAATGCTGAGTTATTATCTGCATAACTGTACATATTCTAAATATTCAAATTCAAAACAAACACACACCCCTCAAAAAAAAAAATGCACAAAAAACAAAACAACAAAAGACAACAAATTGACTGTTGATTCTTCAGTTCTCCTTCCTTTCATGGAAGCCAGACCACAGGAGTCTTTTAGTTCATCTGATACTATGATTACTTAATTATCAATCTCTGACTCCACCTCTGGATCTTTTCCTCCTTTCTAAGAACTTACAATGTGTTTTCATTTGATTCTGCTTCTCAGTCTATGTCGACCTACTTCTTCACCTACATTGGATGTTTCTGTATCTGAACTCTCTGTGTTGTTGCTTTCTCTACTGAGGAAATCTCTGTCTTTCCTGAATTTGGTCATTCTTCTCTCCCTGTATTTCCTGAGTTATAGTTGGACTTATACTAGTCTTAGCTCTTTGACTTCAGGTGGGATGCTGCTAGTAATTAGTATGCTCTATGAACCACAGTTCATTCATTCTTCCATTTTATTTAGATCCGGCTGGGAAGCAGTTATTAAGTTACTTCAATGGCACACACTTTGTAGGCAGAGAGAGTCAGAGAGCAGGTCCTGCACTCTCCCCACGCTCTTTCAAACACAGAAAAATACACTGTGACAGAATTCTAATAGGAAATCTGTGTATTTTTTTTTGTGTGTGTACAGTGTTAGTATTGCCCATCCTTTCTTAGGGACCCCATTTCCTAATCTTATTGTTATCTTTCCTCAGAAAAATCTATCAGAGGTGATGGGATATAACTTCACTGCAAAAATAAGCTTGGATTCATACAAGGAAGTCAAGCACCAGCCTGAAAACAGTGAGAAATTCCAGCTAAACTAGGAAGTCTTTGGGGGATCTACTGACTGAAACCTGAACACTATTTTACTGAGCACAGTTAGGATGGCAATCTATCTAATTCACGGCACAGAAAGACAGTAATCAGCTAAAACGTCTGAAATTTCTCCAAAAGCTTTCTGTTATTCCCCTAGAGCCAAATTTTCTTAGCATATCCCCAGAAATCACGTATTATTCTATATATGTAAATTCAAAATTTAAATTCCTTTTCATGTCTGCCTTGCTGTAATTTTGCTGCACTTTCAGACGATGTGTCTGAGATCACACTTGTACAGTGCTACCAGAGGCAAACAAAGCATGCAACATTAGTGCCACACAAAGTGTCCTGCGTCAACAGGCTGCCCTCCAGTTGCTTCAGAAAATGACAGGTCTACTACAGATAAGACAAAGAATCCTACAGGAAGCATAGAATCTCTGTAATAGCAACTTGAGGGCATCTCAAATGTCAGTAACACCTATGATTGGGCAACTGAATCAAAACCCAGAGCTCTCTTCCTGTAGGAAATGTATAAAATTCAGTTGTCTAAGAGTAGGTGTTGTCAAATGGTAATTTACGATCATGGCAGGTATCTCGACATCTGCATGGGAGTAGCAGATATGGTGTAAGACCTAGAGGAGAGCTGTTCCCTTCTGAAATAGCAACTGGAGGGCAGCTGAGATTCATAGGTGGTACCATACACATGTTTTGGTAAAGGTTTGATATCTAGTTCCCTTGCAGACACTGACTGACAGTAACCTAAATACAGATTTCTTTCTCTTGATCAGATTTTTCCACAATTTCAATTGAAATCTACCTATCTATGAAGCCATCCTCAAAGACCTCAAGAAAAGGGAAAATCATAACCTTCAGGTCCCTCCCAGCTCACATTCTGCCCCAATCCAGCCTGGCCTCAGAGATATATTCCAAGATTTAAATTAGGTAATTAAATTAGGTAATTAAATTCTGTACCTCAAGCTTTAACTTCCAGGGGTTCTTGGAGCTAAGCAATTCCACCAAACGTAGATAACCTGGCAATAAAAAGCATCTCTCCCTCTTTGTCTATCTATATTAAACATGTTTACATATGTACAGACATATATATCTCAGTGTCCTTGTTTGCAGATTAGTTATTAGTAGTTCTGGAGGCATTCTGGATTTTAAGAACACAAAATGAATACAGGATTTTGCAGAAAAATAGCCCTTAGCTGGAATACCCAGACAGGGAATGCAATGACAGACGATGCTGATACACACATATATCACCCTTAGCCTTTCTGTATCAGCTTGAGTGTTATTCAACAGGAACTCTAAGCAAACTGTCACATTTTCAAGCAGATCATGCTCCCCACATGCTCCTTCTAACCTGTCTTTCAGTGGTCCTCCTGCAACCATTACTCCACCTATCAATCACACTCATGGCCAAGATGGATGGCCTTCTCAGTGGTCTGGGAGTACTCTCATCTTTATCACTAAGAGATTGCAAGAGGCTCCCTCTTTTTTTCTGAAAGCATAGTGTGAAACAAAGTTATATACAACAGCTGTGATGAAAATATTAGAATTACTTTCTCCCTTCTTCTTTCCCAAAATATAAAGCAGTTACTACTGTCTTGGTCAGGTGGGTTTGTGACGGAGACGCCACAAAGCAGAACTGGAGAATGTACAGCAAGGAGAAAAAAAAAAAAACAACAAACCAAACCAACCAGCCAACCAACCAAACAACCAACCAAAAACCCAGCAATCTTCTTTCCTTTGAAATCCAATATTAAAGATGACACCCACACCTCCTGCCTGCCTCCTTTCTTTCCTTTCCTGAGCTGGTCAGAAAAAAGAAGTTATCCAAGATGGCACTGAATGCCAATGAGAAGAAAAAAAATTTCCAAGGAAAAAGGAATGCAAGGATTTTTCTATTTTTTTTTTTTTTTTTCCAGGAGGAAGAGGACAACTTTGTCAATAAGACAGAAGAAAAGGCAGGAATCTGCAGCAGGATTCCTAGAGGCTGATTGGACTGAACAAATGTGGGGACATGACTACTCTGAACAGAGCCAAAAAAATAAAAAAAGCAAGACTCCATCTGCAACATGAAGTATGGCATCTAAAAGCAGACTTTTGGAAATGTGTGACAGCTATCAACTACTGCTGAGACTTCTGTCTTTTTTTTTTTTTTTTTTTTTTTTTTTTTTTTTTTTGGAGTCTGGTCTTCTTTTTTTTTTTTCCCTTGGCTTTTTTGTCAAGCTACCTTGTCCTCATACTAATATGTAACCAGCAGAGTTATCTGAGGAAGAGATATCCAGCCAGAAACACAAAGAGTACTCCAGCAGTGATGGCAGGGGAAAAAAAAAGTGGCATATCAGTGCCTTGCAGTTACATCAGCAGAGGGGTTGAACTCTTTGGGTTTGTCTTTTCTTTGGATTTACAGTTAGAATCATTAAGGATGGAAGGAACCTCAGGAGGTCTCCAGTCCAACCACCTACTCAAAGCAGGACCAATTCTGAATTCAGACCAGGTTGCTCAGGGCCATCTCCATTTGGGTCCTGAAAACCTCCAAGGGTGGAGATCCCATCCTCTCTAGATAGCAAGTTTCAGTGCTTGATTATCCTCGCTGTAAAAAGTTGTTTGCTTACATCCTCTCTGAGCCTCCTCTGGTTTGATTTATGATGATTCTCTCTTGTTCTTACCTCAGTAAAGAGGCTCCATCTTCTCCATAACTCCCATGTAGGTACTGGGAGCTGCTGTTAGATGCCCCTGAAGCTGTTCCTTCTGCAAGCTCCATAAGCCTAGCTCCCTCAGCCTCTCCTCATAAGTGCTCCAGTCCCTGAGCATCTTGATGACCTCCTCAGAACCTGTTCCACTTTCTGTCTTGTATCCAGTTTCTTTCTTGTATTAGTGCCTAAACTGTGTAGAGTATCCAAATGCACTCTAATGAGTGCCAAATAAAGGGGAATAATGACTTTCCTTGATCTTCTGGCAACGCTCCTGTTGATATAGTCCAGTAAGCTGCCAGCCTTTATCGCTGCCAGGGTGCACTGCTGGCTAATCACAGAATCATAGAACAGTTTGGGTTGAAAGGGACCTTAAAGATCATCTGGTTCCAACCCCCCTGCCATGGGCAGGGACACCTCCCACTAGACCATGTTGCTCAAAGCCCCATCCAGCCTGGCCTTGAACACCTCCAGGGATGGGGCATCCACAGCTTCTCTGGGCAACCTGTTCCAGTGCCTCACCACCCTCTGTGTAAAGAATTTCTTCCTAACAGCTAATCTAAATCTACCTTCTTTTAGTTTAAAACCATTCCCTCTTGTCCTATCACTATCTGCCTGCATAAAAAGTCACTCTCCATCTTTTTTATGAGCCCCCTTTAAGTACTAAAAGGCTGCAATGAGGTCTCCCCAGAGAATTCTCCAGGTTTGACATCCCAGCTCTCCCAGCCTTTCTTCATAAGAGAGGTGCTCCAGCCCTCTGATCATCTTTGTGGCCCTCCTCTGGACTCGCTCTAACTTGTCCACATCTATCTTGTGCTGGGGACCCCAGACTTGGATGCAGTACTCCAAGTGGGGCCTCATGAAGGCACAGCAGAGGGTGACATTCACTTCCCTTGACCTGCTAGTCACGCCTCTCTTGATGCAGCTTGGCCTTCTGGGCTGCAAGCACACACTGTTGGCTCCTGTCAAGCTTTTCGTCCACCAGAACCCCCAAGTCCTTCTCCACTGGGCTGCCCTCCATGAGTTCTTCTCCCAGTCTGTACTCATGTCTGGGACTGGCTTGTGCTCGAAGATGTTGAACCTCATTAGGTTCACGTGGGCCCACTTCTCCAGCTTGTCCAGGTCTCTTCGGATGGCATCCCTTCTTTCTAGTGTATCAACTGCACCACTCAGCTTGGTGTCATCTACAAACTTGCTGAGGGTGCCCTTGATCCCACTCTCTATGTCATTGATAAAGATATTAAACAGCACCTGTCCCAAGATGGACCCCTCATCCAAGACAGACACCACTCATCACCGCCCTCCACCTGGATGTAGAGCCATTGACCACAGCTCTCTGGGTGCAGCCATCCAGCCAATTCCTCATCCACCGAATGGTCCACCCTTGAAATCAGGCACAATCAGTCAGGCACAATTTGCCCTTGGTGAAGCTGTGCTGGCTGTCTCGGATCACCTCCTTTTCTTGCACGTGCCTTAACGTTGCTTCCAGGAGGATCTGTTCCATGATCTTGCCACACACAGAGGTGAGGCTCACCGGTCTGTTGTTCCCCGGGTCTTCCTTTCTACCCTTTTTATAAATGGGAATGATGTTTCCCTTTTTGCAGCCACTGGGGACTTTGCCTGACTGCCATGACTTTTCAAATATGATGGAGAATGGCTTGGCAACCACATCTGCATGTGGTTTAAGTACTGTCCAGTAGGATCTACAGTCCCTTTTTAGCAGACCTGCAAACCAGACAGCCAGTCCCCAGCTTGTGCATTTGTTTGGATACTCTCTGGTTCATAATGACCCAATTAATTTTCAACAAATTATTTTATTCTTCAACCAACCCCCTGGTGTGTGAACTCATGGGAAACAGGGAGAGATGAGAAGTTCACCTATTAATAAAATCTCAAATGTATATATTTATACCAGATCACCCATTAGCTTTTTAATGCTTTCAGAGCACATGGTCTCTTGTAGCCAAGCTGCAAGGCTGTCCTTGTCACAAGGACTCCATTGCAGTTAATACTATAGTGTGAAGAAACAGAAGAATATAACTTACATTACAACTAATCATGTCTAGGCAGATACAGAGGAACATGCTCAGTCCTATGGAAGTGGTCAAGTTGCTTTCTGAGAAAAGACAGGCTCTTCTGATGCTTCTTGGAGAGTAAACCCATGAAGATCCAACCTACAGATAACTGAGGTGAAATTCATTTGTAGAGTCAGACAAATGTAGGTGGCTACAGTATAGATGGCTACACTGGAAAGACTTGTGAACATTTCTCTTAGTGACTGAGAATACAAATCCTGCTGCTAATCCTGTAGATGCTATGAAGATTGACATGGTAATGAGAATGAGGTTGGGGCATTTATGAAGAGCCGGACTGCCAGGCAAGCAGAAATTCTTCATACAAAATGTGTTGTAATACAACCAGACTGAAAGATCTGTGTTGATGAACAAGAAATGTTTGCAGTTCTTAAAAAAATTGAAGAGCAGTGAGACTGAAAAGGAACAGAGGCAACAGCAATGTGCAGTGCATTGTGAGGTCCCAATGCAGCACTACAGCAAAGGAGACTACTACAGCTCTTGGAAGAGGAATGCGAGTAGCAGTAAGGAGGTGACTTTTACATCTTTGTGCAGGGCTGGTCAGACTGAGAGTAAGACTGCAGTCCTGAAAGTAGTGCTAGCATTTCCTCCTCCTCTCCAGCCAGAAGCATGAGTTAGAAATGCCTCCTACTTCCTTGCACCAAGACAGAAGAGGTATCCCCTATGCTTGTGTGAGCATGCATAAGCACCAAATCAGAACAATGCGGTGCTTCAACCTGAGAAAACTAAGAACCGCTGTGTGGGACAGACTAAATAGAAGAGTATGAAAATTATCTTCCTTTATCAAGTGTGTGCAAAGTTGTTCTCTCCTGCTTTCCAACCAGCACTCTTCAGTGTCTTCCTGTGACGTGCAAATTCAGCACCCTTCACAAGGGAGTTGTTGTCTTTGTCAAGTCCTTTGCTGCTGTGGGGTCTTTTCCTAGCACAGTCCCTTCTCCCGCATTTGTGCTACAGACATCCACAAGATCTCCATTCCTCCTCTGCCCAGCTCTTTTCCACCTGCTCCTTGGGAAAAAGTTCCCTTCCTTCCAGTGAGTTCTGCAGCAGGCAGAACAAATACTCAAGTAGCTGTCCGCCCTCCTTTCAGTCACTCCCTTTATAATGAAATATATGGTGTGCTGTATTCAGCTTACCAAATCATTTGGGAGCAAAGTAAATAGACCACTTACAATAGTGGTCTAAGTAATTTTGTTGAGTTCTGAGTACATTCTAGAAAAACAAGTTATTGGACTTCAAATGGGTTGGGAGGTGAAATTGTTTGTCATTAGACATGGGGTTCCTGCTGGTCTTGGATTCACTGAGCAAGTAAGTTCAAAATCAATCAAATCAAGATAGGGACAAGTCCTCTGCAGCATTAGTTCACAGGCCTAACATTTTATTTTTAAGTCCTTTTCAATTCTGTATCCTTCACTCCTCCCTGTTCACTGAAAGATGAACATTAATATTTTTGTTCCTGTTTGTCTGTCACCCGTACTGCAAGAATCAATATTCTACTTAGGGAAATTATTCAGCAGGTATTAATGTTTCCTCATAAAACTCCATATCTATTTTCTTTTTTCTTTCCAATTGCAAATTGAAATCCCGTATGAAAGTGTTACTGCTGCAATCACAGTTAAGTCTACTGAGTTCATAGAAGGAGAGAGAGAAAAAAAAAAAAAGAAAGGAAGAATTGAATTACAATAATATAAATGCACGAAGTGCTGAATGCAAAACTGGGTAGGGCCTTGTGTGTCTGAGTGAGGAAATCAAACCAGCATCATATTAAGGCAGCTTGTCTCTGTCATGTAAATGTACAATGCGATAGAGAGCAAGAGAAACATATAAACAATAGTTCTTCCAACATGAATAAGCTTCTCTCAGAGCTCACTGAAGTCACTGTTGGTCTTTGAACTGCTTCCATGAGCCACTTCTTCCTCAAGTCACTTCAGCACAACATGGGCAAAAAACAATATAAAGCGTTGCTTAAAACAAAGAGTATCCATTTCCATTTAGAGCAGGGGTCCGGAACACCTTCTCTGAGAGCAGACAGTGTTACACACTGAGTGAAGAAAAGAAAAACGATTCCATCAGGTGAGCCCTTCCTTGCTACAGAGATGCCAAATTGAATACCACCACAAGCTTTGTTGTTTTCTATTTTCTTTCAACTGAAAGGTGCTAACTACTACTCCTTATCAAGCAGGGGAGTAGTAGTAGTACTACTGCAACTCTTTGTCTTCTGACTTTATTTCCTAGAGCAAAAAAAATTTCTAGTACGCCTTCTTAGAAAAAGGACCTGGTGTTCAAATCACTCACACCTAAAGAAGATATCTTAACTCTCCATATCCAGGACTTCCTGAACTGCTGCTTTCTCCCCAAGAAGGCACTCTGCTTTGTAACCATCTTTTCGGGGAGAGATGGCACTTTTTTTTTAATGATATGTTAAGTTTGAGAGAAGTTCTTTATAGAAACTTTTAATAGATACACTGTACTGTAGATAGCACAAGAGGTAAACTAATCCATGCAAAATAAGAATTATGTAATGCAAATTTTCTCAGTATTGTCAGTGAGATTTTGGTTAGAAGGGAATTCAAGATAATTCTTTTCTCCCTGTTTACAATCAACAATTCATTTCTAGTTCATGTGTCTTCTCTGAAATGGCCACAACCCTTCTTTTCGTATGTTTTTAGTACCTACTTATGATATAGCCTCCCTTCCCAGCCTCAATTCATGGCCTGCAATCCATTTGTATAATTCAGATTTAAGCTAGCTTGCCTAGATCAATGCTAGCACTTAATATAAGATGCGCTTGCATCTGAAAGGATGCATATCAATATTTAATACATCTATCAGTTGTAAGTACACTGTTAGGTGTGACAATATGCCTGATTACTTGCTTTTTGTTTAGGCTCAATATGGAGGATACAGAACTAAAAGGAAAGGACATAAAACCATTAAAAAAGCAGCAAAACAAACAAACAAACAACAACGAAACACAACAAAAAATGGGCCAGGAATAAATAAACCCAGAATTGAAATTTTCAGTTCAGATATTTAAAATATAGAAAATTTAGGAGCAGCTGAAAACAATCTTAAAATGAATTTATTGACTGGCCTTACATACAGGCAATACTATTGACTCTACCTAAAAGAGACCATAAAATTAGTGCTGGGATAATTTTGTGTTTGGAGAGAGTTGATGTAAAGAATTAATGAAATGAAAGGGTTAAAACAGACATAATGTTTTATTTGCCAAATCCAATAGTGACAAACATACTGAAGCTGTGAAAGAATTTCACATAATCAACCTGATTACTTCTGAATCTATACATTTCCAACTTAGGCTTTCCAGCTCAGGAAACTTGCTCCTTATCTATATCTCTACAATAATAAAAGTAACGATGATGTAAGCCTAATGCTCTTAGGTCCTAGTGTGGTGTTGACCTGATAGATGATTAATATCACAAAGAACATGTATGCAAAATATCTGCTTTTCTAAATCAGCCTATGCAGTAATCTATTTCTATCCAGTACTAGAAATCTTTGAGCATATAAAATATACAGATTTTGCAGACTTTTACAGATTTAGCATTTTTTTTCCCAAAACAGAACTTCCATTAGGAATCTAAACACAGCTTGCAGCTGCTCATTAACCTGTTTAATTTCCTCAGTGAAAGTGAGACTGAAAAAAAATGAAAAGAAATAGCATTAGTCAAAGTGAAAATTCCTGGTCATTCATCTAAATGTTTCTAATTTTAAAGCCTAGCTTGACCATTTAAATGCTTGCAGACTGGAGTCAATTTGCTAGTATAAAAGGCACCTTTGGCTTTTGTGACTGAAAATGAATGATGAAACAATTACTCTCCTAGACTACAAAACAGTTATTTATATACAAAACCCAAAGTATAGTACATTAGTGCTAACAACGAAATAATTAATTGCTACCAGCATGAAGTATTGGGAGAGGTCTACATTGAGATACATTATTAACAAATACTTCAAATATTTTCTTAGTTATAGAATTATTTTATCACCTGCTAACAACAATAGCAGCTCTAATTTATACCTGAAGAACTTATAACTCTGCATTAGATAGTTACAAGTTTGTGGGTAGATACAACTTTGTCCCATCCCAAGAGGCCTGTTTATCCATAGAGCTTGACATACTATTGCTGTTATCTGTTAGCTAGTTCCTTAAGACAAGCGGCAGACACCTGCACATTAGAGATAAAGCCTCTGGGATCAGCTATTTGTTGCAAACTGTGGCAAAAGCTGTATCTGAACTTTTCTGAGTATCAAATGTAGGAAAGAAACTTCTGAAGAAGACAGATGCTGCTTACCAGAAAAGTGTGGATGATATTGTTTCTGTATTTCACAGAAGTGAAAATGACCAAGTAGCTAAAAATTAGTGGATAACTTGTTTGGTGTTGGTGATGGAGAACTTCGTTACAACTGTGCTCCATATCTTCATCTAGTGAAGGGGTAATTACATAGCAAGTCAAAGAGAGTATTCTCAATCCTTCTCCAATATGCCCGTGCAACAACTTCCTCCACTCAAAATTCTCTCTCCTTACCTTCTCTTCTTGATCATCTCAGGTCATCAGCCTTAGGAGCATCTAGTTGCTAATGACATTTTGGAACTACAACCTGCTCTCCTTTCCAACTGAGCTGGCATTTGATAGCTACCACTGTCTTCAGCTACCTATGCTATTACCTACAACATTCTTTACAAAGACAAACAGAATATGTCCATCATCCTTGATGGCACAGTCTACTGAAAAGAAGCAAAGAAACAGACGTTGCTGACCAATACAATCTCCAGTGCAGGAGCGACGAAATACAGAAATTTCGTAGTCGCTATGCTTTGAACATTAACAACCTCATTGACAATAGTGTGTTCCAGAAGGCAGCAAAAAGCCAGTCTGGCAATGTCCAGGTGCTAGGACACATGCCATATTTGTGATGTACATAAATGTTGATATGTACATAGATAAAAGGATGTTTGTGTGTCGAGCGTGGAACTGATGGAGAAAGGTTTGAACCAGTATGGTGATAAAAGGAGGAAGCCCAGAAGACTACTATCATTTAGTTAATCAAACAAAAATGACAGAAGAGGAGGAGATCACAACAAGCTAGTTGGCATGTCCATGCCCAGGATAGATCTCTGGCAACAGCTGTTTCTGATTCTGTAAATACTATCAACGTGTTTGCAGTTTACCCATTACATCATTAAAAAAGTTAATTCTGGGGTGTGCTGAGGAAAACAAATTAAGGTCTTCATTGTCACTGTCTGCCTGTCTCAAGAAATGATTGGCTATGGCCAACATGGTATTTTGGGAATGGCAAAGGAACATTTTCCACAGCACTCAACAGAATCTTGTTATTCTTTATTAATAAAAACAAGAAGTGACTTTGCCGAACTCTGCTGTGCTTTTTATTAATTACTATTATTTACTGTTTGGCACAATACATAATAGGGAGAAAAGCACTTTGCTTAAATGAGTTCAGAATTGTATTATCTTGTGTGGTAAGAAAGAAAGCAGCACATTGAAAGTATATAATTAACTTGTACCATGAATGATGTGGCGGAATACAAAGGCCAGTGTATAGCTAATGTAGTGGATGCAAAATAATGTGTTCTCATGCACAGCATTCTGGAGGTGTACATTATTCCCACCATTTATTGTGTTTCACGAATCATGGTGTTATTTGGAAAATAATTTGAACCAAAACAAAAACAAAGCCTAAATTGTATGCCTTTGTACAAGAAGAAATCTCAGTAAAAAGGCAAGTAGTGATTCCCCCCTTCCTTCTCTGTGCAGCAATGCAAAGAACATTATATGTCAAGGAGCACGGCATAGCAAATAACCCATTTGCAGCTTAACTGCTTGACAGTCCCAGGAGCAACTTTGGAGCCATCAACACAACCGCGCTGGCTGCATCCCATTGGTTTGCTTTAGTTTAGTCACTTTGTATTAGCAATGTCACTCATTGTGCTATAGCAGGACAGACAAAGCATGATATTTTCTGTCACGGGAAGGAGCAGAAAGAAAATTTTCCCTGAAAAAAGCATTGATCTTCTCTTTTCTTTAAATATCTCAAATCAAAATATTGTTCCCCATATACAACATTTTTTTTCTTCTGAGGATTCCTGTGGCAATTGTCAACTCTGTCTGTGAAGGAATCACTTCATTCATCCATTTAATGCAACCACCTCTGGGATGGAGAGTGATAGACAAGAGGCAGCAACAGCATTGGCATGGGAGAGGGAACTCTGGGACAAGGACGTCAGGGCAGCTCTCAGCCAAGCACTTCCTGCAGAACACTTCAAAACATCATGGGAGAAATAGTTGTTTTTTGTTTTTTTGGGGGGGTTTTGTTGTTGTTGTTGTTTTTGTTTTTTTTTGTTTTTTCTTTTTTTCAAAGCCTGTTTGAAAAGACTAGCTCACTTTCTAGAGCTTCTTGGAATGAAAAGAGCACATCAGATATATATATACAGCCAAAATATTTTAAATCTTAGTCTTACAAAATCTAGGCCTCAAAACAATATCTTTAAGAATAAAAAAGAAAAAAAAAACCACATTGAGGTGGGAGTACTTGCAGAATACATTTTTAAACCCTATGCATTAAAATGTTGACACTTAGAATAAAAGTAAGTTTAGCTTTCTAGAAATATTAGTACCATTGGAGATATTCTGGGACATTCAAGACATCTGCATATGACTTACAAATATGACACAGGACCTAAGGGAAGTGTGCACCTTGTGAGGGGACAGCTAAAAGACAGCTGAGACAGTCTAAGCTATCTGAAATAGCACTGAACATCTGTTTAAGTTATTGAATTGAGCCACTATATTTACCACCAGAGGTCCAGAAAGATAACAGACTTTCCTTAATTTCAGATAATGTATTTGGTTGTCTAAGTGTGGTTTTCCTTGTGTAACTAGATGCAACCCGTTTATTCTCTTCATCTTGTCACAGAAATTGGAGACAGAGAAACTAAACAGGGTATGGCATCTATCAGGCAATCCATCAAAAAATGACATTGTAATTCTTTTTTCAGAAGTTCATTTCCTGTCCTAGATGTACTTATGCCCTCTTAAGCTCATTGTAGAACTCTGACTGTTTTTGCGAGCATCATCACATCTTAAATGTGCAGTTGCCTTTGACAGCAAGAGGAAAGAGGGCCCTTCTTCAGAGATTCATATAGGATTCAGTGTTAATTCTGTTTTACCCTCTGTTTTTGTTAGTTGATATTTGAGGTAGCCTAGACAACTCTGTAGAAATCTATATTGCAGAGATTTTCACTTGGTTAGATGAGTCCTGCCTTCTACACATGAAGATGAGCACTGGGGCAGAAGCAAGTCTTTAATCTGTGCATTTCTTGAACAGAGAGCAACTTCTTTCTATGTATACACAGCACATTCCACAGTGGACTTTTTTTTTTTTTTTTTTGACTGGGACCTTTTCACCATTCAAAAAGAAAGTGGAACCAGCAAAATTAACTTCATAGACAAAGGAGGACTCAGTTCAATCAACAACTTCACTCCCCATACTCCATATCTCCTGTTGCCCATTTCTTCTTCTTACCAGGTGAAGTGTCAGCCGAAGTGTCCCTGGAGCTGTCAACCTACCAAGTACAAACAACAGTGAGAACTGGATCATTTCAAAATGAGAAGCAGCTAATTTATTACAGAATCTACAGAAAAGGAAAAAAGAGGAATAGTTCTTATTTTCTCCACTGTTTCCTCTTATATAAAAATGAGAATAAGGCTGTAGCTGCCTCACCTGCTATAAAGACACTTGAACCATTATGTTGAGTTGGGGCAGAGATAATCCTGCCACTGGTTTATTCTCCCGAGTTCTTACACAACCTCTTCTCATTTTTGTTTCTCAGACCAGAAGTTTTTGGCATAACACTGCTGTTACCATGCTATTATAAATAAAATCCAAGCCTAAGAGGGAAAGACTGCGTCTGTCCTGTCAAATTAGATTTGTGCTGTAGAAGACACTACCTTGATAGATACAGGCAGTTCTGTGCTAGACTTCAACAAACATTATGACTTTCACATTGAACTTTTATCAAAATACCCACCCAGAAAATAAATAAATAAATAAATAAATAAGATTTTGTTTTTTCTTTTTCTGGATTTTGTTTTCATTTTTTATTTGCAACAGAAAGTAGAAGAGAAGAAAAGGAGAGAAATTCTGACACAGCCAACACTACTCATCCTCATTTAACAGTATGTGCCCATTTGCTGGGTGCAGAAGCTAGGTGTTTGGGACCATGTTTTCCCAGTCTTTGCCTCCGAACTAATAAAAGTCTGACAGCCTTTGTAGGCAGGAGCCAACAGGTAGTCAGCAGTGGGGTCTGCTAACTTAAAAGAGGTCTCTCATTTGTGCTAGAATTCACAGAAACAATCCCAGGTCCCTCCAGCTCAACGGCAAGGCCACAGAGGTGGCTCATCAGAGACCTCCTAGTGAAGATTACTCACAGGAGCGGCCTCTGAAACTATCATTTGAAACAGGTAGCATTGGAAAGTCTCTTTTTTGTTATAGCTTTTTGCTAGTTATCACTGCTTTTTGCTAGTATTCTTCCCCTTGCACCTTTCTTAAAATACAGATTCTACTGAACTAGTTTTGTTGAGACAAGGGAACAATAATCACTAAATCCAATGATAATTTCTTGTTTGATTTTTACACATTTGTGATCAAAAGTATAAATCCTGCCGGACTTCTATGATATCAGAGAAGATGTGGGACAAACTGAAGGCCAATCCATACCTGGCATTTATGCAAGCTGGGGAGTGGGAAAAGCTGCTGAGAGTGGAATTAAATTAAAATTCCAGTGCCTGCATTCTTTGAAGGTGGCTTCCACGCAAGATGTTATTCTTCTAGACTTTGTCTTATGGCTTAGTGGTATCTATAGAACTCACTATCCACTACCATTCCATCTGTCACTATTGAATACTTCCGTGGCTCAGTTGATGACTAAGAAACTCTATGTGTCAAAATGTGTCACTTTCACTCCTCCATCCCCCAAGACAGTCTTCTCATCAAGAATGGTATTAGGAAAAGGACAGATGGAGAGCATGTGAGGAGTCTTTCATTGCCTGCTATGCAATTGTTACTTCTTGTACTCCTTTTTTGAGTGGGATTTAATGGGAATAATGACTTGTTGCTCTATCAGCCACACAACCTGGTCATTTTCATTTAACACCATTTTGTCCTGTTCAAATCCCTTCAGACTGCTATTAAAAATGTTATTTTATTTTGATTATATGCATTTTTTAAAAAAACCTTTTTATGCCTTTATTTTTTTAGACGAGGTGTGTAAGCCTACTGACAAAAGCCTTGCTTTTTATCTTCCATGTATCAGAAGGCATCTGTGGTCACCCAGGCATATCAGTGCATTGTGGGTAAACACTGACTAAGGGCCAAACTCCCACCCAGCTGCTCACTCACTTCACCTCCTCCACAGGGCAGGGAGAAATTAGGATGAAAAAGCTTATGAGCTGAGATAATGACAGGGAGTTCACTTACCAATTACTATCAAGGGCAAAACAGACTGGACTCAGGGAAAAATAATTTAATTTATTGACAATTAAAATAGAACTTGATGCTGAGAAACACACAAAACTAAAACATCTTCCCCTCAACACCCCTTTCCCAGTCCCAGCGTCACCCCTTCACTCCCGACCCCTCTCCCCCAGCAGCACAGGGGATGGGATGGGGGTTGCGCTCAGCCCACCACAGCCCCTCTCGGCCGCTCCTTCCTCCTCACACGTGGCCCTGCTCCAGCGGGGCCCTGCCCCGGGCTGCAGCCCTTCAGGAACACCCTGCTCCNATGGGCTAAAGTTGCATCAGGGGAGGTTTAGGTTGAATATTAGGAAAAACTTCTTTACCGAAAGGGTAGTTAGGCATTGGAATGGGCTGCCCAGGGAAGTGGTTGAGTCACCATCCCTGGAGGTCTTTAAAAGACGTTTAGATGTTGAGCTTAGAGATATGGTTTAGTGTGGGCCTTGTTAGAGTTAGGTCAGAGGTTGGACTAGGTGATCTTGGAGGTCTCTTCCAACCTGAACGATTCTGTGATTCTGTGATTCTCCCTGGCCCTGTGCCTCCTCCTCGGCCTGTGCCCGCTTTGCCCTTTCTGAAATCTGTTTTCCCCGAGGCGCCACCAGCTTGGCTGCTGGGCTCAGCTGTGCCCTGTGGTGGGGCCGTTGGAGCCGGCTGGAACCAGCTGGAACCGGCTGTGTCTGGCATGGGGCAGCCCCGGCCTCTGCCCACAGAGGCCCAGCCAGCACCTGGGCATGGGCACACCATATAGTGTTGAAAACTGAAACTGAAAACCAGTGCTCCTTGGTTTGAACAGGTCTAACAGCTGTGTACCCCTTCCACTGGCTGTCCTTTTCTCTGTTGTTAAACAGAAGTCATTTGCCTTTGCTTTCAAAACTCTTCAGAGTGTCTACACCTATCCAACACCCCTCATTTGATAATGTAAGGACTTCCACTGTTTATACCATATAGCCTCCTTTATTTTCCACTTAGATTTCCAGAGAAGCAAGCTGGTTCTTTCTTGCCATATTCCACCTCAGGCTGTAGATCAGATGATAAGGTAAACCTCAGTAAAGTCAATCAATTTATTTATTGTGGGGTTACTTGAAGTCAAAGAGTCACTGTGCTCAGACAGCCCATTTCTTAAGAGCACATCCAGAAGGCAGCACAAACCTTTAATGCGTGGCAGAAAATACAGGAAAATGCTTCCAGATTTCTTTTGCTTGTTATGATCTTAACTACTTCCTTGGGGAAAACACAAAAGACTGAACTCAGGATTTAAGGGTCAGGCCTGAAAATATATACATACCCATGTAGTCCCTTGCCATCCTTGGGATCACTTAGCAAATACTTATCCCTTACAACCTAGGAAGAGGTTTGCAGCACCAGCCTTTCACAAAAGAATGACCTGTGTTTAGATTGGATGCTTGGGTTACCATAAGAAGATGAGGAAAATTAAAGTTTGAAGGGCATCTCTCTCCTTGTTTCCTTCTCATAAAAATATATATTATCTATATAAAGATCAGTGGTCCAGAAAGTTCATTTTCCTCCCTTTTTCATTAATAAATATGAATGAGACAGTCTCAAAACCTTGTACACAAAAAAATGTATTGGTTCAGATTGGGTCAATACATTGCACTGCTAGCACTGTGCTTCTGGTTGCTTTGTTTTCTGTATTTCCATCTTGTCAGACCTTTCTCTCTCCTCTCTGTAGATGGACACCAAAGCAGAAGAGCTGCACAGAAGATAGACAGGATGACAAAACATATCCTCCACCCGTAAGGATTGAGTCATTGTCCATGGTTTCCTCCAAGCTTTATGATGAATACTTGTCCAGACCAGCAGACTGGCATCATGTTTGGGCAAAGCTTTGAGTATCTGATAACGGAATCTGAGTTAGAAGATGAGCTGAACTCATCTCCTCTGTAACCATTGAAGGATTGATTCCTCCGGAAAGGTATTCTTTCCTTTGACTGTAAAAGGAGACTGGAGTGACTAGACTCTGCATTGATGTTCTTAGTTAAGTAAAGTCATTAAAAAATGTAGGTTTAAAGGAACTTCTGGAGGTCTGTAGCCCTACTACTCCCTCAAAAGCAGGGCTATCTCCAAAGTTAAGTCAAGTTGCAGAGGATCTTGTCCAGTCCAGTTCAGAAAAATTCCAAAAGTGGAGATACCACAGCCTCTCAGGGCAACTCTTTCCCATAGTTCATCACTGTCCCATGGGCAAATATTTTCATAGAATCATAGAATCGTTTAGGTTGGAAAAGACCTCTAAGATCATCTAGTCCAACCTTTAACCTAGCACTGCCAAGTCCACCATTAAACCATGTCACTAAGCTCTACATCTACACGTTTTTTGAAGACCTTCAGGGATGGTGACTCAACCACTTCCCTGGGCAGCCTGTTCCAATACTTCATCACCATTTCAGTGAATAAATTTTTCCTTATATTCAACCTAAACTTCCCCTGGTGCAGTTAAGCCTATTCCCTCGTCTTATTTCTTGGTGCTTGGGAGAAGAGACCAATCCCTACCTCATTATAGCCTCCTTTAAGATAATTGTAGACCATGATAAGCTCTCCTCCTTTTCTCCAGGCTAAACAACCCCAGCTCCCTCAGCCGCTCTCATAAGACTTGTTCTCTAGACCTTTCACTAGCTTCATTGCCCTTCTTTGAACACGCTCCAGCACTTTGATGTCCTTGTAATGAGGGGCCCAAAACTGAACACAGTATTTGAGGTGCAGCTTACCAGAGCCAAGTACAGAGGGACAATCACTTCCCTAGTCCTGCTGGCCGCACTATTTCTGATACAAGCCAGGATGCTGTCAGCCTTCTTGGCCACCTAACCATGCTGCTGGCTCATATTCAGCCGGCTATCAACCAATACCCCTAGGTCCCTTTCCGCTGGGCAGTTTTCCAGCCACTCATCTCCCAGCCTGTAGCGTTGCATGGGGTTGTGCCCCAAGTGCAGGACCCAGCACTTAGCCTTGTTGAACCTCATTTTCCTAATTTCCAATTAGAATTACATTTTTTGAAGTTTGTGACCGCTGCCCCTGGTTCTCTCATTAAATACTTTTAAGAAGAGTTTGGATCTGTCTTACTTGAAAGCCTCTTATGTAATGGTGGGAGCCCTTTGATCTGCCTTTACCCTCCTCTTCTCTTGGGTGAATAATCCCATTTACTTAAGCTTCTCTTCATACGCTATGTGCTGTAGACCCTTGATCATCTTAGGGGCCCTCCACTGGATTCTCACTGTTGTGTTCACAAAAGAACCTATGATTAGTAGCTTGATAGCAGTCCAAAGATATCAACACTATTCAGCAACTCCTATACGTGCAGTCAAATTCAGTGGTACACAGAGAAACCAGGATTTGCCCCTCTACAATTTCTTCCATTTCTAGGCCCAGTACTGATCAAATTCTGTGAAAATTACTGCTTTTCCAAATCAGACTAGGTCAGTCTTGCCAAGACATTCTAGTTTATCCTCTAGCAAAATGATGCCTTAAGATTTCCAAACGATTCTTGCTAAAAACAAACAAACAAACAAAAAAAACAAACAAAAACAACCCCCCAAAACTAGAGAAACTGTGTTAAGATCTCATTCAAAATGCAATTGAGCTGGAGAATTCTAAACACCGACTTTTGCATAAGTCCCTTATGTATATCTAATCTGATTTTTTACCACAGCTATGTACAGCCAGATAGTTAGTATTAAGAATGCAAAGGATGAATAACAAGGAAAAATCTCTACACATGTGCAAGGTGCGGTAGGTGACCCTGTTTGGCAGGGGGGTTGGACTAGATGATCTCCAGAGGTCCCTTCCAACCTCAACCATTCTGTGATTCTGTGGTTCTGTGACATGTACAATACTTTTCTAATTGCCTCTGAAGAAATGCAGAGGAAACCCTGTCACAACAGATGATGCAATATAGGTCAAGTATGACCTAGCTAGCTCATTTCCATTCAGGGTCTAGTTTTGCAAATCATGTTTATCCAAACAAGCTCTACATATCCACACTGTTGCACTGCATTTAATAGACTTACATGCATGAGAATGAGTCAACACGTGAATACAGGTGGTGATACCCAAGCTTTAGTTTAGTGGAATTCAGTCCTTTCCTCGGTAAGATAAAATAATGCTATTTTATAATAGAAATAGTGTCATTCATGAATAAAAGGTCATTGCAAGAAAAGGAAGGCTGCCAGAATATTCAGTTCTACATATTTTAATTTCTTGTATTACTGAAGGAGATTGTCTCATATATGTGTGTATATATAAAATATACATTAAAAAAAAAAAAAGAAAAATATATTGGCACCTTTATAAAATAGTTTGGAAGGAATGTAATATGTAATGATTTTTACTTATTTATATGACTCATGAGTAATGATTCTCAACACTAATGTATTATTTACACATGGGAACGTAGCTTTACATATGATTTTGAGCTACACATGCAGACATGCACAGACACAGGCATGCACAGACATAAAGACAGTCTCCACCAAAGAACTGAATAAATTGCATTATCTCTCCCCCTCTTTTGGATTTCAATGTCAACAAATAGAAAGTCAATTATTAGTATGCAGACAAATTTCCCTAAATTACACCTTTAGCCATTTTTATGACAAAGCTGACAGTGTTATTACTGAGTAGAAAAGAACACCCTGCTGAACAGTATTTTCCTGCTTTTAGGATGAAACAAAGACAAAAGCTAGAAGAAAAAAATAGAGCTTTTTTGTATATCTCTTTTGGTGATGTGCCTTTTATGCAAATATCTCATAGTTTTCTACAGTAATGGTACCATTAAATGCCTTGAGATTATTTGTAAAAGAAAAGTGTTACCTTGAGATTAAGACATAAAGTACTAAGTGCATTTTTAGGAACAGAGAAGATTTCTCTGTAAAGAAGTTAATGTTCCAAAGAAAGCTTTGTTTATTCGAAAGGTTTTATGGCTGTGCTGTTTTCTTCACTTAGCACCTTAATTCTCACAAACCATACGGCTGTCCAGATGTTTAAAATAAAAAGCCCATTTGGGTATTATCGGAGATTACTGAGAAAAGATATACAGACATGATGTTTAGCTATGCAACATAAATTCTCACAGCATATAGTACCCAATAAATGCCATATCCTAGATCTGATGAAAATGAACCCATAAATCATAAGAACTAGACAAAGGTCTCATAATACAATTTACCTCTAGCCAGATGCCATCTAAAAAGAATCTACTAGCAAGGGTGATATTCCTTTTTTTTCTCACCAAAGTATTATGGGGAAATGTGTTTACCAGAGGTGAATATGTTTCTGCCGAACCCAGATGCACTTTTCAGATGTTCTCTTTGCTTGTAATGCCTTGAGAATAGGGTTGCCTAACATCTAAAATACATACATTCTCCTTATTGCCTGAATCTTTCATCTCCTCTCCTCCAGGGTTGCCTAATATGCTCACCAAGCTATTATTGTTTTGCTTCAGATAGCTTGGCCCACTTGCCGAGTTTCATTTGCTGTCACACAGTCACAAATTACAGCATTTACTGCAGACTACCTCCATTCCAAAGTATCAGTTTGCGCTTGCTGAACTGGAGAACATGATGATGAATCAAGGAACATTTGTGCTAATCCATCGCAAGTTGATTCTCCAAAGAATGCAGCACAGTAGTAGTCTGTGGCATTTCCTTTCCATTTTAATTTGCTTATGCTGTTTTCTAGTAATTGTTTGCTATCCCAGGCTTTGTTTCAGTCACAGCAGTTTGCTCTCACTTTTCTTCCTTGGCTTTTGACAGATTGTAAAAAAAATAAGGAAACAAAAAAGGAAAATGGGGGGAAAAAAGTGATTTCTGTTCGTTACTTGCTTTTTACCTTCATAAACAAATCTTTAAAGCTGGCCAGATTTTCTGCAGGTGTAAATCACTCTAGCTCCACTGTGCATGCCATTTTATGCCAGCTGAGGCTCTAATACAATACTGCTAAAATGCCAGTTGTAGCTGTTGTCTAGACTTCAGCTTTCAACTGTAGACTCACATCTCCTAAAGGAATCAATTGCACCATGTTATCTATATTCGCTGACAAAATTGCATCTTCTGCTTCAAATCCTTTGAAAAATATTTGCTCCTAAGTGTATGAGATTACTACATTAGAGTGGGCAGTGAATGTACACTATGTGGGAATTGATTAGCATGTGTTCAACGAACAGTTCAGTTGGCAAATCCCAATGGAATGGATCGGCATTTATCTCTTACTTTATATACTTCTTTAATGGTTCGGAGTCTAGATTACAGACCAGGTCGCTACTACTGTAGCTGCTGTGTCTGCAAAGAACAAGAGGATAGTCCTCCGTTTTGGAAGAGTTCATATTTAATGCTATCTTAATACTCTTCAAATTCAACCATATAACAAAATTGGAAAACTTGAATCCCATATCTGTTTTCTTTTATTTCCCCCCCCCCAAAAAAAAAAAATTGCAATGACATAATTGACACAATATGGGCAAAATGATTTTAGTTTGTCAGAACTACTGCACTGTCAATTTTTTTGTCACAATGGGTAATGTAGCATAACTATTATTGCTGTGAATATTTCAGCTTAGATTTCCTTAGCGTTGTCTGTTCAAATTACTGACACTGGGATGACGTTTTTTTTCCTCTGTTTGATTTGCATTGAAGGTCAATTCCTGGAAGCAATACACAGCCTAACTTGCATGTTTCTCTCTGATCCTCCAAAGAAAATCCATTGCCATTTTGAAGAAAGTGCCTGCTTTTTTTCTCTCAAAAAATCTCAGAAAGCTTAAGCTGATGTGCTCGTTACAGAATGTGAATGGAGTAGAACTAACATCTCACAAAGAAGGCTTGCATGTTGAAGGCTTGTGGATTTAGGCCCTGAAGTAGCAAGGTCACCAGTTCATCATGTCAGCTTAGAAAGTTAAAAAAGTTTTCTGTATTGCCATATGTAACTTAGGACTTAGTGCTTGCCTTACAGTCCCTGAGGTGTGCCTTAGAAATATGAAGGATGTGAGAAGGGACAATCTTTCTGCTGGGAGAAAAAGGTTAGTTTGTTGGGCTTTCTGTCAAGGGCTATGGTGTCCTATTTTCCTGAAGCACTTATACGGGCTTCTAAAGAAATATTTTGCCAAGCTGAGGTGATCAAGGATTGTAATTAACATTCTTAATTAATAGCAATCATAAGAATGTGTTTTTTGTTTGTTGGTTGTTTTGTTTATTTGTTTAACTACAAAATCACCCACTGTACCTAAAAAGGAGAATTACTTATTATTACTTTGGTGACAGGCAGTTAGGCACTGGGGAATATAGGGGATCTGCAAAGTCATGGGTGGTCTGTGGAAGGGGCATAGGGAGTAGTTATCCTCTCTCTTCTCAGTACAAAATCTACACTACGCCAAACAAAAATTGCTCGGTTCAAAGCAAACAAGAGGAAGTAATTTTTCACACAGTGTAGTCAAACTTTGCCTCAGGAGGTTTTACTCTAGATCTGGAGGCATCTAAATGCCACAGGAACTTTATTTACTCATTTATCCAAAATTTCCCTAGCTGCCTTAAGTTCCTCTTCAGTGCCAACAAATATATCTGTCCTGGTAGGGCTGTGTTACTTGACTCCCAGCTCATTCTGCTTCATCAGGATCCTTCCTGGAGGAGTATGATTTGTTAAGCATTCCCACAGAGAGCCTCACACAAGCCAGAACTTTGGGGCATCATCAATTTTTTCTTTCTGCCCTGACCTTTTTTTCTGTAATGATGAAGTTAGTGCACTCTCCCACGAGGTGGGAGACTGCAGGTTGATACCCACCTCTACCTGTATACATTTAGTCCTACATCTCATTTTTCTAAGTAAGCTACTTCAACTGTCTAGATGTAGAACAGAATGGGAGAATGAGGGAATTTGTGCATATTTTTTTCTTTACTCCCTCCTGAGGAAAGTAATCTACTAGATAGCTAAATAATTTGAGATTCATGAAACCAGGCAGAGCGCAAGTGGGAGCATAAGTCTGTAGCCTAGTGATTAGGACCCCCTGAAGACCTAATTTCCTCCTCCAACAATACTATTGCATGTGAAAACTGTTACAGGATAAAACACAGAATATTCACTGCTTTTTCACTCACATCCAAAATGTCCAATTGTGATCTCCTTTCATAGCAATGATATTCTGAACAGACCGTGGCCATGTATACAGATGATTTAACAGGAATGGGGTATAACATAATAGTTTGTAGCGATAGTCCCTAGTTATTGTTTAAACTACTTCTGCTCACACAACTTTGTTGTTTCTTTAGTACTAAAGGAACCGGTTCTGGACTTTTTGTCAAGTCACAAAGGAATTGCTGATCTCACCAAACACCTTAGAGTGACCAAGCAGATTCCCCAACCTGCTGAAGGTGCTGGGTTACCACAACTTCCAAATTAAAAACAGCAGCAGCTACAAAACCTCAAAAATGCAGGTTAAATGTCACTTTAAAATCCTATAGAATCCTATAGAATCCATTAAATATAGGTTCTCAAAATTAACATTTACTGTGAAATTTGATATTTCCCAAACCAAGCAGCTGACAGACACAATAGCTTACACAGCAGTTTCTGCACTTTGCTTTAAGATCTCCCAGGAACTTCTGGGGGCTGGTGGGGACTCCTGGGAACTCTTAGAAGTTCAGAGTGCTAGCTTCTTCTGGGAAAGTATAGCTACAGGAAACTCTGACTTCCAGCAAGCCCTAGAAGCTTCTGATGAACTCTACTAGCTATTCCTCATCAGAGGATGCTTTGAGGTTTTTTGTTTGTTTGTTTTGTTTTGTTTTTGTTTTTGTTTTTCCCCAGCTGATTCTTCTTCAGGGAGAGCCAAACACCCTTTCAGCAAGTGCTAGAGAGAGGCCTATATAGCTTCTGGCTTTAGACAACAGCTCCCAGATTCAGTGGTTGGTGCAGAGGGGACACGCAGAGGGGCTACAAAGTCTCCTGTGGTCACTCTTTGTGAGCTCAGCACTGGTGGTGGTGTACAATGGGGCATGGTCTCTGGCACCCACTGGAACAACTACCCTTGAACATCAGAGGACTTAACTGAAATCCCAAGGGAGGGTGCAGATTTCTGTGAGGGAGGTCAAATACTGACACAAGTTGGCCATAGAGGCTGTGGAGACTCCATCCTTGGAGATATTCGAAGCCTGATGGGATGCAGCCCTGAGCAACCTGTTGTAAAAAACCCTGCTTTGGGCTGTGGGTTGGACTACATGATTTCCAGAAGCACCTTCCAACTTCAACTGTTCTTATTCGTGAAGTGTAGGGAATACTTCCCATTAATAATTGGGTAAATAAGGTGATTTCCATTGCCTCTGTTCATGCATCTTGTTACTGATTCTGAATCTAAGTTTCTCTTGTATTTACATTAAAAATTAAAGTTTTATAAATCTCCCTGGAACTACATTTTCTATTCCAGTCATACCTGTGGCCTTTCTTAGGACCTTTGAACTAGTACTTCTAAAGTACGCTTATTTTTACATCAGTGTGTATAATTAATCAATAGTGTTTTTCATTGGCCTCATGCCCATGGAGGCCCCTAACCTTTGCATGAGTGATTACCTGTTCAAAGCTCCCCCTTTGTAACAGAGTTCTTTATGGTATTAATTCTGTACAGAACTGGCTGCTGATCTTATGTTTCACTGTTAACCTTCCAGTTTATTTCACAGTTTTAGCTAACTAAAATACTGAGATATCTATTCCCTGACTAAATGCAGTACTCACATCTTTCTGTTTCTTTGTCCTCTAAATCTCTGTATGTTATAAAGATTCCACACCTCCTCCAGAAAAGTTAGTGGTAGAAACAGCCCAGCACTGGGCAGGAGGTTAGACTAAATGACCTCCAGAGATCCTTTCAAATCAATATTTCTTTGACTGTGTGAAACCTGTTCCACTGCTTCTACAAATTTTGTTCTGAAATCTAACGTCAATTTTTCCTTCTAAAATTTAAGTTTGTATTTCTTAAGCTGCCCTCCATGGACATTTATTTCTCGTTTTCAGTAGTTGAAGACTGTTGCCAGGTATGCTTCCAATCTTTTCCTCTTTTGGCTGAACAGTTACATTTTTTTTTTTAGTCTTTTCTAAAATATCCTGATTTCAGGTATGTAATCACTCTCACTCCTGTCCTCTGGCTTTGGTCCATGTCTCTCTTGGATATGTTGTTCTACAAGAGGCCTCCCAGAGCTGAATAAATTGGAAGGATAATACCATATGATTTTGAAGGTTATACTACTGTTTTTACATTCAGGATGGAAGAAGGTGTTGGAAGAGGATGACAGTGTTGACTGTTCACTTGTGACGCACTATAATATCTAAAGCCTTTTCTGTGTAATGGCTGCTGGAGCAGCTGGTCCCCATTCTGATTTTTTACAGCTGATTATGCCTGTGAAGTGTTATACTTTGCATGAGACCCTAATGAATTTCATCATATTTTTTCCAACCATCTCTCTTGTGTGTTAGCATCATTTCAAATTCCAGTCATGTTCTTGAGCTTCTTGAAGCTTGTTGTCACCTGCAGATTTAATAAGTGCACTTTCCATTCCATCATCTGGGTCATTAACAAAACTATTGAGTAGCTCCAAAATGAAGGCAGACCCCTGTTGGATGCTGCCCAGCACTCCCCCTGTTTTGACTATGAATGACTGATATCTAATTCCTGGGTACAGCTTTCTAATTGTCTTTGCACCTAGCACTAGTTTCCTCCAGTCCAGATTTCTCAGGTTTATTCAGGAAAATAACCTCTAGGACTGTGTCAAAAGTCTTTCCAAAGTCAAAATGTGATGTTTACAGCTTCTGCTCAGTCCACAAACTATTTTATGGGGGAAAAAAAAATGTTGGTTTAACACGCTTTGTTCATGATGAAGCTTGACTAGCTGTTACTCCTTGTTATTTCCTAGGTGCTCACAAAGAATTCATTAGATTTTGTAGCTCTTTATAGTACACAAATCACAGTCAGAAGCTATTGCTTATCATTTCATATATTCCTTAACCAATGCAATGTTAGCTTTTTAAAAAAGACAGGTAAATATAATCCGTCTTAAAATTATGTTACAATAAATGTTATATCCGTGCTAACGAAGCTTTAGTGTTTTGTAGTGAGAGTGCTATTCAACTAAATATCTATATTTATGCACAGAGATGCAAAGCATCTTTATGATCTATGCATATATAGTACCTTAAAGTAATCTGCTTTGCAAAAATGCAAATATGTTTAAGTCTGTAAGTCCATCAGCTGGAAGAAAAAAAGGGTAATCGTACCTTAGACATATATATGATAGAAGAAAAAGCTTTATGGTTATTTCAATTGCTAGTTACTCTGATCATGGTGATGGAATTGTATGAAGGAAATAGGTATTCTTATTTTATGCAGATAGTTTTCATGTCTAAGTTTCAATGCTAAGCTTTTACTACAGCCTCTAGAGAAAAGTAAGCTCTGGATCACCCCTGAGAGGTCTTCATTTAGGACTCAAACTAGAAGTTTAAGTCAGGCTGTGTAATTAACTTCCATTGTTCCCTCCTCTTTTTTTTTTTCCATTGCCCACCAATCTCTCTCTGCCCTATCCTCAGCCGAGTGTCCATCAACTTCATTTTTTCGTAACCCTCAGGTTACAAGGCTTGGGTCTTAATTGTACTAATGTGTACAATAAATCTTTTTTTTTTTTTTTTTTTT
>VXAA01006356.1:300410-313747 GCA_013399115.1 Anseranas semipalmata
TTTTTTTTTTATTTGGTAAAAAAATTTTTTTTTTTTTTTTTTTTTTTTTTTAATACAGATATATTCTGAGTCTTGCTTCTGCAGGGAAATCGGAAGCTGGCAATGCTTACTGTACTGCAGTTATAGGTTAAACTGGAGGCAAGGCGTGATCAAATTTATAAACATGTCCAAGCCTTACTTCCCACTGTTGTTTGCTGCTGTACATATGATACTCAGCAGTGAAGCTCTTTAGGGGATCCTCATGGGATGCTCATTAGTGTTTTCTAATTGCTCAATGCAGAGGGAAATAACTGTACATGGCAGGACTCCACCATTGCTTCAGCCTGTTTAACTCATGAGGCCTGAAGTTGTGTCAAACCACAGAGAATGAACTAATGAGAGAAAGATTAGTGTAACAACCCTGTAATGTGTTATCAAGAAGGCCCATGCTATTGCACTAGTCTGCTTTTTCCCAAACTAATTTCAGTATGTCTCTACTAAACATCTACTGTTTCCTGTCTTGATCTCCTTGGTCTCTTATGCTAGGTTCCACACCAGTCCAGCCTGCTCGGAATGGCCATGTATGTTATGCAGCCTGTTCCCCATCAGACATTGGTCTCTGAACCAGCCAGATGCATGCTTTAGGAATGGAAAATAATAACCTCCTCTTAAATATTCAATGCAGCAAACAAAAATAAATGTTGGAGAAGGAGAGTTGTAGGAGTTCAAAAGAAAAAAAGTGTAGTTCCTACCTCACACCTACAGAACGCTGAAGTAGAACGGGAAAACAAAGAAGAAAACAATTAGATTTTTTTTTTTTTAATCTCAGAATAATATATTTTTTTATTGAACTAAAAAAAAAAAAAAAGGTTATTTAAGAGGACATAGGCCTTACTTATTAATTTTCCAATCATCACAAATAATGATTATCATAATTATGATGAAAACCATAGGTGGGAACAAATCCCTATATTGAGATCTGAGTCCCAAGAGATGCAAACTACATTATCTTCACTGTAAGACAAACAAACAACAATCACAAAAGGCCTGTACACCTAAGAAAGGTTGATATTCGAAACCAGAATATGCACACAGATTTTACATAAAAAGCTGATGTTACCTCAGTTGGTGCAGCAGCATACCTGGTCACAGCATACTTGTCTGCAATTTCTGCTCACCATGTAGTTATTACTAAGGTTCAAGATATGCAAAGTAAAAGGTTTCTTCAGTCCTTTGATTTGGATTTTCTGTTGCTCTCAGAAGTACAAATCATGTTCTTCCTTTAATGCCTCTTTTATGAAAGCATGTTGCCTGCTTGTCATGAGAAGATTCCTTTGCAAAAGAATATAACATATTAGTTGCTATGTTGGGTCCATCTATACATAGAATGGAAAGAAGCAGCAGGACCCATAATGGCTTTCTGCTGGAGCAGGCTAATGAGATGGAGCACAACAGAATTGGGGTGGATGCCATGAGGTGTGACAACTTGACCTCTGCACCAATCAGATGTGTTAAGCAATGTGATGGCACAGGCTTCCACCTGGAAACGTGTGTCAAAGGGCTCCTCTTTCCTGCTGCAGAAGCTGACATTATTCACAGCATCCAAAGTGCATGAACTGAAGTCATAACTGTGGAAGAAAATATGATGGGAATCAAAGCTGTTGTCAAGGTGTAACAATTATCAGGTACAGATATAGATGTTTTGAAGTAGCTAGTCTATTTATAATAATGGGGTTATGTATGTTAGTACTGATGTTTATCATCTTCCTCTCCTTTATATATATTTTCAAACTGTTATTCCGAAGAAGAAGATGCTACTAGGCATCGTGAACCAGGCTAACAGCTTTGTAACTGGCTTCCTGATTCCAATAAATGTGCAGAAGTAGGATTGGTCCCTTCCCCCATAAACTCCTTATCTGATTGCTTGGCAGCGTTGAAACCCATTCAGCTGAATCAGAAAAGAGCAGATTCCTGATCCTGTCATATTAAAAACAAGGAAGATCAATAAGAAAAAAAAAAATCTATGCAAAAATTAAAATACTAATTAGTACTTTCGATATATTTAACATATTTCTGTAATTCTGTAGCAGAAGCTGATGTGGGACAATGAAATCTAACAGCAGCTAACGTAGCTGAACAGCAGAGAAATTGTGTAATTTGCCATAATGAACATTCTGCATATTTCTAAGTAGCTAAATCTGTTTTATTTATTTATTTATTTTTAAATGGGATGTGAAATTCTTGTTAGGAAAAAGAAGAGGAGGAATAAAATGAAGAAGAGGAAGGCAAAGAAGAATGAAATGAAAGGAAATAAAATGAAATGTGTTGTACTTATTGTTGTCCTGTCCAAAAAATAGTGAAAAAAAAATATTAGAACATTTTTCTTTTTTTTTGCTAGTTTGCAGCTTTAATCCCTACACCTGGTCTCTATTAATTTACTGTTCTGGGGTGTCAAGCATGGTTGGAATGGCTTGGCAGGTGCCTTAGAAGGTGACCTCTTCAGTTGCCGTAGATAAATCTGACCATTACCGTAAATCGGAGGTTTTATTTTGGTTTCAATCACCTTATTTTACTTCAGTTTAAAAATAAGAAGACAAGATCCAAAATAATGAACACAGTTATAGTCCTTATTGAAAATATGTATCAGATTTCAGAGAAAAATAAATAAAATGTTTGTTTAATCAAATGGGGGTAATGCTGGCCTTAAAATTGTATTTGTTGGTTTTGGCCCCACGCACTTATGAATAGACACAATTTTTTGGTAAAATTTGGAAATAAATTCTCCTCTATCTTCCAGTAGTAGAGCCTAACTCATTTCTTAGACTAAGGTTATCATGCACTGTTAAACTTAACTTAGTTAAAAATGAATTCATTTTCTGCTAGCATCTTTCATGAAAAAAGTATTAATAGGAAATGGATAGATTTTAAAATGTGCCTGCTATTTCATAAAAATGTGGAAGTCTACAAATCATAATAGAGTTTTCTGATGGAGAATGTGTCAGATTTCAAGTTGGTCAGCATTTCTTATTTATTTTCAGAGGAAATTAATATTGTGTCCACTGATATCCGTCCTTGTAAAAGGGAGATACCAACATTTTCTGCCTCTTGAAGGCGTACAAAAAGGGCTGTGGAAATAGCCTTGTGACCTATGAAAAATGTTTGGCTAAAAGACAAAGAAAAAAATCCTACACATACTGAGGCAAAAAAAATATGTTGCACTCTAAACTGAAAAACAGTAGCTTTGGAATGAGGTATCTGTATCTTATTGCATATTTACCATTTTGCAGACTTTCATTTCTAGTTTAACTTTTTTCTACTAACAAAACTAATTTGAAATTAAAAAAAATTCACACTGAACAGCAGAAATTTTCGTTTATATATATATATATATTTCAGCCATTCTAAAATTGTTCTTAAGGTGAAATAGGGGAAATTCATTCTGAATGACTATTTCATATAAACTGTTTTACTTATCACACTGGCAATTTCTAATTAAAAATGTCTCATGAAAGATAAATGTGTGCTTCTACTGATGGCCATGATTCATCTAGATATGGTACTTAAACATTTAAGCTTCTGGACAGTTTGGCTCAGATCATTTTCAAATGTTCAAAAACATTTCCTTACTCACTTTTAAAACTAAAATCAACACTAATACTTGTAAAATGGTAAGGTCTCTCCTAGTAGAACCTGGTAAATGCCTGGCCAGAAGATGGATTTGAGGGTCCTTCTATTAGGCCCAGTCCTAAATCCAATGAAAAATCAATGACATGCTGTGATTGTGCTCATGGAAGAAAGAGAGGGTGTTTGTGGTAATTTGCAGGTTATTAAGGTGCCTCCTGTACCAGTTTATAGCAGATGAGACTCTACTATAACTAAATGCCTCTTTCTAATAGTCATAGTCTTTTCAAACAGGTCTCACCACTTAGGTGCAGAAGGTTTCATCTTGAATACAGCATTATCACTAGACCAGGCAGTAAATGTATGGATGTAATGTAGAGCTTTCCACTTACTAGCTTATCTTGTATCAGGACTTCAGCTGTTGAAAGGTTTTCCTCTTTATCCAGTAAAAGATACTTTTACTGCTTGCTGTGCAGCCTTCATCATACCCCAGATTGACACCCCAGTTCTTGAGACACAAATCAAAAGACAAAAGGAAGACAGGATCTTTTAGGACAGGTAGGGAAGCTGGTAAAATAGGAGAGAGTAGGAGTATATCTATGTCTGTCGGCAATATTGATAATACCTCCATTATGGAGTTCACTAATTACAGAACAGATATAAATTGTTTTGTAAAAATCTATTGGTGTAGCATAAAGAACAGTGAATGAGCCTTTAGCTTAATCTATCAGACATTACAGTGGCAACCCCTGACATGTAAAAAAGTTAATGTGACTTTAATAGGTTATAATCATACTAATAACGGTTATAACCATTCACTTTAGTAGCCAGAGTCATTTAATAAAACTATAACTTTTGTTCTTGGGGTTGCATCAGACACAAAGCACAATTCATCTTTAACAGGGGCTGAGCACGGCTTCAGTGGAATTTAACAGCAAGAGACTCTGGGCCACCCCTTCTTAAACAACAGAAATAGAGAATCCTATTCTAAATCCTAGGCTAAAGAATCCTGCTGGTCAATTTAGATGTGCACAGAAAACTTCCTCTCCAGGGAGAGGGAGAAGTTTGAATGTATCCAGGATGCATCTCTTGGTCTTGGTCATCATGTAACTCTTGGAGGTCAATTCAAAGACCATCCCTGTCTGCAACAGCCAAGCCAATTATTGATGAAAATACTACATTGCCTTGTTCTGTATGCTTTCTTGTTGGCTGAATAGCCTGGTGGAAAGTGTTTCTATTGAAGGATAATTTTTATCCCCAACCAGCTCTAATCAATATATTCATCTAAATCTGAAAGATCGTTGAGGTGAATCCTGTCAAATAGAAAACCTTTTGTGTGGCCACTTATTTGGCACTGTAAGAACAGAGAACAACCTTCCCTAGAAAGGTCTGAGGGATGATATCTCTAAATAACCTTAAAACTTATTTTGATGGGTGGTTAGAAAAGAAGTCAATAACATTATACTTTCCTTTGAGTGATGTCATACTCCCCTTGACCACAGCAGAAATGTTTATCCTTCACCAAGTTAGAAAATCAAAGGTGGATCAGTCCCACATCACTGCAAAAAGAAAGTGACAACAATCCCTGGTTTTCAGAAAGGGCTATATTGCATGAGAAAACGTCAGGGGACTGAAGGCCTTTGAAAGGCAAAAGAGTTCCACTCATTTGAACTTTAGTTTATCTGATAAAAATAGCTGTCAGATATATTCAGCTTCTCTTTCTTCCTTTCAGTGACTCTGAGACAGGCCTTATTGAGATAAGCCTAAGAAAGAGGAAGAAAGGGCAGATAGTCAGCATAAAGCAGTGGTATTGTGTAATGTGACAGAAAAGAAGAGCTGAAGAGCTCAGCTGGAAGTCTGTAGTTAATGTTTTAAATATTGTTCTATTGAGTTTAAGTGCTGGCCAAAGCAATTTCACATTAATGACAATTCTGCTTCCAAAGCATTCTGCCTAAATGGAAAGCAATGCTGCTAATGCATTCAGCAGTTCTCCAGAGCAAGCTGTGCCTCTGGAGGACCGTGGAGGACAGAGGGGATTGGGTCAGTTATAATCGGTGTTTTGAGATTTTCTGTCATTTCCTGCACATTTATTTTTGGGCAATATTTTAGTCTTGCAAATGTTCACTTACTCCTTCATGGACTGTCAAGCAACTACTCACATGCTAAAAACCCACTTAACTAAAGTCCCTACAAGTTCTTAACTTAAATATTGGCCAGCAGAAATGTTGTAATAATTAGCCAGTCCCAGACTATGCTTAAAAGCTTATTGGTAGCTAATAATATCTGTGTAAGGATTTTACTTCTTCTCTTCCCTTCCTCTAGTGAAGGCTTCTTGTGCAATCAATGATATCTTGAATTTTGTCAAAGTCATTGAACACTCAGTATTTAGTTGAAGCGGTGATAACAGAGGCTAGCAAACAGCGGTTTCTTCACAGCAGTATGCTTTGATGTTTCAGGTATTTGTAAATGGTGAGCAGTAATGAAAATGGCGTTATTACATGTAAGCATCACCTATGAGTACAGCTTAAGGCATAAAGACTAAGAACTTTCTGACTAAATGTGTGTCTGTAGTGTAGGTATCTACATTTAAGGTGGTCACAGACCTTTTTTCCCCTTAGTAGTCTATGGAAGCCTAGTCAATATTGTCAATGGAGTTTTTGATGTGATTCAGCCTATATTAATTTAAATGCCCACAGATCAGATGGAGCTTCATTCCTCTATTAGTGTTCCCTTAGATACAGTAGGAACTTGAAGTGCTGTCCCAGAGTAGATTTGCCATTGTGAGCCTGTGGACCTATGGGAGAAGAATCTCCCACAAGACGCTACTCTGATTTAGAGAATCAGATTTTCATGCTCTTTGCCAAGTATACATACAACCATACCCACAGAGAAATCAGTGCAGGTCTCTGACTGGGCTAGGCTACATGTTTGGGAAGATATTGACTTAGCTTAAGCAGAACACCAGCTTAGCACATGTGTATTAATGGTGCTAAAGACAGACGTGTTGCATCATGCATAAATGACCTATGTTTCCAGACCCAGTTCTCAAAGAAAGATGCCCCCATAAGAATTCTTTAACAAAATAAACTATGACACTTAAGAATATGTCCCCTCTTGCCATAGGTGAATTCTTCTGAAAATATAGTGTCAACAATAGCTGCCCAGTTATTGTCAACATTCTTGCCCTAGCCTTTAAGCCTCCATTCTGCCAGCAATCAACAGGGAGAAAGAAATTGAAGATTCATTTTTCCTGATGTTTATTTTCAGTCTTGTCAAATTGATGCAAGTTTTTTTGGGGACAAAGACTATTTCTTCTTATTTGTTCATTCATTACCTTGTACAAGGGGGGTCCTGGGCTACTACAACGGGATTCTGATCTTGGTTGTGGCATAAAGATGATGTTTGACAATACTGCTTATTTAAAGAAAAAAAAAAAAAAGAAAAATAAAAGAAAAAAGAAAGAAAAAGACTTCAAAAAAGACCTATTTCTCTTACCTAATTGAAGAAAGTAAGATGGGAAACAAAGTCTTAAGTCACTCTGATGAGCTTTGCTTGGTGCACAGATGTGTTTGTGGTGAAAAGGACAAATTTTATGTAGGAAGACTAAGTTGCTTTACACCTGAGCTTGTCTGTGAAATCTAATGATGGCTTAAGAAACAGAGCTTTTGGAAAGCTGGGGAATAATAAAAAGCACTGCACAAGACATGACTTTTTCCTCCTGCACTTTCATTTCCAAGGAAACAGATGCAAGATCAGTTGGCAACGTAGTATCAGTCTGCATGTCTTGTTTTAAGGGAGTGTATTGTTCATAAAATGTTATGAATACAGTTTCTCCACAGATGTGTGGAACTAAATTTCAAGTGACGTCAGTTTAACGATAACACATGAAAGATTCAGAAGACTTCTGGTTGTGTTGCCGCATTATGCAAAACTGCTAGCAAGACACACAACCTGTGCGAATGGCCCATTGGTGTTGCCTGCTGATTAAATCCACAGTTCATGCAAATCCTAATAAAACCAAGACAAATCCTAAAAGCAATTACCTAACATTCTCCCGCCTTATGAGATTTTTTGATGCTTCCTTCATTATTGTTTTCTTTTCTATATGCTTCCAGGTTATTGTGATAATTTTTAAAATAATAATTTCATGGAAGTCTAAATGCATGGTAAATGAGGCCGTTATTCTCTGAAAGCCCAATCTGATCAATACCATTAAGGACCAAAACATTTCTGCTAAAGTCACATGTGAAATGAATTGAGTTCTTTGACTTCATCAGAAATTCATTATCCTAACTGGTTGCTTGAAATTGCTAGCTGAAAAGCCAAATATTTGGATGTCTGGAGGAAATCTGTCAATTGCTTCCACATCCTCTATATATGTCTTTTTGACCTGCAGGTGTCTAACTGGTAGCAAGACTGTGCGTCTAGCAGGTCTGTGAGTAATAGCAAGACAGTGAGTAATTCTGAACTACCCATATATTTAGTGGCTATACATGGCTAGCTGGCAGCTCTCATCTCTTGGACAGATTACGAGAATGAATAAGGGCTTAATTATCTCCTTATTTCTCCCAACAGAGACAAGAGGATCTCCACTCTATGAAGCCAGCAATCTTCAAAAAAAAAAAAAAAAAAAATCTTAGTTTCCTTGTGGTTGTTGAGTATACTCATCTCTTCAATGCTCTTGAAATTAACCAGTGAATCCCAAAGTCATTGGGTCAAACAGAATTGACAAGGAGAGAGATGAGAAATTCACATCATAAACTTTGTATTTTCAGAAAATCAGGAGAAGAATACTAAAAATGCTTGGGAAAAAAAATAACAAAACACAAACCAAAGAAAGCAAAAAAAAATCCAAAAGGAAAGAAAAAAAGGAAAAACCCACTTATGGTAGAATAAACTGTATTATTCAACCTCCTATAAGTCTGTGTTTCACAGGTCTGAGGTCAGCAGTTTTAGGTATGCCAGGAATATGTTTGAGCCAACTGGAATATCATTAGCAAACAATATCTTACATAGTAAGTTTTCACTGGGGACTTTAGAGTTCTGTCTGAAACCATATGCGCTTGCCTATACTGTTGTGACTTTACTATGAGAAGTAAAAATGACAGCAATTATACAGGTGGCTATTACACAGATATAATACAGAGGTTAACTCATGGCTTTGTATTCACAGGCAATAAGGTAATTCAGAATGTATGCATACTAATTAATTAGGTCTTTCGCATACTTAACAATTAAACTAACTGGTGTTTCAGTAGCATGAAGCTCTCTGAAGGCTCAGCTCCGAGCATCTACTATGCTCCTCCGGAAAGCTATAAAACACCTCTGTCTTTTCTACTTAAAAATCCTGTTTGCCGCCATGGAAAGTTACACTTGAAACCTTGTATGGATAACCAGGATGCCCCTGATGTAAGGCACGTGATTTCACCATGAGATGGATGTGTTACTTGGCAGTAGGTATGTCAGAGGAAAAACACTGGAATTCATTGATACTGCAGGTGGGTGCACCCTCATATATTTTAAAGCACAGGGTACTGCTAGACATTTTTCTTACCCTGAATATGCCTGCTCTGAGACTATGGGGCTGGCCATGAGCAGGCTTCTGAGAGTGAACAATGTAGGCGATGTGTCTGACCTTGAGTGTGGCTTTACAGACACTGTACAGAAAGTTTTAGGGGATTAGACAGTGGGCACATGAGCTATATTTTCCTAGAAATGAAGGCCAGAGAACCATTCATTGAGCTAGACTGACCTTCACAGATCTCATACTGCATTTTACTTCATTAGGCATGCTATTGTCTGCCCCATTATGCCTTGTCCGTACCTCAGAAGTCCATACCTGGAGGGACTAAACCAGCCCGAGAATTCAGGACATCTTCAGTTAATCCAATCTACCCTTGCTTATACAGTGAGTGTCTTCAAGGATTTACCTTCTGTGAACACCTAACTTAATAGCTGGATCATTTTCCTCTTAGTTGTGAGTCATCCCTAACCTGTCTGTTATGCAGATACCTTAGGCTGGTGTATGCAAATAATTACATGACTCTTAGGTTTACACTTGCCTGAGATTGTTTTCAGCAAACCAACACATATGCATTAATTAGCCAATCTTTCTTTTCATTATAATCTTTTGAATTTTTTGTCTTTTTCTTAAAAACACATTAACTAGTGCTAGCCCTTCCAACTATCTCCAACTGCACAGGCTATGAACGTGTGGCACTAGATCAATGCTTGCATAATTTGGGTGGAAAGGGACCTTTTAATGAAGGCAGTACTTCCCTCCCTCCTCACAGCTCAGGAGCAACGCAAGTTACTCTGCCAGCCCAGGTTCTCTGTGATCAAGGCCTGTGGCATCAGACTGACGCCTTACTAGCAATTCACTAAACTGCTGGGCTGACCTAGTGGTCCCTTGGAGGTTTTCTGTATCCCAGAGATGTAATAAATTAGTAAATGTCCATTTCAAATGTCCACTGCAACAGCTTGAGCCAGAGCTAAGCTGCTGTAACTATGTTTACCTAAATAACCCTGAAAAGTTAGAAATGAAAGAAAATGTAAGGCAGAACTGTACTGCACTCTCATCTGAAAATCAAAACACAACCAATAAGATTTTTGTTTCCTCATATTGCACTGCATTCAGTTTCTGAAATTGTTCTAAGGATGCAAGAATCTGGGATGGGAAACAAGGATTCCAATGATACATTTCAGCTGACATTTTTTTTCAACAAGTTGAGACGAAATGAAGAGTGAAAACCCACAAGGAGACCCTTATTTCTTTTACTCTTCTTTTCTGCAAGCATTTTAATTTCAGTAAGTTCTGTAAATTGGCAAACCTGTAGTAAGTTGTACCTGTCCCTTCCCTTTCAATGTGCTTTTCACAACAACATGATTCTTTAAATCAGCTTACCTTTTCATCAGGTGTGAATTCAACCTGGTGGAGACCACTGTGAGGCTGGCTGTCTTGGCGGTCAGCTTTTCACAGCTATGTCCCTTTATGAATGTGTAAGTCCTCAGGTTGCCTCTGTGATGTATCTATGGTTTTCATACCTAAACCTGATGGTAGAAACCGTCCATCACACTTTGCTGTGGCTGTGCCAGGGGCCTCTGGAGTCCAAGGGACAGATGATGAAGTGAGTAGTCCTTGCTGATAAGGGCTCTGTGTAATATTTGATGAAAAATAGGGGTGCTGTTCAATAAAAACCCTTGCTAAACAACACTCCTGGTGTCTGTGCTGTGCATGCCTGTGTGCAGCCATAGCTCATTATTCATCACATAAAATTGTCTGAAGCTGTACAAAGCAATGTCATCATCCACTCTGGAACTGACTGTTACTTCTTACCATAACCCTGGTTCTGTAGTCAGCATGTTTTGTCTCCCACTTCCACAGCTTTCATGTGATTCAGAAAGGCTCTTTCAGAGTCATGACACATTTTATACCATTCTCTAGGAGCTGTGGCTTGTTTTCCAGGGATCCCCGCTGGATTGTTGTCTGACTAATGGAGTCTCTACAGCAGCCTAAAAGGAGCTTTACAACAGCCATTTGGGCTCTCTTTCTGCTGATGTTAGTAACTATGATGGTGTCACATGTAGTAAATAGGAGCCTTTCAAAGCTCATATTCTTTATTTTTACACAAATTTACATTATATCAGTGCCTCTGATAGACACTTTTTGTCCTATCAACAAATCTGGATGCTTTCTCAAAGCTATCCCACTTGTGTCTCCATTCCAACAGAGCAGCTATCATCTCTACTAAAGGAAGAGAAATTCTTTGGTCATGCTAATGTTTTAGCCTTATTCAGTTGTTCTCATCACTGGTTATGGCACTACCAAATAGTATGCAACTTCTTGTGTCTCTTTGCATGGGGCTGGCACCCCCAGACTTACATTGACACATGTACTTACATATGCCAACAAGAAACAGCTAACAGAAGTAACTTCTAGGTTGTTGCCAGTCTGATTCTCTCTGCAACTGAAAAATATAGATCCATTTTCTCATTTGTATGATACTACAGTTCTCTGAAGTACTGAATGAGCCAGTCCAAATATAAAAGGCAGTTAAGCTTTTAAAAGGCATCCAAATTTCAGTAGAACTTTTGTAAACCATGACAGTAATATCCCCAAGTTAGAAAATATTTAAATTGCTTGTTTCCAAAATATCTCCCAGCATGAGGTCCAAAATGGTTTTACAGTATAAAATAATAAACTTATTGATTTTAGATACTCCCTTCTATACCACTTAAGCACATAAAATAGCTGTCATGCAGAGGGCATGAAATTTTATTTATGTGTTCACCTACACAGGAAAAAGAAAGCTTTTTTATTTGTTTGTTTGTTTTATCTGGGATAGCATATAGCCTGATGTCTGAATACTTATTGACAGCAACAGTGAGATTAGATATACAGATGGAACGGTGTTAAAAAGTGAATCATGAAGAAGAGCTGTGGTGGGTTAACCTTGGATACGTTCCAAAGTCCAACCAACTGCTCTCTCACTCCCCCTCCTCAAGAGTACAGAGAGAGAAAATAAGATGAAAAAGCTCATGGGTCAAGCTAAAGATAGAGAGGTCACTTACCAATTGCTGTCACAGGCAAAGCAGACTCCATTTGGGGAAAAATAATTTAAATTACTGCAAATTAAAGTAGATTGGGTAGTGAGAAACAAACAGACAAACATTAAAGCAACACCTTCTTCCATCCCTGCTTCCTAGGCCCAACTTCACTCCTTTACCCCCAGAGCAACACAGGGAAGTAGCGTTATAAAAGTTGGTTGGAGTATATTATAAACTTAGTTGGGATAGATTTGTCAGGTTAATTAACCACATGTCTCTGGGATCTGCCATGTGTGGTGCTGTGTTAGCTTTGTACTAATGAGGATGTGGCCCAGCATCTGTTGTTACGAGAGCAGGCTGAAAATTTCCTACACCTTTAATGAAGGCTAGTCACAGATAACACCATTAGAATGGTGTCTGGCTTCTAAGACAAATCAGCTAAAACGATTTCAGGTGGAATCTGCTTTCTGTAGATTTTCCTCATGTTAAAAAAAAAAAAAAAAAAAAAAGGCCATTAAAAACTTAAGCTTTCTGCTATTCAGCCTATACAATACAGGTAGTGTTGCCCAACTGTTACACTTTGAGCACCTATGGATCATGGATCCATATGTCTGTTTGGATGGACTTCCCAAGCAAAACACCATCCCATCATGAAACATGGCCGGAAATTTATGCAGAAGGAGGGGAGACTGCAATCTATTGAGAAAACCTGACAGAAGAGAAGGTGGCAAATGAATTACAGACACATGACAAATTCTCTAGCTATTTCCAAATAAATTGTTTGACTGTCCGATTAAACCATTCTAATGCTGTGTTGTTTTGTTGTTTTCAATTAGTTACCAATTGCAAAAATAAGAATTTCTCATATGTCTTACTATCCATTGTCATGTATCTAAACTGATATCTTCAATTTGTTTCAAAAATAAACAGTTAAGACCCTGTGCCCCCAGATTAATATATATTATTGCATACTGAGATATTTCTTCTTTAGAGAATGACATTTATTCTGCCATAAGCTGACAATAAACAGTGTGTTAAAAATGGACTGCATTTATTTGTCGCTTTTGATGGAATGAAGAAATCTATTTATCTAAGGATTTGGTCTATAAAAGCTTAACCTCCTTTTAGGATGTTATTACATAATTTTCTCTGTTAACCAGTTTGCCTGTAAAACACTTTTTTTTTTTTTT
>VXAA01006356.1:318168-373517 GCA_013399115.1 Anseranas semipalmata
CCCAGGTCCTTCTCTGCCAGGCAGCTTTCCAGCCACTCATCCCCCAGCCTGTAGCGCTGCTTGGGGTTGTTGTGCCCCAAATGCAGGACCCGGCACTTGGCCTTGTTGAATGTCATACAGTTGGCCTCGGCCCACCGGTCCAGCCTATCCAGATCTACCTGCAGAGCCTTTCTACCCTCGAGCAGATCAACACATGCCCCCAACTTGGTGTCGTCTGCAAACTTGCTGAGGATGCACTCGATCCCTTCATCCAGATCATTGATGAAGATATTGAAGAGAACTGGCCCTAATACTGAGCCTTGGGGGACACCACTCGTGACCGGCCTCCAACTGTATTTGACTCCATTCACCATGACTCCCTATATTCACCACTCCATTCACCACTCCCTATTTTAAAATTCTACAGTGTAAGAAGAAATTTAGCTTGTTGCTTTCTTACTGTTAAGGAAAAAGAAGAATAAAAAAATAATAATAATGGGCAAAGGAAAAATCTAAAGAGTGATGGAAATCTCCTTTACCCTGCAGATGACAGCTCTGTGTTGAAGTTAGGATGTCAGTGGTTAGTAATGAAGTCTCTGGGCTGCCATGGGGTGATTTATGGAACATGGGGCTATCAGATTACAGACCAGAAATGGGCTGAGCTGCACTAAATTATCTGTGCTTTTCTGACAAGTGGATCAGGATTCTTTGTGTTTCCTAGCTGGCCTCATTAAGTTTCTATAATTATCATTTTATTGATAAAGTGCCTGCCCTTGGTGAGACTCGGGGGATGCTGCACAATTATAATAACAGATTATGTGAATGTAAGATAATATACTAACAGAACAAAACTTGTCTTACAGAAAAAAAAAAAAAAAAGGGTTAGTAGTCGGGATTCTTCCCTAACACTAGGACTGAAGAGGGACTACTTTCCTGACAGTGAAAAATTCATTCATTCAAAAAGAATATTTTTTATAAACCAGCCTATCTCTCATTGGAACTTCTGAGGACCAGTTGTCAACCAAGTACTCAGTACTAATGTCCACCTCCTGTCTCTCTCAATGGTTTTGTGACAAATCCACACACTCAATTTTCTAACCTCAACTCTTGAATTAGATTCATGAAATAAGGAAAAATAACTCTGGGACACCAAGCTATGATGTTAAAAAAACAGTTTTCAGTTGAAAAAATTGAAATTTCAACTTACATTCTCACCCAAACAGGAATGTAGGAATACAGGACAGGCTCCTATATCCACAGAGCAACTTTGGCACACAACAATTTATCTGGCAAAAAGAATCAGATTGAAGAGGATTGATGAAATGCCTTCACCAAAAGGACCAAGTGTTGTGATATTCAATGATGCAAAGTGTGAGATGGAAATGCCAAGGTCTACAGGAATTCATAGTGATGGATTAAGTATTTATGCTCCCCATGCAGGGGGAAGAGTTAGGCTCCTGTTTTGTGGCTCACACCAGCCCAAGGAAGTATAAATTCATCAGCAGGAGAGCTTCCAAAGACATCTGTCCTCAGTGTGAGCTCATCTACCTCTAGGAAAACACATTGATATGTACCTTCCAGAGTACAGACCTTTTTCCCGCACTTAGGAGTCTGCTGATAATGTGGTTGCCATTCTCCAAATTACTTCTGTACAATTCATGCAGTTATTAGCTAAATAAATAACACATAGTTATTTTCCCTTTCAACTGAATGGCCTAACCAACATGCTTTAAGTTCAGGATTCATTTTATGTGCTTTCATTTTTAGCCCCCAAATCTTGCCTTTTTGGACAACAGGTGACAACTTGGTAACAGCTTTACCAAGACCAGGTGAGAGGACTTCAAGCTGAGTGGCTAGGTACCAGGAAAAGGCAGCTGTCGGCTCAGGAGGGACCCACAGATGAGATTTTATATGTCTTTACTGTATCATGTAAAGGAGAAATCTCTCTCCTTTCCTTCTGAGCAGGTTGAGTAAATTAGACATGGTAATTGTATATCTAACAAATGGAGTGCCTTTAGGTATGGAGGTCAGGGTGTATCCCTGTTTTTCTGTTTCTAAGCAGGCCAAAGTGGAAGACAAGTGCTAAACCAACACCTTGGCAAGATAAAGATTCTTGATAGCATCATTTATGTGCCTGAACTTGTTAGGCAAAGTTTCCCTTGAAGGTGAGCCAGACTCCTGAATGCTATGTTTTTAGGATCCCAGTCACCCTCCATGAAGAGAGCACTGGGTCATTAATAGGAAGATTGTAGCAGACTGAAAAAGGTCTTTAAATAGCCCAGCCATGAAGGTAGAGGTGTAGTCTCATTTATTTTAATGTTTATTGAGCCCATGTAATTATGCAAAATCTTTTTGCTTCTGTGAGATTACTTGCACTTTGTAAAATACATATTTATTTGGCACTTTCACCTTGTGGGTAATGCTATCATTCTTCTTTTAATTACTATATGGTTTTTAATAAGGATGTGTAGTACTTGTCATGCTGCTTCCGTATTCAAAACACTTTACAAATGTGAAATGTAGCTATCTGTCACTGATACTGTATTATAAAATGATATTATAGAAAATATTAGGAAGTGTTTGAAAATGTTTCTCTGCAATTTCTTAGGATAAGATAAGGTTTATATAGATTAAACAACAACAGCAATAACAGCTTCCTAGATACGTATCTGAAAGCATGTAACTGCATCCTTACTTTATGCTGGAAGTCAAAATGAGTTCCACATGGAAAACAAACAAACAATTTCAGAGTGTGAATGTAGATGTTCAAAGGTGCAGTCAGTGTATAAGCTACCATTGCAGTCTGTCCAGATCTAGCCAACTCAGACAGCAGGATCTGGGGAGCGATTCAGCCAGCCACATGCAAATGCCTGTTTTGGACTAAGGTGCCTTTCTGTCCAGCTGCTTCAGACCCCAGTTCCCAGCATTGCTATGCACTCTGCCAGCACCAAAGGTGACCAGGGATCAGAAGCTCAGGAAAGGATAGGCTGTTAAAGACAGCTGCTGTGAACGTGGTAAAAAAGAAATCCTGACTGACCTGCCTACTCTTTATTATACTTTTCTGTGCATAGGCTCCAAATTTTTGATGGATGACAAAGGTATTGCAACTCAGTCACATGAAACATGGTAACCACTGGTAATCCATGCAAACAACTTCTTGTTTCTGCAGAAGCACTGTTTACATTTACGTTACTCAGACAAAAACCTAATGACAGACAGCTATGTTTGAATATAAATGATTTGCAGCTTGGACTGTACAGAGTTTTCTGTGTTAACAGGGATGGACATCAAATTTTCATTCACATCGTTACTGACTACTAGACTACTGTCTACCTTCATATATCTCTATATCTATCTAAATATCTATATACACATAAGCATACATCTATATACGCGTAAGCATATATCTATATATATAAACGTGTATATTTATAAAATTATCAAATCTGAATGAACTTTAAATAGGAATTTAGAAATGAATTTATAATATGTCGCTGCTTTCCAAAATGCCATTTGCACTGTAATGGAAGTAGAGAGAAGACACAAGCTACAAGCATGAGCAAGATCCCAAATACAATTTCTCCCCATTAAAAAATAATGAGAGAAAAGGAAGGTATTCTGAATGACTCATGAAAAATGGCTTCTTCAGCACTAGACCTGTCTTCTTGAGGAAACATTTCACAAAACTAAAAAGCCAAAGTTACTATCTGCTGGAGAAAATCACAGTCTGTGACTTTCCATCATTAATATGCATGCAATAGAATATCTGATATTACCTCAGGCTTTACTGTTTTTAAGTCAACTGTTATTTAAAATATTTTTCTTCCCTATGAAGATCAGTGATCATCAGTGTTACAAGTCCTTAGTATAAGCAAAAGTGCACACACATGCACAAATACACATACACATGCACAGACATAATCTCTTTATAAATATGTATTATAGAATCATAGAATCATAGAATGGTTTGGGTTGGAAGGGACCTTAAAGATCATCTGGTTCCAGCCCCCCTGCCATGGGCAGGGATGCCACCCACTAGACCAGGTTGGCCAGGGTCCCATCCAACCTGGCCTTGAACACCTCGAGGGATGGGGCATCCACAACTTCTCTGGGCAACCTCTCCCACTGCCTCACCACCCTCATAGTGAAGAATTTCCTCCTAGTATCTAATCTAAATCTACCCTTTTTTACTTTAAAGCAATTACCCATTTTCCTATCACTACACTCACTGACAGAGTCCCTCCCCAGCTTTCTTGTGGGCCTCCTTTAGGTACTGGAAGGCCGCTATGAGGTCTCCCCAGAGCCTGCTCTTCTCTAGGTTGAACAACCCCAACTCTCTCAGCCTCTCTTCAGAGGAGAGGTGCTCCAGCCCTTTGATCTTCCTTGTGGCCCTCCTCTAGACTTGTTCTAGTAGGTCCATGTCCCTTCTTGTGCGGGGGGCCCCAGAGCCGAACGCAGCACTCCAGGTGGGGTCTCACAAGAGCAGAGCAGAGGGGGACAATCACCTCCCTCGACCTCATGGCCACACTTCCTTTGATGCAGCCCAGGATATGGTTGGCTTTTGAGGCTGCAAGTGCACATTGATGGCTCATGTTGTGTGCATATGATATATATATATGGATACGTGCATATGTTTTATTGAAAATATAGGAATATGTATATATATATATATATATAACACACACACACATAAAAATGTGCTTTTAAGGTCTGTGTACAGAACTGTTATCTTAGTCTTTATATTGGAGTTGCCTAATAACAAATTTTTGGAAGCTTTTTTAGGCTAGCATCATTCTACTTGCTGCTCAATACCTGTGTCCAGCACGGAAAGCTGATACACATTGAACACACCAGATGGAAAAGGCAGTTACAGTGGGGAGAGGCTTGGTGCTTTGCCACTGCGTAGACTGCACTAGACAGTGCAGCAAGCCAGTAGAGTAATGATGTGGAACAAAATAAAAGGTTACAGAAAAAAAATCAGCAGAAAGGTGATCTTTCTACAGAACAGAAGACAAGGAAATAATCAAGAAAAAGGGGGAAGTCACAAATAAACAGTAAAATTGTTTTTAAGATGCCAACTCCATATGGAAAATACTCAGGAAAAATGTGTGAGACAGCTCTCTGACTAAGTGGAGTGGGCTGCTAAGTGGGATGGACCCACTAAGAAGATCCTAATGGAAGAGGAAGAGAATGAAGGGTAAAGAATTGGAGCAACATATGACAAACCAAAGATCAAGATTAGAATAAAAGCCAAGGGCAACCATGGGCTCCTTTCATTTCATGGCATAAAATACTGTTGCACATGGTTTCAGGTGCCTTGCAAGTATTTTATTCGGTGATAGAAAGCTCTCTTCATTCATTTAGATAAAAAGGTTTTAGAGTTTTCCTACCTCCCTAGGAAGGGTGGAGGCTATAGGGATAATGAATGAGCATGATTTTAATTTGGGAGGGGAAAACAGATCCCCGCTCAGGAAACTTATTTCATAAAATGTGTCATAGAAAAGCTAGAGGAAATGAGGGCAGTACATTTTTTTTTTTTTTATCGTTCCCATTATAACATATATGATGCACATTTATGAAACATGACCTGTCTGAGTTAAGGCTCATACATATAGCAAAAAGGTGGTCCCTTTATAAAGAGATTTGTACAGTTGTGTGCCAAGACAGCAGAGGGTAGCAGATCCAAAAGTGTGCAAATGCAACAAACAGTGATATAAATATTTTTAGATCAAGTCAGCAAGATAGCAAATAGTAACATATAGCAGCAGGTCAAGCACTGTTAGGAATTTTGAAAATGAAGCATGGCTAGTTAAGGAAAATTAATAACTTTTATTAGGTCAACCTAGATAATTTGGAAAAAAAAATGGAAAAACCAGGGCATACCAATTTTTCATGGGCACTGTGGGATAGAACAGTTTTAAGAAGGGGTTTGAAGGTGAGTAAACTCTGTAGATCCTGGCAGGGAGTTCTTCCTATGTGCATCACAGAAAGAGTCAAAAGTTTTATTTATTTATTATGATTTATTTACTTGTTTTAAAAAGGAGGATGGCTGGCCTTATAGACTGAGCAAGGGAAAGCTGACTTGGTGGAAATATCACACAAAGACAACATTTGAGGTGTCACTGGGCAGGGCTTGGAAAGGGCTGGATGGGCAAAGTCACTTCTATTTAATTTGTAAAAGAAGGATTCTCCTTTCAGTCTAATTCCTTTTCTTCATGATGCAATGAAATGGGAGTCATTTCTGAATTACCATAATCTCAATGAGTTCTCCTGCCATTCGTGAGAGAGGCAACCCACAGGTGGTCTCATGATCTAACATCATGACTATATTTGACAGGTAACATGATTTTCACTTTTTTGAGGTGGAAATTGTTAAGCAATTGGAAACCAAGCTCCCTATGCTGTTTCCCTCTAATAGGCAAGCAGGGGTCAAAAGACACCAGAGCAGGCTTCATGTACTCATATGACCTATGAGACTTCTTTTTTTTTTTTTTTTTTTTCCCATAAGGTTCAGAAAATAAAAAAGGTGAGAAAATAAAAAAGACCCAGAAAAAAAAAAAAAAAGAACAATTATCTAAAATGACCTAGGAGAACATAATAGATATCAATGGCCAAGAATTACTCTTCATTTTACACCTATTGTATATATGCAGATAATACTGGTATATATATTAGAAACGAATGGGTTAGATAAGATCTAAAAGGTACAGGCAGTGTTAATCAACATAACCCACTTTCAGTGGAACAGTTGTGATCTGCAGAAGCTGAAGACCTGGCCCATAATCCATGGGTAATGTGGTTCTCAAAGCTACACTTTCAGCCTTCCCTACCTACAGAGGAGCTGGCAATCAGCCTCCAGTTCTGTGAATTAGTCTTCAAAGACTCATTGAGCATCATGCACAGTGGTCCTTAACTGAGATTTTCCATTGTCTCAGAGCTGAATTTGCAACCCTTAGCATTGTTTACATGGTGCTGCTGCTGTTATTTTGTCTTGGAATTGCAAATTTCCTAGTTATGGGAATCAGCAAGTGAGAACCTTCTCTCTTGTGGGCAAACCTTAACATGCCAACAGAGTGGAAGAAAATGTCGCTGCTGGCACATTGGAGAAATGCCAAGGTAAGCTACTAGCTGATAACTGGAAAATTTCTCTCTATAAACATTTGGCCTGGGACTTCATCAGCCAAAATCAGTGAATATTAGAATCAATAAATGCTATCAGAGTCTCTAAGCATGATTTATTTATCATCAAATATAATGTTTTTTTAATGAAGAATATCATCAGAATTTTTTATTATAGAATAAGTGGATGTTTCCCCCCCTCTTATAGCTTATTGTTTCAAGTCATAAATACCTGACCTATTTTTTTTTTCCCTCCCCTAGAGCAGAGAGACTAGGCAGATACCACTAAGCTGATAGTGGTAAAAAGTAGGTCAGGTTCAAATGCAGTTGCTCTGTCTGACACTTCTACAGATACAGAGCAGTTACCTGAAGCTTTCACATTTCTGAGTCCCTTGTTGCCATTGGTATCCACCTGCATCTACTAGCTATGGTCTTTTTCTAAAAACTGTCTTTTAAATGACTGGACAGTTATCTTTTCATTTTATTCAACATTTTTTTTTTTTTTCAGGTGCCTATCACACATCACCTAAGCATTGTGCAATGAAACTAATCAACAGAATAAGATATTGCTAGGTTAAATTTACAGTTATTTCTTGTACATTTTTACAACAGTTCTATGAAACATTTATTAATAATTTGATTTTTTAAAGGATTTTTTTTATTCTGAAGGAAAACCATAAGTTCGGTTGAAAAGTATTTCATTGAGAAATTGATTTGTTGCCTGGTAGGCACTCACAGGAGGAAGGAAAAGACAGATGGAAATAAGCAGGTCCCAAAAATAAGAAGGTGAATTTCCTTGCCCCACTGGAGTCAGCAGTACTATGGTATTGCAGCTTGTGGAGGGTTTTAGAGAGTCTCCAAGGGGTTTTCTTTCAGCAGGAGCACTGCAGCTGAGCTGCACAGCTAAAGAAGACCTTCCACCACCTATTTCTTGTAAATATCAGATGCGTGTGAGGCACTGTTTGACAGGTCAGAGCTTCTACAGACTGAGCTCTGGGTAACAGGACGTAGATAAAATACTCTGACCTTGTCTGGGAATGGGCAAACAGCCAGATTGCAAACCATCATAGTGGGACAGAAATCTTGCCATTGTTGGGTCAAAGATTCAGATGTTTGTCAAGTAACACTATAAACCGTCTTACATATGAGCTTTTTTAAACACATAGGAGCTGGATGCTAAATAGGAAATGTGAAAGCACAACTACTTCACAGAATGATTTAGGCACCCAGCTGTCATAGGCTCTTTTGACAATCTTAGAAATGGACACATGGCCATAAGATGGACACATAACCATAAAATATTCATAGAATCATAGAATGGTTTGGGTTGGAAGGGACCTTAAAGATCATCTAATTCCACCCTCCCTGCCAATTTAACTCAGTGATAGTTCTAGATAAAAGTATGGGTAGCAGCTTTGTAGGTGTTGTGGTACATGTGAGAGTCTCTGAGTTACAGTCAGAACCAAACCCAAGAGCAATACTGCTATGAACAAAAGCATTACAGAATGATGTCTCCCAACCATGTGTATAGATCCACTAATAAAATTCAAAACCCTGAAATTGTATCAAATAGATGCAAGCAAAGGCTAGTGCTGGCTATGTATCTTGCTGCTTCTCTTGCTTTATTTTGTGTTTCGGATGATTGTAAGAAACACTTTCTCTTTAACATCTGCTGCCTGCCTGTAAATGATGAACTAGGTTCCAGACACAATTTCTGCAGGTAACCAGCTGTGATACCCTGCAGTGATTCATAATACTAAAGTGTTCATGGAGATTTTTGAATTTACATGTTTATGAAGTTTACAGTGTGACATAAGAGGAAATAATTTAATTGATGTTGTTTATTTTGCTGCAGCCATTGCTCTGAGGTGCTCAGTACAGTAGATTAAGTTAGTGTGTACATCTCTCTGTATGGGTGCAAACCTCTAGTCAAGAGGACAAATCTTGGGGAGAGAGGTGAGTGAGATCAACAACAGGAGTGAAAATTTTGTACTCTTGACAGCCATCCGCAATGACTCTGTAATGTAATTTAGTCCAAGTATTTAAATTGTTTAAAAATGAAAAATAACCAGGCACGGAATGGTTGTCTTTCATTTTTATGGAATTAAGTATCCTTCTGGAAGTCAAACAAAAGTATCTCACTGCATGAAACAGAACAGAAACAAATCCACTAGAGATGTTCCCAAAGCAAACTGTTGTGGTAGGTTTTTGGGTAATTCAATAGCTACTCATCCTGCCTGCCATGAGAAAGACGCAGAGAGGGTGCATCTGTTGCTACATGTTCAACACTAATTAATATAAAGGACTGTGTTTTGGCACAGAGTGCATGGAATAGGTTCAATACTGTTACTGAAGTAGTGGCTGGCCCTAGGTTATCCATCGGTTTGTACAGCAACTCTCAATGTGTGACAATAACTGAGCAGTTCTGCAAAGCATCATCCCGCTCCTGACCTTTCAACAGAAACTAGGGGCTTGGAGGAATTCGGGAATTATGAAGAGAATTGAATCATTGTATTTTATTTCTTCCTCTTTCCTGATCCCTGTAACAACCTCAAAGGATGATCTTATTCTGCCAAGGGGGAGGACTTGGTGGGATTTTGGTTCCTCAGAAACTTCATTCTGTAAAATGGTCTTCAGCGCAGCAGATACAGACCTGGCTCAATAGCAAGGCAGAGGTGGGATTGCTTAGGGGCTTTGCTATGTTATGCTATATGAATGACGACTATGGGAGGTCCCCCAGCGGTGTGAGTACCTGGCCCATACCCCTCTGCGACACTCTCCTCTTTCCCCTCCTGGACTATGGGGTCCTTTATCCCAGGCTGCAGGCTGGGACCCATGTACTTCATGTACTAATTTTGCACAGAGAGTAAGTCTCCAAATTTTGCCTTGGTCCTTTGCTAGTGGGTTAGGAAACACAAGTAACAGCCTTCCTGGAAGTGAAGAGGGAGAAAACAATTTGAAAGATGAGATGGCCCGATTCATTTTTTTCATCCTTTAATTTCTTTTGGCCTGCGGTGTTGCCTTTTCCCTTAGAGCACACATGCTCTGTGTTTGTAGGGAGAGCAGGTCTGTAGATACACCTCTAGGCAACCACCTGTTTTTTTCCTAACTAGTGTTTGGTGGCTTTGCTAAACAAATAACCACCTTTACAATCAGATTAGATTAAAAAAAAAATAGTGCCAGGTCCGGTTATCTGATTGCACATGCACTACAGCATGGCTTGCATCCATATGCTGATCTCTCTTGCTTTCCAGAACAGGATGGCTGCATCCAAACTGCTTTTATTAACAATGCCTGTCCTGCACTAGCCCCAGTGCTTGGGAATGTCTAGGAAAGACCTGGGAGAATGCTGTTTAATGCCATACAAAATTGGGATGGGAACTTGCTAACAATTAATTTATTGATATGGTGTATTGTGGGATAATGCCTTGTCACTCATCCAAATAGACATCTTGATGCAGCTCTGAATAACAAATTTGTAGTAATGCAGACTGAAATCACAGCTCTAAACATTTTTGCTTGTAGAAGTGTAGAATTCAGTTTTCCCTAAGCAGCCAACCAATTCAGAGGAAGATTTGTGCTAGCAATCACATCCACATGCTGTTCTTATGCTTGGGCTGGTTACCATTCCTGTGGCTAGCCAATTTGCAAATAAAGATGGAAATGAAGCAGTAGAAAGAATTAAAATGAAAAAGAAGACTAGAGAAAATAAATATTAAAATAGCATTTAAAAAAGCAATTATAGGATTAGGATTATAGAACAAGTGAAAACTCAGAGCTTGATATTGTGTAAAAATAAAATAAAAAAAAAAGCAAAAAAAAAAAAAAAGTGAAAAGCAAAATCCCCCAAAACCACAAGAAAGAAGAAAAAGGAATAGAACAAAATAACCTTTTAGTCCTTCAATTTTACTGCATTAGGAAGATAAATAGCAATTATATCTAGATTAGCAGATTTTTTATTGAGGTGGGTATAAGCTTAATTTTAAACAATTTACCTTTTCCAAAACAACAGTCTTTTCTACACTCTAGTTTTAGAATATGCTAGTTAAAGTACATTGTTAACAACTCATAAAATCATTTAAAATAATTCTGCTTTGTGCTCCATGCTTAAAACCATTTGCTTACAGGAAAATTGTGTAGAATTTGTTGGGACATTTTAAGCATCCAATAGCTTGTTGTTTGCTTGAACCAATCATCTGGCATTTAATAGAGAATTAGATGCTAGCTATTGAATTCCATGGTATGACTCAGGCATTCTACAGAGAATAACCTTTTTCTCTATTAAGTGTCTTAGATTTTTAGAGTAATTTCCAGAGAATATAATTGATTAAGTCACAATTAAATTCTAGAGTACTTTCCCACCAGGGTACAAACAATTAACACAAGCCAAATTCTTCACTGCCTGGCATCTTGTGCAGAGAGAATGAAAAATGCTTATGATGTGATATCATCATACACACATTTTCTATTCATTATGCATTAGTGCAGAGACCACAAAGTGCTCTCTCCTCATTTTTCTCTCTTCTTAAAACTCTTACTTTTCATAGTCTGTAATAGCTGCTCACATGTGATGTTCTGTAATCCCTTTATCATTTTGGTTGTACTTCTGTGTTTTTTTTTTTTTTTTAATAATTTATCAATGTCCTTTGTATACTGTGGGGACTAAACTCTGCTCTCTACTTCATTGCTAGCTAAGGTAATGAGGGCAATGCTGGGCACAATCCTTCAGATCACATTCAAGTAGCTCCTATTAAGCCTTTTTGGTGTCATGCTCAAAGAAAGCTACTAGGAACTGGTGCTTTCACTATATTAGTGTGAACAAGAAAACCCATGGCCATCAGTAATAAGGGAAAGACCTGCTGAAGTAGAATTATTCAGCTCTGAGCTGTAATTCTGGACAAAGAACAACTTTTTTATGAGATCATGTACTTAGAAAAAAAAAAAGGCTGGATTTTCAAGCACTTGAGCTTTTTTTCAACGCTTTCCAATGTCTGTGCCTGTACATTTGTTTTATTAATGATAAAGAGTCACAAAATCAATGTTTGGCAAGCACCTCTGTAGATTGCCTTGTCCAACTCTCTGCTCAAAGCAAAGTTAGCTAGAGCATGTTGCTCAGGGTCGTGTCCAGTTGGGTTCTGAATATCTCTGAGGAAGGAGACTCCACTGCCTCTCTGGGCAACGTATTTGACCACTCTCACAGTAAGAATGTTTTTTTCCTATGTTTATAGGGAAATTTGGTTAGTTTATCTGTATTCCTCCTGGATCACCTGGCCTGGCTTCAGCCTCTGATGCACTGCTTTTTAATGCTCAAGACTGGTCAACTAAATTCAGTTTGGTCTAAAATGAGACAATAAGCCTGCATACTGTGCCTGCTTTAGTTGTGTCCTGTGTGCATCATGACTTACTGGAACCTTGACTGCAATGCTAACTCTACAAAGATGCGAAGATTTAGTACAAAGAGACTTAACTAGAGCAAAACATATTTAGCTAATCCCAAATTATCCTCACTTTATGCTAAACATATATTTGGCACAGCCACTTAGGGTAAGGATCTTGGTCTTGAAAGTAACAGGTAGCCTTAATATAAGGAATGCTGGACTCTAAAAAATTTCCTTCTGACTTTTGCATAGCAGTGATACAGGCAAGAAAGTTGGTTAAAGATTTTCAATGAAGATGATTATAGAAGCCTAGACCACAATGGTAGGAATGTCATTATGATAGCAAAGAAAAACAAAAACAAAAACAAAGAAACAAACAAACAAGCAAACAAAAAGAACTTTCTGGAAAATATCACAGGCTTGCCGTAACATTTTGTAAATTGATACCATTGCAAGAAAACATGCTTCCCCAAGAATTTTGTTTTTTCTCGATAGTTCTTAGAAATCATACTCTCAGATGCATTTTATAATCTTCTATTGGAAAAAAAGAAGATTAATATCTCTGGAGTAATAGATACACTCCTGTAAAATAAGCTATAATAATTGGCCTTCCACCTCAGTTCTGATAAGGTGGTTAATAACTTGTATGATGGTATTGGTAAAGAGTATGTTTTCTGAATAGTCTCTTCCTAAAGCAAAATTCCATCTGTGGATTAAGATTCTCAACTCTGACTTTTCTGTCTGTTTCACAAGATTTCTTATTTAATATCATTTAAAAATAGAGATTAAAAATCATATGAAAATGACATGCATTAGTAATTTTTTGATGTTTTCAAATCACAAATGGGCACGCACAATCTCTATAAGTTGTGACCGAAAAAAAAATATTACTTTTATGATTCCTCTGCAAATATATGAAAGATCACCTTAGCCTGCCATTAAGCACTCGGTAGATTATATATATATATACCCATGGCAACTTGTATATCATGGATACCTTTTCATGCTAAAATAAAGTCCAAAATATTCACACGAGTGTGAGATAGACAGCTCTGCCAGATCATCTGCAGACCTTGAGGGCTGTCAGCCCATCTGAGAGGAAAGACTGAGCTGAAATATTTTGAAACGAAGGCAAGAAACCTTACAGCCAAGACTGCAGATCAAACCTCCCTAGAGATGAGATATGGGACCAAGCACACATCTTGAGCTAATTAGGCATAAAAGTGACAAAAAATGGTGTATACTAGCACAATGGGCTACCATTCCTTCAAAAGACTGTAGGCACTGCATATTTATGATCACGCAAGAGTTGCCTAGCTTTGTTTTCCTTTCCATCCATAGAATGTGATTTTGTTCCTTGAGGTATTTCCAAAATTTTGCAAATCTGATTCCTGGATGACAGGAGCATCCTAGTTTCCAGCCTAGGGTTTGAAGTGTTGATTGGTCTCAGAAATCTCTGAAATTTCTAACATGGGGTGGAGCATCACCTTCAGACTTGAAGGACAGGGAAACACAAGGCTGGCAACGGCTGGACCAGGTAAGCCAGGTGGTCTTTTTTCCTCCTGCTATGTGGGTGCAGCGTGACAGCCATTTTGCACAACCAGAACTGACAAAAAGTCAAACACCTGCACAAGGAATGAACAAAACAAAACACAACAGAAAATGTCTGTTGAAACTAAGATCCTGATTAGGCTTCTGCATTGCATAGTAGTCTGATAAAAGGCTGATAAATTTAAGGTGGAAGAAGCATGCAGGAAGGAAGGGATGTTCTCAGTAGATGTGTTTACAGTAAGACAGATAAAAGGGTTAGATACAGAGAAAACAGCAGCTTGGTGCAATTGGAGGTAAAAAAAGCAATTCAGAAAAAGAGTCTTCCCCATTCCTTTTTTCCTTCCACCTTAGAAAAGCAGTTCAGCAGTACACACTGAATTACCACTGCAAGATGTATCATGTCAATCTTAATCTTTATGTTATTCTGTTTCTTTTGCAGGAAAAGAAAGAACAGTATTTAGGTAGGAGAGAGGCTTGTAAACTGCAAGAAGTAATCCTGCTTAAGGAAAATATCCTTTTCCCACAGTCTGCCTGCAAATTCGGAAGAGCTAGTGAACTGCCACTTATATATCTTATGGTAGAAAAAATGTTTAATTCAGAACAATGATTATACCTTTGCACATATATAAGTACACATACATATATACAGGTACATATGTATAGATGGAAGGAAGCAGAGGGAAAAGAGCTGGGATACATAATTTTAGGAAGAGAACTTATATCAATTAGAAAGAAACAGAGACCTGACTGATATCACACTCTCCACTACTATTTATTATTTCTGTACAAACCCAGTATAAAGACAACTAAATTAGTACAAGTAGAGAAAACTCTTGTATCTTCCTTTCTGCCTCCAAATTCCTTACCCATGTTTGCAACCAAATTTCATAAAGAACTTTCTGTGCATGTGAAATAACTGTTTCATTATTGTGTGCTTTTGAACCTGGAAAAAAAAGCAAAAAAACTTTACCTGTGGTATTTCTGGTCAGGTCTAGATTAGTTCCATCTATTAAAAAAAAAAAAAAAAAAAAAAGTTCAATTTATGATATTTAGTAACCTCCAGAGGCTTGGGTGAGCCAGATAAGCTTCAGATAAACATCTGACCTTTTCAGTGTTTATCCAAAGTGAAGAGAAGCTATTGAAGTGCGTCTATCGCTAATTCTGCACTTGTTCCAAGCAGGAAATTTTCACTGATGTTAATGGGATTTCTGTGCACTGAATGAGAGGAGATTATCCAACAGATATCAACACAAAAGAGAAGCTCACAACAGCGTATGAATCAGAAAGGAGAAGAATGCCAGAAAATTTGCTCTTGTGGTGTGTCAGGTAGTTTGCTTTTTAAAATAGCAATATTACCATATAAAACTAAATTGAATAAATTACCAACTGAAAGTAACCTTTTGCTTTAAGTATATAGATCAGCTTCCAATTTGCTTCCTTGTGTATGTACTTGCAGGATCTAAAAGACAGAAAGAATTTTTAATCACCAAACCCAATTTGCATGGTTTATACAAAGTGATCTGGTAGATTTAACTGCTATGAAATGCAGAAGTGAAAACTATTTTTGCTTTTCATTTCAGTTCACTCTTAGCAAACCAGAAGAACAATCTCCTGCTGTCATAACATTGAATTGGTCCATTTCTTGTTTATACAAAACCAAAATGGATTAATCACCAGCACACAGTAAGAAAATAATTCAATAGCCCATCATGAAAATTGGTGTTTGAAACTCCCCTGCCAGGAAAACTTCCTGGCTGCTCTGCTGCTCCCTTGCCTTGCAGCCCTGAGAGACATCTAGCAAGAAGAGCAAACTTTTCTTGACTCTCCCAAACCTCCCATTACTTCTTGCTTTGTCCTCTCACTTCTTGACTTGTGGAGTACAGTAGGACATTGAGAGCAGTCCAAAGTGGAAAGCTTTGACTCAGAGGCTTATATAATGTAGAAATTAAAACCTAAAAAATAAAACCAACAAAAACAGTTTATAGACATGAGTGTCATACTGGGGGGCATTTATGGTCTGCTGCAATGGTTGATTCCTTCTCTGTCTTGGCCTTAGAAATCCATTGGGAAGATCTACAGTGTCTTAAATAGCGTGGACTGGAACAGTTCACTGGAAGTTAGCAAGCCTGAAGCTTAACAATGGCTTTCAACAAAACTAATGCAGGGAGATATGCTATGAAAAGAGAGATCTCTCTAGAATTAATATTGCAGCTGCACCAATTTATAGCAGCTGAAGATCCAGTCTTTTGCCTATCTTGTTCTCTGATAAAGCTGTCTCTCTTTTCAAGAACGCAGACTTTTCTTCTTTTTATTGTAATTTCTATTTTTCCCTCAATGTGTTATTTGTTCATTGGAATACAGAGCTAACCTAAGCTAAAAATTCATTGAATGTGGGTCCTGCATAGCAGTGCTTATCTCCAGAATCCCAGTTAAAAACCCCTGACCTATGTATTTTCATTGTTCTCCCCAGAACTCTGTTATATTCATGATATTTTTGACATAACACAGAGAAAGAACAATGCTGGAGATGTGAATACATTTCCTTTCTCCATTGAGCAGAACAAAACCTAGCCTGCCTCAGGCCTCCCTTGATGGAAAAAAGAGTTAATGCATTAAACATAGGACATACCCCAGAATTTTAATAGGAACTGTAATCCACTGAGTTTGGACATGTAATTGTTAACATTTTGGTTTTCATTATAGGATGTTTTGTGCTTAGGGTACTCCAAGAAATGAACATCTGGTATTAATAACTTCTCAGCATAAAAAGCTCAAAAAAAATTACAACCTATTGTAGTTGGCAGATGGGTTGCAAAAAAAAACCAAAGAAAAAACAAAGGAAAAAATCCACAAGACACCAGCTAGATTAATCCACTGCAATATAGATCCTGATTTAATTCAAACAATGCATAATGCATTGACTTCTAACAATAGGTGGCTATTGTGAGCAGTCTTTTCTTATTTAGGCATATTCAGTAATGATTATTCATGTAAACAGGCTTTTTGTTTAAAATTAATCACTGAATTGTTTTGACTGGTGTGTTGGTTCCAGCTTTGATGGGAGATAGTACATGCGTACTGTTGAAGTGAGAGTCTCATAAAAGTAGAAACAAACTCCCTGTTCCAGAAAACTCTTGGCACCGAGTTGCTACACACCATTTTGGAAGCAGTAAGTAAGAATCTGAATGATAACTAGTTTCCTCCCTCCACCTTTCCACCTGACACTGGCTGTGAAGAATTAGGGAGGGTTATTGTGTGGGATGACATTTGCCACCATTAAGAAAAGCATTTGCTACAAAGCTGGCTAGAGTTGAAAACATCTGAATGAAGGAGAAATCGCCATCGACTATGCTGCCACATCTTTCATTTGAAAAAGGGAGATGAGGCTGAATAGACACACAGGTTGTCAGCTCTGCTAGATCATTAACTTTTGCCTTCCTGTATTTCGTGAAGACTTGAGGGCTGTAGTTTGCAATTTCTTTTTTTTTTTTCTTTTCTTCTTTCTCACAAAGAAGTTTAAGATAATTTGCCAAATTTCTTTTCTCACTTACAACCCCAGAGTGACTCCAAGAAATGAAATTATTCTTCATGCTGATTCATATTATAGTAAATGACAAAATTTTAACTGTAAAGTTTTCACCCTGGACTAAAGCTAGAACTGTTCTGACTTTATGTAATGGCCTTGGATGAAGTGGAGCAGGTACCTGTCCCAGAAGGGCTGAATTACTTATGAAAGAATGCTGTTTTCATTCCTAAGGGGAGAAAATATGTGGAGACGTCTTACATATTCCTTTCCTTTCTAGTCATCCAGACAACAGGAGACAATGTCCTTCACCAAATCAAAAGAAATCCAGTGTAAAAGAAATAAACTATCATAAGATCTCAAAGGGAAGAAACTTTACTAAAAGGTAAGGTAAACAGATGTTAAATTGGACAGATTAAGTTAATTGGAAAGTTTTTTGCTACTACAGTTTTTGTCTTACTGTGACTGCTTAGATAAAAGTTTTTTTTCTGGTCCAGAACCCTGTCCTGGCTTGATTGCTAGTGAACACATATGGAATAATACATCAAAGATGGAGCAAAAGTAACGTGATCCTCAATACACCCTCACAGTCATAATCAGATCAGATATCCCTGAGAAGATGTTCATGTCTAGATAATCTTATTTAATTTATTTTATTTAAATTATACTAGTGGACCATCCTCCGTGATTTGGCTAATTCTTTTATAACTTGTTTCAATGTTTGGCCTTGGTAACATTTTGCAGCAGTGAGCTGCCCAATGTAATTATATCCTATGTGAAATATTATCTTCTCTGTTTTAATCCTGTTATCTAATATTTTCCCTCAGTGGCTCTTAATTCTTTAATTGTGACACTGAATAACTTTTGCATTTTTTTTTAATCTTATTTATGCTACTTGTCATTTGATATGCTTCTATCATATTCTACTCTCTATTACTTATTATTCAAATTAAAAATTCCTAGGTCATGTCTACACTGGCAACCAAAAAGTGTTAGTGGATAATGTCCTGTCTCTGTGGCAAATGGCACAGTATGGACATCAAAGAACCACATGTTAATTCACACTGGAAGGGTTGTCAAGAGGTCTCTAGCCCAACTGTGGGTTGGGACCAGGTTTGGTTCAGCTGGTTCTTAAGAACTGCATTGTATACCTCCATCCTATTAACTTTATTTCCCTTTAAAAGAAGGTGGCTGCATTCAGATCACCTACTGGGAAAGGCCTACTGCCAGAGCTACCCTCTGAACCATACCCTGTACTGTTTGGGAAAGTGTTGCTGGCCCAAGTGCACACTTTACATCCCATTTCAGCAGTATAAATAATTGTTCCAGTGCCTGGAACCATTCCCTGACACTATTGAATATACTAGTGTAAACATAGCCTGAGTGTATGTAGTGTCTCCTGGTACAGAAATCTTTCCATAATTCTGGTCATTTGAATTGCTTTTTTTTGCAGATCTTTCATTCTAGATGCAGTGACTCAGATGGAAAGAACAGCTTGAATTTAGACAAACATCATCCCCAAACTGCAGCTGAAATTACTGGAATTAAACTTGGGAAATAGGAACAATGCTTTCACAGAACATGGCAATGTGATCCCAAGTGTTGAAAGTGGCTGGTGAATGGTTGGAGCAACTTTAAAAATAGTGAACTCTTCAAGGACAGTGTTCTGCTGTTGCATTGGCTGAAAGCCTCTTGCCTGAATCAAAGGCACAAAGAAAGTTGAAACTCAATGCAGTCACAGTTAAAAGAGGCAAGAGCCATTTTAATATGAAAATTCTTGGGCAAAAAAATAACACAGAGGCACTGTGTTGCCACTTCTGTACCCTACTGGAGTGTTTGGTCTCTTCTTCCAGTGTCTTTGTACTTAGTAGATCCATAATGTTAAATAACACAAAGCCAGGTATAAAGCTCAAAGTTTGAACCATGATATCCTAAACTGGTTATTACCAGTGTACTCCCAGGCATGGTTGTGCCTTACGCCACCAAGCCGTCTCCCACGTAGTACCTGGTCATGGTTTAAATGTTAGAGCAGTTCCTATCAGGCAGTATGGAGAAGATAAGATCAAGTTCATCTCCCTCCATCCAAACGAGCTCAGCAGGCTTTCATCCTCAGTTTGGTATGCCGTGACAGCATACTCTGGAGTGTGTAACATCAGTTTTCTGTTATAAAAACACGACTGCGCTGAGCTTCAATGCAGCCATCACATTATTTCACACATTTTGATCTGGGGGCAGAGAAAGGCATAGACACAACTAGCAATAATAATTTCTCAAGGCCAGAAGATGCCTCAAAGAAATGAGAGGTAGCCCAGGGCCAACTGTTATGTGTTACAGACACAGTTTATTCATGAAAATAAGGTGCTGGGCCTTGTTCTATTTAGAAACAGAGATGTGGCCATAAAGATCACAACTGAGTTCCTGGCAGGCATTAGGTCAGACCATATCTTTCCTGATATCTGACCAGCGAAGAGGGAAAGTCCATTCCCTGGGACTCAGTTTCCACAGTTTTGTACCCAGTTATTTTGAATTATGTCAACCAAAATATCCCAATATTTGAGTTTCTTGAAATGCAAAGCAAGAAAAGCAGGATATATAGTAATCAAGGTCCTCACTTGGGTTTTCAAACTATCCTAATAAATTTGCATCTCTAGCAACCAAGTCACTATATATGCCCCCTTTCCCTCCCTCCCATATTATTTATTTACCATCTCAGATGCTTATATTGTAAAATCCTTTGGGAATGAGACTATTTCTTACTGTCTACATATCTCTACTGTATCTAATTCTCAGTCCTAGTTAGCACCTGGGTATTGTCATATTGAAAATAAAAATAAAGAGAGCTTGATGACAGCCTCCTGAAGGAAGTCTTCCTAACAAAACATTGATTCAAACTTTAGCTGGAAGGTACTGATTTAAAGTAGTGAATATGTTGAAATACAGGTATTACAAGTTCTGAAACATTTCAGATTGAAACAATAGGAAGTTACAGAAACTAAAAAAAAAATAAAATTAAATTAAAAGTTTCAGTTTATCCAAACAAAAGGACTCCTTTTTTTTTTTTTTTCTTTTTCTTTTGAATGGAAGAAAAAGTAATTTGTGCAAAAATGAAAAAAAAAAAACTGTCCCCTGCCTAGACTTAATAATAAATTATGCTGTTCTTTTTGTTTGTTTGTTTGTTTTTAATTGGCAAACAGCTTGTCAGCACCCAATAAATCTACAGTACTTCTAGGAACTCTTTTTTAAGAAATATTAGCTATTTGAATCAAGAAGCATCATCTTTTGACTATGGAAGGGTAGCTTTCTGTGTAGCTATCATACTTAAAGAATGGCAATCTAAAGCTCAGCTATAATCACCTAACACAACCTATACCATATGCAAATATATAATTCACATGAGACTAGCTCCCAAGGGAATTCCTATTAGAAGCATGATGTGTATTGAGGGTGACAGTCTTTTTAGTGCCATTAAGGTAAATGAGGTGGTAATGGGAAGTGCAGATTATACGAACTTCAATAATTTATTTCATGCTTCCCATCAGGGTAGCTTTTATAAACAGCTAGTGTTCTTAATTGAAATGTAAATGAATGATAAATTATGAAAAATGTGTTATGAAAAGGAAAACAGGGTAAAATAAAGGGAGTGCAAACAAAATTCTTAAAGCAGAGGAAAAAGATGAGTTGGCATGTTAATTAGATAGCACAAAATGACAGGAAAAAAGAAAGCACACAGAGGAATGCCTGTGTGAACACAATGAAGCCCACATATCCACAGCATTCATGCAGTCTTGCTAGTTGGTACTGAGAGTACATGAACAGCAGTGTATTCCTCAGTATGTTTGCCTCTATCTGAGCACCTGGTATCTGGGTTGTACATTCCCCAATAGGAGGTTTTGTATTTCACGACAGTGCTCTACAGCAGTGGAGCATGTACTACATCCCTTCTGAAGGACCCTGGCAAAGATTTTCAAATGTAGCCAGTGATTCTGATTGGTTCAGACCTGCTTTTTCAACATGTCCATGCTGACGGTGCTAGGAGTCACAGTTCAGGGAAGTGTCGGGTTAGGCACTGAAATGGGGCGTCTAATTAGCAGTTATGAAAAATCTTAACATGTTCCACTGAAGATGGCCCCAAATAGCCCCATTCATAGTTTCATAGATATGCTTTCTCTCCTTAGATGTATGAAAACAAGAAAATTTACCGGGCTAAGAAAATTTAATGGAAATATGGATCATGTTGACTTGTACAGTTGCAGATTAGTTACAGTACATTATCATTTACTGAACTTTTTCTGAATTTACTGAATAAGTTGCACCATCAGAGTCTGGAGAATATAATTAAAGTGTTGGAAAGTTACTGATCCAGGCAAATACTGCATACTAGAATAAAATACATACACCTGTGCAATTTCTGGAAATGCTTGCACAGATCTTTACAAAAATATCTCATATATTTGAAATAGCAAGAGTCTTATTAAAGATTAAGAAAGTGTCAGGAATTTCAGAAAACATTTGTTTGATTAAGTCTTTCTAAGAAATTGGCATATTGTGGCTGCACAAGCTCTCTGGTCAACAGGTTCCATCGCTCGGTCACCCACACAGTACAGAAGTGCTTCCTCATGTTCAGACGAAATCTGATGTTTTTCAGTTTGTGCCCAATGCTTCTTGTTCTGTTGCTGGCACCACTGGAAAGAGCCTGGCTCCATCTTCTTTGCACCTTCCCTTCAGGTATTTATAGACATTGATAAGCTCCCCCCTGAGCATTCAGTTTTTACAACAGAAGTCTCAGCTATAACATTCCAGTCTTAAATATTTTGGCCAAGGAGAAATCCTGAATTTAACTTTCCCCGAGTAATTCAAAACTTCTGTTATTATTATCTGATCTCTTGAAGTTCACTTCCTTCTTATGCAAGCATGGTTCCTTGTACAGCAGCTGCTGACATTCAGAGGCTTACAGATAAGTCTTTGATCAGACATGGCATAAGCAACATTATCATAGAATCATAGACTCATTTAGATTGGAAAAGATATTTAAGATCATCAAGTCTAACCATCCAGTGACAGAACACTGGAATACATTGCCCATAGAGGTTGAGGAGTCTCCCTCCTTGGAGATCTTCGAAAGCCATCTGGACATGGTCTTGGGCAACCTGCTGTAGTATCCCTGTTTGAGCAGGGGATTGGACCAGATGACCTCCAGAGGTCCCTTCCAACCTGAACCATTCTGTGATTCTGTGTCCACCTAACACTACAAGTCCACCACTAAACCATGTCCCTAAGTGCCACATCCACACATTTCTTAAATACCTCCAAGGATGGCAATTCCACCACTTCCCTGGGCAGCCTGTTACAATGCTTAACCACCATTTCTATGAGGAAATTCTTCCTGATATCCAATCTAAACCTCCCCTGGCACAACATGAGGCCTTGCATCCTATCACTTGTGACCTGAGAAAAGAGACTGACACCCTCCTCACTGCAACCTCCTCTCAGGTAGTTGTAGAGAGCGATGAGGTCTCCCCTCAGCCTCCTTTTCTCCAAGCAGCCCCAGCTCCCTCAGATGCTCCTCATATATCTTGTTTTCTAGTCCTTTCACCAGCTTCATTCTCTTCTCTGCACAAAGTTGAGCAACTTAAGATCCTTTTTGTGGTGAGGGGCCCAAAACTGAACACAGTACTCAAGGTGGGGTCTCACCAGTGCCAAGTACAGATGGACAATCACTTCCTTAGTCCTGCTGGCTACACTAGTTCTGACATTAGCCAGGATGCCATTGGCCTTCTTGGCCACCTGGGCACACCACTGGCTCATGTTCAGCCAGCTGTCAAACAGCACCCCCAGCTCCTTCTCTGCCAGGCAGCTTCACAGCCACTCTTCCCCAGGCCTATACCGCTGCCTGGGGTTGTTATGACCCAAGTGCAATATTAAATATGAACTCATTTTGTTTAAAGAATTCTGCGTGGAACAGATTTTTTAAGGAGCTATAATTCAATACTAAGTTGCTGGGTCTGGGTTGCAATTATACAATTCAATAATTGACTTGATAAGACAGATAACCTTGTAAAAATAAAACTAACTCAAAAAATCAGGAATTTGCTCAAACTCTGAAAAAAATATAAAAAGGATCAAGTGTGATAACAACAATGACTGATGATAGTACCACTTTTATTTTATTTTTGATTTGTATCGTATGTAGCAAAGTGACCTACTTTCAAATAAGATAAAATGCTTAAGATCTGTGGAAAAAAAGATACCCTCAGAGTAGAATAGACTTCAGATCACCTGAAATGCGAAGTGACTACATCGCTTCCCATAGCCTGGATTGCATGGTGAAGGCCTCTGTAGGCCCTTGGGGAACTAAACAGGAACAGCTACAAGACACATTTAAAAATTTCACAAAAAAATAAAAAAATAAAAAAATAAAAAAAATTGTAAAGTCTGGTGGTCTGCATGGATTCTTAAGTTCTCTGTGACAATTGGAAGAGAACATCAATAAATCAACAGCTACCTCTTCCCACTCTACTGTTAAATGTACTCTCCTATAATGTCTTTCCTTCTGTTTAAAACACATCTTTCAATATACAAAATGATACATGAGAAGTGATTTGTTCTGCCTCCAGAGGCATCTTCTGGTTTTAGTTTTCCCACTCACCACTTCTAAATCTTATATTGAACATAAAATCAACAACTTATTAGGCTACACCTAGGAGAAGTTTTTATGTCCACTTTGGAGTCACTTTGGACTATTTTTATCTGTGTAACCTCATTTTTGATCTTTTTGTTCCACTGGGTCTTTCTGTACTTTTCACTTGCAACTCTCCATTTCATTTCAAGGATTCTTCACTTTCCTTTGAACTTTGTCTTGTCTTCCACTTTAATAATGGTTTTCATCTTCTGCCATGTGTTTCATTTATCATTTCTCAGTGAAAAGAGAAAAAAATAAAAGGTCACTTTGTAACAGAATCATAGTGGGTATACATAGGAGCTTAATTTTCAGCAAACTAAGTCATTTGGATGCATCCCCATTCGCAAGACAAATAGATCAACAATTCCCAGAATTCTCAGAATTCCCAAAATGGTTTATAATTTTCAAAACCTCTGCCTTAAGTTCTCAGCTTTAGACATCTGTAAATGTAGTTAAAAGTGAAGGAATAACATCTGAAACAAGGTAATTCTTTGAAGATGACCACTTGGTCATTTGCTTAATTGTAACATTCACTAATTGACTCGATTGGAGGATAAGACAGAAAATGTCAGAACCTCAGGAAATGATCTGTTCAAATTCTGACTTTAGATTTCTCACTTGGGTATTCACATCAAACAGCAAACACGTAATTCAATGTATATTGCTTATTTTTAAACAATGACAGTACCCGAGAATTGAAGGCCAGTTTTAAAAATCTGTTTCTAAACAATGCACCTTTTTATTTTCCTTATTTTAACTGGCTAATTGTTCTGATTTGGCAATGACCCTCCACTGCTGCATGGAGAGAAAGTTTTAGATAAGATGTCAGGAGGGAGATAGGACATTTCTGTGGATGGATTATCCCATTTGATGCAATGCTGTCCATTAGTCTTTAGTTGTTCCCTTTCTTTCTTCTTAGATCTCTATTTCAGGAGGATATATTTTTATATACTTGATGTTGATTGCCCAGAAAAATTCAGATATGTCTCAGTAAGTAACTTACAAATGGCTTAAGCATATGATCAGGTTATATCTTCAAATTGGTACAGAGCTACCTACTTTCCAAAACTTTTATGAGGTTTACAGATAAATTGAAGCCTGACATAAGTACCAATGAATTAAGTGCAGTGAGTATAGCTTTTAAAATTTAATTAATTAGTGTCAATAAAACATTTTGCACTACTTAGAATAAAGGTCGATAAGTACACAGAACAAAATAGAGTTATTATTAATCCTGTATCTCACTGTGTGGGGGAGTATCAGCAGAGCTGCTTAGCACAGGTACTATAAATTGCAGAGCCCTAAACTTCCAAAGCAACCTTCCCCTGCTGTAGCTCCTTTATTTTTGCAGCTGTTTTCTGGGGATGGATTTGCTTTTTGCAGGTTTGATGAAGAATGAAAATGAGGGACCACACAACCTTTTTTTTTACAGCTGTGTGCTTTGACTCACGGGAGATTCTTCAGCCCCTGCAATGACAGTGTACCATTCTGATGAAATAATGCTGCAGACACTTAATAACATGGAAGGAGTTGATACAACCTAAACATGCAAATATGGTAATTACCAACCTCAAACACAATTATCTCATGTGCTAGTACCCTTAATGGGAACAATATTTCAGTACTGCTTTTTTTTTTTTTTNCAGAGTCATTTGCAAAGCACTCGCTCTGTCTGTTTCTTTCCTTGTGGAAATTTGTCTCTCCCACAAAATTTCATTTTCCTTAGTGACACGAGAAACACTGGTTCAGTGACCTTGGCAGCTCCTTCACAGGGTATATAACTTATGCTGTCTTTCCACGTTTATATGAACTGCATATTTCAGCTTCCACAAGCTGATCAGGGAAATGTGCTTTAGCTCAACACATGCATGGTTGAGGATGCAATTACTATAACTGGCTTTCCTAGCTGTCCACTGCAAGAGCAAGAGGTCGGATTCCCTGTGGGTCTAAAAACTGCTCCAAATTCATAATGACACCAGAATGATTTATGCTAGTAGAGAGTTTGTGCCAGTTTGTATGTGCATATCAAATTTAGTTGTATAATAACACTCCTCTGAGATTTTATTCTTCAAAATAAGTTTGGTACCTCTTTTTCTTCAGCTATGGTAATGCATTGGTTTCCTAGCCAGAGTTACAGAGGTAAGGGCCTACTGTTAAGTGTCTGGCGTGTTTTGTGTTTTGTGCCAGGTGTCAAGATAGGATTAGCTTGGGCACTGGATGAATAATCTGTTACACAGTGCAATGAACCAATGGGAACACCAACAGTTTGTCCCTTGAAAGGTGGAGATCGGCTACAAGAACAATGCATGCTGTTAAGCCATCTCCTGCTTGTCAGATCTTTGCTGGTGTTGTTGCAGGTGGAGATGTATGGGACATCAGCAGTTATTTATGTGTACAGTGGCTCTGGCAAACTGTTGATGCTCTCCTACTTCCAGGCCAGGAGCATCAAACTTGCATTCATTAAAGCTTTGTCTAGCTCTCTACTCAGGACCCACTCATCAGTGACCAAGCTCAAGCACTTCTCTACCTCCCTATTCCAGCAGCTTTCAGAATAATTATCCTGCTGATTTTGCATTTTGATCAAATCTTCATATACTTTGAAATTTCACTCTGGAAATCACATACACATGGTGTTCTGGATCAGTGCTTATTTCAAAAGTCATCATTGTATACATTTAGACACAACCAGAATCTGAACTCCATTAGTATTCCTTAATCCATTGTGGCACCGAAGACCCATGCAGTACATTGGTAAACAATGGAAATGAAAGTAATTACAGATAATTAATAATTATATAGACAACAAAACTCATGAATTTAATTCCCAGCCAAGATTATCCCCTTCACCAGTACCTGCTGAAACTTCAATATCAGCTTCCAAGTCCATTGATGTAGCTATATTGTAAGAAACCCCACAATTTTTATAGTGTTTGCCTTATTAAACTGTAAATGTCTGTGGTTCCATTCAATGAACAGAATGAGTGCAGGACCTACACACATAAAAACAAAGATTTTTCTATCATGAGAGTACAGTTTAACTTTTTTTTTTTTTTAATAATAACTGCTTCATGGCATTTTACAGTAGTCAGAGCCATAGCAAGATTGGTTAAAAGCAATGCTTTCCCCGACACCAGTGTGAAGGGCAGGAGAGACAACTGGGATGGGAAAAGAGCAATGCCACCAAGTTCTGTCAGCAAGTGCACCGTGTTGCTTTGAAACCAGAGAAATGGGAAAGACCAAAAGTCTGGAGAGCCTAAGCACTTCCACGCAGTGCACAGCCAAGGTCATCAAGGAGAAGGAGGAATTCTGCAGATTTGATCCAGGATAGCATTTTATTCAATGCCAGTAATAGTGAAAGGGAACAATGCATGCAAAGACATGCTGTGAAGGCTTGGTTAGACTTTTAGTCCAAGTTTTGTCATGAATGCTAACCTAAGCCCTGCAGATCACAGAATCACAGAATGGTTGAGGTTAAAAGGGACCTCTGGAAGTCATCTGGTCAACCCCCCCTGCTCAAGCAGGCACGACACCTTGAGCAGGTTGCCGAGGACCATGTCCTGGTGGCTTTGAAGATCTCCAAGGAGGGAGACTCCACAACCTCTCTGGGCAACCTGTGCCAGGGCTCTGTCACCCACACAGTAAAGAAGCGGTTGCTGATGTTCAGATGGAACCTCTTGTGTTCCATTTTGTGCCCACTGCCTCTTGTCCTGGCACTGGGCACCACTGAAAAGAGCCTGGCTCTGCCTTCTTTGCACCCTCCACTTGGGTATTTGTAGACATTGATAAGATTCCCTCTGAGCCTCCTCTTCTCCAGGCTGAAGAGTCCCAGCTCTGTCAGCCTCTCCTCCTAGGAGAGGGCCTCCAGTCCCTTGCTCGTCTTGGTGGCCTGGCCCTTCGCTGGACTGTTTCTAATACGTCCACATCTCTCTTGTAGTGGCAAGGCCAGAACCAAAACCTCCAAGTCTTCCCAAAACACATTGCTGAAGCCCGGGATTGAACCAGGGACCTTTAGATCTTCAGTCTAACGCTCTCCCAGCTGAGCTACTTCAGCCCTGCCCAGCCACAAACAGGCATGCAATCTGATGGAACATAAAGTCTCTTTCAGACCTCTACCATTCAGAGTGGTTTGGTGGACATATCACTCTTGTCCTGTTACTGGGCAGAACACTACAGACGGGAGAACACTGTGCCCCATGGAAATCAGTGATGCTCTGACCACAAGGACTGAATCTGATACAAGCCTGCAGACACTAACCTGTAGATGATTCTTCAGAGGTGACTACCAACACTGTCATGATTCCCCAGAGACATCAGAAAAAAAGACTTTAAATTAGGATGTTTTCATTGCCTATAGAAAAAATAAAAATAAAATATAAGTAAAAAAATGACAACTGATGAGTTAGCATGGGGCCTTGCTGAAAGTAGAAAGAAAACATTTTAAATCTGGAACAGATTCACTTTGGAAGAGGTTCACTTTGAATTTATATATATATATTTTTTCCTATGCAGAGTTTACTCAAAATAAGACTAGGAAATTAAAGGACTCATTAGCTAAAATTTACTTAATCCTTCATCTTTTCAGAGCAATAGGATTCTAAGCTCTATAACTCAGGTATGTTTTGGATGTGTGCTTTTTTTTTTTTTTTTCCCTCTGTGTTTTAAAATCCTCCTTTTAGTTTCCTATAACAATATCTTTCTCCTACCCTGGTTTGACAACTTTTCTTTGGAAACTGTCAGGAGTTTTAGTTTATTTTCAGAGTTAGACCTTATAAATTGTATCACAATGCATGTCACAATACCTGTTTTCATGTTCCACTATATCATTTCAAGTCACCTACAATGCAGTTCATCTGAATAAATTTTGACATTTCCATCTAGGACCTCCTTCCAGTCTATGAAAAGATAAAAAATGCTTGTAGGGTCTGAATTTAGAGTTCTAAAATAGGTCATGGGAATTGTACTTATTCATTCATGGCTGCTCTCTCAGCTGACTACAAAGAAACCTACAGTGACTAGCACAGCTGGAGACACCTACATTGAAGCTATCTGAAGCTGGATGAGATGAATCCTACCCCTGTTCCCTAAAAAAGGTAAATTTTCAGCAACAATGGAAAGTCAAATTCTCACTTGTTTGGACCCTTGTTCACTTACTTGAATCTTTGCAGAATGATCATAAATATATTACCACTGGGTTTTATACCATTTTGGATAAATCGAGTTATACCACAGCCTACAATGAAAAAGATTCTTTTCTGACTTGCTCAAGTAAAAGACTGAATTTCTCCCTTATTATAAAAGCTTTATGACTGTTTATCTCAACATCAGAACTTAGATATTCTGTGATCTTTTTGTTGCAGCTGAGTAGACTGGGAGGCCCTGACATGGAATTCACAGGAATCCTAAGTGCTGTTTAGAAGCTTGACTTTTATTCCACTTCCTTATTAAAAATAAATAAATAAATAAATAAGTAAAGCTTGAAAAACTACGGTAAGGGAAGAAGGAAAAGAAAAATGATGATTTTTTTTGGATAACTTGGGATCCAAGCAGGACTTGGCCTACTTTCATTATTTAACAGTCAGGAGAAGAATTTCCTCCCTTTTCCTTCTTTTCTTTTCTTTTCTTTTCTTTTCTTTTCTTTTCTTTTCTTTTCTTTTCTTTTCTTTTCTTTTCTTTTCTTTTCTTTTCTTTTCTTTTCTTTTCTTTTCTTTTCTTTTCTTTTCTTTTCTTTTCTTCTTTCCTTTCCTTTCCTTTCCTTTCCTTTCCTTTCCTTTCCTNCTCTTCTCTTCTCTTCTCTTCTCTTCTCTTCTCTTCTCTTCTCTTCTCTTCTCTTCTCTTCTCTTCTCTTCTTCTCTTTTCTTTTCTTTTCTTAACAAAAATAAATACACTCAAAAAGCAACCTATTTCATGCAGGAAATAGTTCCTGTATAGAGAATGAGTTTGTTAGCTAAAATGAAAATTTCAAAAACTGATGCGTTATTAAATTTTTTTATCTATGTAATTCATGAAGAGTCTTTGATATTTAGGGGAAAGGCGGGGCAATCAGGCTGGGTGATAGATCCTGCTCAGCTATTCATGGAGTATTACTATTGTTTATCTTTCATTAAGTGGTCTATATTAGTCTTGAATTCCCAGACTGGGCAGAGTAGTTATTCTGAGACCTTACGAATACTGAGTTAAAAATGAGGATAGAGTCCTTCGGTGCTTGAGTTTTCACTCCTCAGCTTTCCTAGGAGATTATCTTTATGGCTTCCGTGATGCAGTATCTCTGTACTTAAAAGGGAAAATGTTCTTTGAAACAATTTAGCCTGTAGATGACTGAGCAGTGAACATATTGCCAATAGGAGTTAGTTTCCAACTAGAGTCATCCTCTGAAAGAGAAGTTCTAGACGGCATTGCTACTCCCTTAAGTCATCTAAGTCTCCTTTGTATAATTTGTACCTCCTATTGCAATTCCATCTTCGTGTCTTTTGCTTTCCATGGTCTGACTTATTCTTTTGCCCTTTCTCTCCATTAATAGAAGTATTAGTCATTTGGGGAAGTGGGAGAAGAAAGGAAGAAAGGAAGGGGCTCTTGAAGATATGTCATCACTGATTATACTTCCAAACTGACAAAAAGTACTATTCCCAAATTTAGTACTATGCACTAGATTGCAAGACAGCAACACACCATAAATTATTATATTTATGACACGCAATATAATATGTGTACCATTTTGCCAAATTTCTGTGACAAGTGCACAAGAATTATTGGAAAAATATAACCCTATTAGGTGTCAAATTCAATGTCAATTTATAACCACCTCAGTTTCCACAGCTGCAGGAATTAGTGTCAGTAGCATATTTCCTTCTTCTCCAGTCCTGGACACTTCATACCTGCATGCATAGTACAAAGTTAACAGCATTCATCCATTAGGTAAATAAGTGTGTGTATATGTGTGTGTGTGTGTGCACACCTGTGGTGAGGACAAAGAAAATTTATTTTTTTCCCGGCATTGCATGTCTGCGCACAAGTTTCCCAGGGGACCATGCAGATGAAGAGTAATTTGTGAAAAGGCATGAACTGGGGAACAGAAAAGGGGAGCTTGCTGCAATTAAAGTTAGGAAGCCTCCTATAATACATTTGATAGGAACTCAATGTCCTTGTAAACGCATGAAAGCCCATTGGTATTTGTATCAGAGAAGGCTGATTTTTCCTGTCTGTTTTTACTAACATCTGAAATAACTTGAAAATAATGTAGCTTGCACAATAAGACTGTGTCACCTTTGTAAATCAATCCTTACATAAGATAGCAAACAGGAACTAAAAAGAGACAGTAGCTAATTGGGCAGCTAATTATGCTGGACGATCTTCCCAGCTAACATAAGCTTTTCCTGGTTAGGAGGCTGGGTTGGAGCCTAGGAGACTTTTCCTTTAATATTTAATGTCCTGTTCCTCAAAGATAACTAACACTACATTTTTAAAAGATTACTTTAGGCTGCTAAATCCATCTGGATGGTCCTAAATCCAGCATTTAGATCTTCAAAACCCCCTACTTAGTTACTTCTGAAAGACTTATGGCATTTGAGATTTCTCTGATAGCCTAAAAGTCTGTCACTGCCAGGCATGCTCAGAATTTCCTATGGTCCAGGCACCGCAGAGGGATAGGTAGGGTCTAAGTGCTTTGAGGACTGAGATATTATGTCAAGCAACTTATCAGCCCGGTCCACAGTTAGCCCTCACAGGATGCACCTGCTAGTTTAGGTGTTGTATCTCATATATCTAAGGAAATACAAAGTAATCCCTCAGCATTCTTAATAATTGACTCTTTACCATTTTTTCCCCTTTCTGAGTGTATTGGAAAACATACCTCCTACTTGGATGCTCTAGCCACCAAGCTAGGATATTCTGTGTAAGGCTCCCTCAATCCCTATTGCTACAGCCGTTCTGCTTTGCGCCAGACAATTAAATATTCTTGGGACCAGAGGAAATCAGACTAAAAGTTAGGGCTGAAAACTGAAGGGGATAGGATTGAGTGAGGGAAATGTGCCTTTGAAAACATGTGTGGGGAACTCCACTACAGTGCTGAAAGACTATGGAATTAAACCCAGTTTTTGGAGTTAAACCCTGTTTCCACTTGAAAATCACAATAGCTGCTTAGTTGTAGTCATAGAATCATCATAGACTCATTGATTGGCTTGGGTTGGAAGGGACCTTGAAGATCACCTAGTTCCAACCCCCCTGCCTTGGGCAGGGATGCCACCCATCACTGGCCTCCACCTGGACATAGAGCCATTGACCACAACTTTCTGGGTGTGGCCATCCAGCCGATTCCTTATCCACCAAATAGTCTACCCTACAAATCCTTATCTCTGCAATTTAGAGATCAAGATGTCACGTGGGACCACATCAAAGGCCTTACAGAAGTCCAGGTAGATGACATTGGTTGGTCTTCCCTTGTCGACTGATACAGTCACTCCATCATAAAAGGCCACCAGATTGGTCAGGCATGATTCGCCCTTAGTGAATCCATGGTGGCTGTTTTAGATCACCTCCTTGTCTTGCATGTGCCTTAACATTGCTTCCAGGAGGATCTGTTCCATGATCTTCCCAGGCATAGAGGTGAGGCTTACTGATCTGTAGTTCCCTGGGTCTTCCTTTCTACCCTTTTCAAAAATGGGAGTGATATTTCCCTTTTTCCAAGCACCGTGGACTTTGCCTGACTGCCATGACTTTTCAAATATGATGGAGAATGGCTTGGCAACTACAGCAGCCAATTCCCTCAGGACCTTGGGATGTATGTCATCAGGCCCCATAGACTTGTAGCTGTTCAGTTTCATTAGGTGGTCTTGAACCTGCTCTTTGCTTACAGTTGGAGGGACAAATAAGATTCACGTAAGTAAAGTCTGTTTCTCTGCATTCTGTATAAATAAGCTAATAGCAATTCTTTGTTTGATAAAGTTGCCAGGGTAAACTCACCAAGGTCTGTGAGAAGCTCAGAAACCCTTGTGGTTGGCCCCTTTTGAGAGAAGAAGATGTACATATAGATAGATCTGTTGTTTGATCAGGCTAACATTGATTTTTATGTATGTGCCTCTGCATGGTTCTACATTGAAAAATGTGTCTGATTAGGCATCATTTTCTTCTAAATAAGCTCTGATTTGCAAGTGGGTGTTGGGGAGAAGAGGAAATTAATCTCTGTGTTCTCTCAAGGTTAGCCAGTGACTTTGGATAGGTAAGTCTAATTCCTGTTTTCCAGACACAAGTCTTTTTTCACATCACATTTTTTCTTTCTAAATTCTGTATATCTGGTTTATGTGAACATATTATTGCAAAAGGAATATTATTTTCCCCCTGAATGTGAAACCAAGATGCAACATAACAACATTAACTGATTCCTTGTTGTTACATGCTGGTTGAGTCACTGTACCATGCTTTGTTCTACAAAACACTGGTGTGCTGGGTAATCTGACCTGGATCTTTACAGATGAGCATATCCAAAAGATGCAGATGTTAGACCCAAGAGGAATATATTACAAGGAAAGAAAAATAAATGAATTAGTCAGAAAAAAAACAGTATCATTTCTGTCCTCCAGAGAACATATTTTCAGTGCAGATTTTGTTTTAATAAACTTGTCGCATACAAGATTTCCCAGTACCCCTTTCAATCCAACTTCAAACACATAACAGCCTCAGAAAAGAAATGATAGTTTACCTAATGTAACTTGGAGATTCAGCTCCAACTCAAGACTACTGATTAGTGTGCTCATTTGCAAAAGATGATGGGTCTGTGTCTGAAATTTTGAGACAGAATACTTATCTGCCTCTTGTGTCCTAGACTCAGGTTTATTTTTGTCTCTTCTTGTGCTCTCTTCCTGTGCTACTTGTTTACTTGTTGTAAATCTCGTGAGACCTAAAAGAATCTTCAGAGCTGGGTTTTGTAACAAAAATAAATAAATAAAGGGAAGAAGACAGTTTCTGGCAATGAAACATTGCTGCTGGAAGGTTGTAAATAACATCAGCCTACCTTCTGAATCCATTTGATAAAAAGAGTTCCCTTAAATACAGAGATTATTTCCCCTCCGTTTGGGACTGCCCTAAATCCAGTATGGATTAACCTGTCCTCTACCTTCACCTATGGTTCTACACTCATAAAATATGGTTAAAATAATATAAATGGCAGGAGGATACACTCCTGTTAGCAACACATTACACATATACTGTGTGAAACCCAGCTCAGATCTAAGCCACATGAATTTAGAAGTCAGCCTTTGCCATTATAAGCAAGCTAGGTGCTTCCATGAAGAAAAATAACAAATTGCCCTTTTTCTGTGGCTTTCATACATAGTTCAGATTGCATATATTGCATTTTGGAGGAGTAGCTTTTTTATTTTATTTTATTTTATTTACACTTTGCAATTAGTGTAAGCTCCTTCTGATGTTTTTAGCCCTGTTCTTTATGTAATGTCTTCCACAACAAATAAACATCAAAGTATTGGCTGGATCTCTGACAGAAAAAGAATTTGAAATAAGAGCATAAAATAAATATCTGTTTGTTTTTGCTGGGTGTGTTCTTACCATGTCACTGAAAACATGCTATTAGACAAGAGAAGAAAAAGTGGTAATGGAGGGAAAAGCAAAAGTAGTTTATAGATAAGTACAAATGTCACAACATGAAAGAAAGCAAACAAACAACAACAACAAAGAACACAGTGGGCAAATCCAGAAAAGTAATAACTTGCTTTAAAGGGTGTTTTTGACCTAGATATGTTTCATGAAGCAAAATATGTTCACTCAATATTCTGATCCCTGAAGACTAATATAAAGGATTCATTAAGGTACCCACAGAGGCCTTTATAGATGAATGGTGCTGACTGTACTGCTGTTTTGTAATCCTATCTGCTCTAATGATCATCCCTACTTTAGTGGGTCTCACAAGACTATGGCATCAGAGAAAGAATATTACAGAATAATAAAGCAAGATGTTTTAATTTCAACTACAGAGCATTGCATCTTGATATTTCAACTTATAGAATCTCCTATAAAATATTATGGGTTTTCCAGGGGAAAAGTTGTGATGTGATTGCAGGATGTGAGAATTAGGAACTCCTGACAATGTAGTTAGGAAGATGCCAAATAATCTTTCTAGTTATTTGTGTTATTAAAAGTGCTTTATACGTGTTTAATATGTGCCATAGTTTTTGGTGGTACCATTCCTTCAGTTACAGTAAAAACAAAGAAAAGTTCAAGACCTCCTAGAGCCAGTCACATTACTGTCAGATTCACTGTTATAACTGATATTACCACATGTATTCACAAGGGTTATCCATCAGTTACAATATGCTCAGTTGTCTTCATCAGTTGGAGAGGCACCTTGGTTTCATGGCTAGCTGTGTTCTTCCACTAGGACATCCCGATGGAGGAAGACTTACTTATGGCTAGGGAAAAGTGTTGTCTCCACCAGAAGAAATTCAACATTGAGATATGGAAATTTGGTCCAAGTTGATCTCTACTTCCTACACTGGTAGAGCAGGGAGACAGTAAATTGATCAGTCACTGGGATAAAATAACTGCTGCACTTCCTACCTCAAAGCAGGAATGTGCATCAGTTTTGTTCAGGTTTGTTTTTCTAGCTCTAATTTACTCTACTGAAACTCAACTTTGTGTGTAAGTACCACTTCAACCAGATAGAACTGAGCTGAAGGAGGATTTCAGCACTATTGAGACCTCTGCATAGGAATGGACGCTATTCCCTAATACTTCTGAGTCCTCTAGATCATTTCTTTTTTCAGCCTCCTTTGAATGTTCACCTCCACACACGATGGAGGTGATGGGGAACATAGGCTACAACTGCATCCTACCTTCTTTATTTGAGATACCAGTTTTATCAAACTGCTAATTTGTGTTCTTCAAACTTTAAGATCTCAGTTGTTCAACTCACTCCTTTATGAATCTGGCTTTTAAAACAGCAGTAGAATCACAGCTAAAAACAGACAAACAATCAAGCAAACTGAAAAATCCAGCAATAAATTCCACTCTTTTGCTCTGTCAGTCTCGTTAATTGCCACTTTATTTAATACCGTCCTCTTCTGCTAAAGGTTATTAAGAAGGATGTTGAAGCCAGACACTCTTTCAGGCTGGTATTTTATTAGACAGAGATTACACTGTGAGATTTCCATCTAGGCTCTCACACTAGGGACTCCCTCTGCTCACTGGTCCATAATGACTGACCTACATATCTTTGCCGACCAGGGTTTTGCTGGATGACTGCATTACCCAGCAGAATTTGACTTCCCTTACTGTATTCATTTGTCACAGCAATTAAACCCATGTGTTGATTTATTGACTGTAGGCCTGGCGTGAGATGTAGGAATGCATATGACTCATTCCTTTCTTTCCGGCATAACACTACTTCCGTCCAAATTGTGTTTGGCCGTCTTTGTGCTGCTTTTAATTTGCTTAGAATTAGTTTTGGCTTCTAGGGACAGATAATGACCATACCCATTCATTTCATAATATCTTTTTATTTCCCTCTTTCTCCTTGTTTTTTATTACCTTTATGTTGTTCATTGATACCATGTCCTCTCTTCACTGACTGATCTTAAATTTAATCCATTTTCTCGCAACCATTCACTTATAAATGTTTGAGCAAGTGTTGCAGATGCATTGTATTCGTGGCTGGAGATCTGAGTTGGAGATGAGTATACAAAACCCCCAAAGATAATCTAGTGTTAATGCTTCTTCAATTAGCTTCTTCAATAAATGGATGACAGCTGTGTCCTTTGCAAATTAAGAATTGTAAAGGATTTCATCACAAAAGCTGTGGGGTATGATCCTGGATATAGATGGGTAGTTGCCAAATCTAGAGTGGCTCCATAAGGAGAATGAGGGCCAAATTTTATCAGATATTTTTGGTGTAAATCATACAGTCTGTGTATATAGAATCATAGAATGGCTTGGGTTGGAAGGGACCTTAAAGATCATCTGGTTCCAACGCCCCTGCCATAGGCAGGGATGCCACCCACTAGATCAGGTTGCCCAGAGCCCCACCCAGCCTGGCCTTGAACACCTCCAGGGATGGGGCACTCACCACCTCTCTGGGCAACCTGTTCCAGTGCCTCACCACACTCACAGTGAAGAATTTCTTCCTAACATCTGGTCTAAATCTATCCTCTTTTAGTTTAAAACCATTGCCCCTTGTCCTATCACTATCTACCCGAGTAAAGAGTCCCTCTCCATCCTTTTTATAAGACCCCTTTAAGTATTGAAAGGCTGCAATGAGGTCTCCCTGGAGCCTTCTCTTCTCCAGGCTGAACATCCCCAGCTCTCCCAGCCTTTCTTCATATGAGAGGTGCTATGTGCTATGAAAATATATCTGGAAAGATTTTGGAGAGCAGAACTGTACTGAAACCTTCACCAAAATATTCACCCTTCCTTACAGTGCTTAAGACAAGACATAGGAATGGCCTGGTATCCTAAACTAGCTCATATCCAAGTCCCTCAAGGCAATTCAAACCTCAGTTTCTCAGAACTTGGATGTGAAAAAAGATCTAAAGTATCACTAAAGTGTCTGAGTTTGGTGGTGATACTCATTTTGCTTCAGCCTCCCTCATGGTGCCCAAGCAGTTCAGACAATAGAGTATTTAGCATTATAATGTACCAGGTAGCAGAAGTTTTCGTTTGGGCAGGGCTGGGCAGGACTGTGCTGAGCTCATAAACTCTGGTTCCTTGGGAGAGACCAACAGCATTTTTTGTTGCAGGGGCCACAGGAAAAAAAAAATAAAAAAATGTTGGCCACTTTTTCTTAAAGCTCAGCTCTGGAGGATGCGGAGAGGAGTCCTGCTCCCTGCACTGATCTCTTCTCCCTGGTAAACAGTGATAGAATATGTGGGAACAGCACAAAGCTGCACCAGGGGAGGTTCAGGCTGGATATTAAGAAAAATTTCTTTACCATGAGGGAGGTCAAACACTGGAACAGGCTTCCTAGTGAGGTGGTTGATGCCCCGAACCTATCAGTGGTCAATAGGCATTAGGATAATACCCTCAATAATATGCTTTAACCTTTGGGTAGCCCTGAAGAGGTCAGGAAGTTGGACTTGATCTTTGTAGATATCTTCCAATGAAAGTATTCTATCTCCTCTCCTCTCNTCCACTCATCTCCTCTCCTCCCCTCTCCTCTCCTCTCCTCTCCTCTCCTCTCCTCTCCGAGTAGCAGAAGCTACTCACCTATGAGCTAAAGCCTGCATCTACTAGTCCCATGAAGGCAGGTTGAGACTATTGTTTTTATGCCAGCAAATGAACTGTTCAGCTTTCACCTCTGTTTGTCATTGATTTGAATTTTAAAACGGGGAAATAACACACTTTTGCCTTATGGTGCTCTTAATTCATTAATCTTTGACGTGTGTTTTCTGATCTGTAGGAAGGTATGAGCTTCACTATGATTAATACACAGAGTAGGATTAAATAATATGTTTTTCCCACTATTCCTCATACTACACATTCACTATTTAGAGGTGGCCACAACAGCACGGGATTAACAAAAATCTTGATAACATGGAAACCTCTCCTTTCTTTCAAGTCCTGAGGCTCTAAGTGTTTGTGAACAATAAATTCACCTTCTCCCTCTCAATCGACGTGACACTTGTCAATAGTTGCATCAATTTCCTCTTTAAAATTCCTCTCTGTGATGTCCTTAAACCTTGCTATGGTCTGTAAAAAAAGGTGACATTTAGAATTGAATATATATATATGTTTACATATATATATATATACTTGTTCAAATCACCCATTATACAATAAGAGATTCCCAATGTCACTTCTTTCTGGAGACAGAAACAGATAAGCAGGATGAAAGTGATAGTAAGTAGGGGTTTCCTTGGCAACATTCCTTGGCAACCTCAAAAGGGTTCAGAACTTCCGTCTCCTTCCTAAGACTCAAAGTTTTTTGTTTCAGTTGCTTTTTTTTTATTTTATTTTTATTCATTTTCCCTCCTATTCTCATGTGAAGGGGAGGTAGGAATGTGAATCAAGCCACTGAACCTGATCACTCCCAGCTGCCAGAATGAGGTGTGAACATCAGACACATTATTTGGACTATATCTTCTGTCAGGGCTCTGAGTTGGCTGCTTCTGATGTTGGACTCCAGCACATCTAGAAAGAGAAGCAAACTCTTCTTGATGTGCGCAGAATCAGAGCTGGTGGTTAGTCCTGTTGGGATTCACTCACCCACGGACATTTTCACCTTTTTCTTTTATTTCCCTTGAGGGTAAGCAAGGGAATGAGGTACAAAAATTAGATCAAATAAGCAACTTTCAGGATTAAAAGATTTTAAAATGTAGGTCATTTCACGTAATTTCAGACTTCTAAATGGGAAGGAGCCATCAGAGTTGAATCACTTTACATTCCCATTTAGCAGACAAACAACCAGAATAATTCAGCTCTCTGGCGATCTGTTTTGTTTTCTGCAGACACAGTCTAGTGGTGTTAATTCAGAGTGCTAGAATGACTATGCTTCTGTATTATTTATCTTACTGTGCATCTAAAGTTACACAAGACAATGCCAAGCCCTAAAGATTATTTATTTCCATGAAAAGAGCTAAAAGAACAAAAAAGTGAGAGCTTACAACAGTTTATGATCAGTCTTGCAGCTACAGGACTTCTTTCTATTCATTCCTCCGATTTTTGAGGTGTTTTCAGGTTTATTCAACTTTGTTCAGCTCCCCAGAACTAGTCTAGATTTACAGCAGTGAGTTAGGGTGACAGGACCAATTAGACATGCAGGATGAAATTTTGGCCCCATTGAAGTCAATGGGAAGTCACCATTCCATTCAGTAGAGCAGTTGTCATCCATAGTTTTAGTAGGCATGTCTTTAATAAGGAATCCGCTCAAAATATCTGCACTGGAGTTAGTCTGACATGAATGAGGAAGGCCACATTGATGTTTTTGTACCCTTGATAGTGCTCCATTTATTCAAGTATATTCTTAACTCTGCATCAGTTTTCAGTACAAGTCATTTTGTGAAAATTGTTAGGAGAAATGTATCCTGTCTAGTCATCTGGAAGAGAATATGAGGAGGCGATTGAGGACTAATGACTGTTTCCTGTGTTTACTTTATAGAATATGCATGATAGGAGTTGTTAAATTGTGTTACCTAGGTTTCTGTCCCTTCGAACTAATCCAACAAACTTGATAGCATGACTATTCTTGTGTGAAGGAACATTGTGTGTGGATGCAAAGTGACAGTTAGAGTCAAGAGCCAAGTAATAACCTGAATTGCTTCTACACTGGAGACAACCTCTTCTGGATAAGAGCAGAGATAAGTTTGGGATAACGGGTTTTCATTAAAAAAAAAAAAAAAAATCTCAGAGAAGGGTGGCAGGCTGAATTAAGTTCAATATCAGAGTCATGGAGTAAAATTCTGTGACCTTTAGTATGCAGGAAGTCAAGCTGATAGATCAGAGAGTCATAGAAGAGCCTGTGAAATAAGGAGAAGTATGAACTTTCAATGAGGAGCAGATCAGGACATAGAGCAAGAGGCCCTATTTACTTTCTTTGAGCTTTGATTTCTTTGAATTTAATATCTGGGGTATCATACAAAGCAATATGAAGCTTACACCCTCCTTTTGCTTATTTGGAGAAAGCTTACTTGGTCTTTGGAAGTAATTAAGGTATTTTGGTGTTTTTTGTTTTTTGTTTTGTTTTTTTTTTTCTTAACAGATATTCCATGCTTTCATTTGTTTTCATAATAATTCATTTGAACAAGCTCCAAAAATATGTTTTAATACATTTGCATTTCTCAATAGAATAAGGCAAATTGTGTTTTAACATCAGAGGACAAATCAGTGACTCTTCTGGATGCACTGGAATCATGCAAATAATAACCCATTGGGAATCTTGCAAAGTCTCAACTTCTTATTTGTTTAACCATAATTGCATATTTATAAATTACAGCAGACTTTTCTAATTAATTTTGTATCACATGAATAACATTGCTTTGTAACAACCTGCTATATTACTAAAATCATTGCCAAGAAAACATAGCAGTCTGGAGTCACATTTAGTTTGAAGGGAAATTACAGGCAGCCTGAGCAGAGACTAGCTTTTTGTTTCACTCATGAGAGGTAATTACCAACTCCAAAATACGAAGATAAAAGCCTTTCAATAAACTGACACCTTCTGCACATTAAGTCCCCAGAATGTTTTTAATTCTGTCAAACATAAAGGAGATGTACAAATAAAAACATGATTTGGAATCAAGCCAACCAAAGTGATAGTATTTGGCAAAAACGTAGTTATGGTGGATTTCCTTCTGTGCCTAAGCAGTCAGAATACGGAAAAATGCAAGGCCCCATCCTAAAACATGCAAAACTATCTTTGGTCACACTAGATGCTTAGATCTTTCTGCAATCAAATCTGTGGTCTGTGTAGCCAGGGGATCATTTAGATATCAGCTGGCAGATATGACACAGAATTTATGGGAAATCCATAAACCACAGCAGCTGGAAGCCGGAAAGTGTGTCTCAAAGGGCATTAAATGTTTGTGTTTAGGTAACTGAATCCTTCCCTTGATCTCTACAAGTCCACAGTACATGGTCTTCATTCTGCCTGAGCTCAGACAGCTTACAAATCCCATCTGTTGTTACATGCAAAATCTTGTTATGGGCAAAGAGGAGCACATCTGATTGGCAGAACTGAGGATTTCTTGTTAGGATAATTAATGTATTATCTTTCTAGGCAAAAACTCTACAGTTCTTTTTATTAGGCCAGACATACCATTATACCATTATTGTTAATAATGAACTTAAGACTGATTTGGACAAAATCTAGTATTTGCCCCCTTTTTTGTTGTTACACTCAGACTTCTAGTGTCTCGCTGATTGCTAAGGTTAATATTGCCTGTTTTTCCCAAGAAGGAGGAAGGGGTCATGATGAGTTACCAATGATCCAGGTTCTTTACCCATCTTCACATTAGGCTTATGCTGAGGAAGTTTTTACTCCATTATTTGGTGAGTTTCTTGGGTATATTTTGATACTGTTTCATAGTATGCCTTTTTTCTTTGGTTACCCGCTAAAGTTTGAACCTACACCTTCACCTTTTACAGATTGGGTTAACACAACAAGATGATGTTTTTTTACAAATGACTATTCAGATTTGTTAGACTTTTCCATATATGACATTCACAGAGCTAAGCTAAAACAACTTAGCTACAACAATTTAGGCATCTGACAGCTAGGCAAATGTTATTATAAGTGAAACAGGCTAAAATCAGCTCAGGCGGAGAGTGGCCTGGACAAATCCTGATGCCTGCCTTTGTGCATTAGTACAAAACTTGTGATATTTTACTAAGAAGGGTAAAAATCATATTTTCTGCATTAAAGTGGACAACTCAAAGCAGATATGTCATGGCTGCTCCTAGGAAATGTCCCTGAAAGGAAGGTTCTTCAGTTATTTTTTCATGATGTCATCACCTAGGTAGCATAGCTGGAGCTGTCATACAGTGTGTGTCTATCTGGCAGCTAAGTGTTCTCTGAAGGGGCATCTAACACAAAGGTTCATCAAAAGGATCCTCTTCTGAAAATGCCAACAGAATTGTTTCCAAAAATCTCTAAGAATCATGGAATATAGTGAGTTGCCATTTTGTCCTAGGGACTATTTACAGTGAAGAGGTAGCCAGTGACCCTCTTCTTGGTTTTGCCATGAACCTAAAGGTTTGCCTTGGGTATGTGACTTCTCTTTGTACCTTGCACTCTTGAAATCATAGAATCATAGAATCTCCTGATTTGGAAGGGACACACAAGGATCACTGAATCCAGCTCCTGGGTCCACACAAGACCACCTCAAAAATCAAACCCTATGCCTGAGAGCGTTGTCCAAACACTTCTTGAACTCCAGCAGGCTCGGTGCCGTGACCACTTCCCTGGGGAGCCTGTTCCAGCGACCAACCACCCTCTCAGTGAAGAACCTTTTCCTAACACCGAGCCTGAACCTCCCCTGTCACAGCTCCATGCCGTTCCCTCGGGTCCTGTCGCTGTCACCAGAGAGCAGAGCTCAGCGCCTGCCCCTCCGCTCCCCTCGTGAGGAAGCTGTAGGCCTCCATGAGGCCTCCCCTCAGTCTCCTCTTCTCTAGGCTGAACAAACCAAGAGACTTCAGCCACTCCTCATATGTCTTGCCCTCTAGACCCTTCACCATCTTTGTTGCCCTCCTTTGGACACTCTCTAATAGTTTCATACTTCTTATACTGTGGCACCCAAAACTGCACACAGTACTCAAGGTGAGGCCGCACCTGCACAGAGCAGAGCAGGACAATCCTTTCCCTTGACTGGCTAGCAGTGCTGTGCCTGATGCACCCCAGGATATGGTTGGCCCTCCTAGCTGCCAGGACACACTGCTAGTTCATATTCAGCTTGCCGTTGACCAAAACTCCCAGATCCCTTTCTGCAGGGCTGCTCTCCAGCCTCTCGTCCCCCAGTCAGTAAGTATAGCCAGGGTCGCCCCTTCCTGGGTGCAGAATACAGTACTTGCTCTCATTAAACTTCATACTGTTGTGATTGCCCAGCTCTCTGATTTGTCAAGATCTCTCTGCAAGGCCTTTCTACCCTCGAGGGAGTCAACAGCTCCTCCCAGTTTAGTGTTGTCTGCAAAATTACTTAGTATACCTTCTGGTCCTGCATACAAGTCATTTATGAAAACATCAGAGAGAACTGGCCCTAAAATGGAGCCCTGTGGAACCCCACTAGTGACTGGAAATGTATCAATAAGAAAATTAAAATGAGGCCTCTCCTGTTTTCTTGGGACAATGCAACACTAGTGCTGCCTGGACGTTAAGAAGGTGACTAAAAACATTGGTCTGATTACTCTAGCTGACAATTTTTCTCCACAGAAATCTGAAATTCTTTAGCTCAAGGGTAAATGAAAATAAACAAATAAATAAATAGATTAATTAATTAATTCCTAACCCATAAGTTTTTCATCTCTCCCAGACCTGCAGAATAAAATCTCATAGGGCAAAGGATCATGACATACCTTAATGGCTGATTCCCCAACTTCAATGTGGACATTTAAATTCTTTTTAAAACTTCTGTCTCCAATAGTAGCACAAAGCTGTGTGCACATGAAATACAGGCAAACAAAAACAGTATTCTCCCTGGAGAGAAAATGACAGAGAATGAATTGCACATGACCAATGTTAGTCACATTATTTGAGGTACTGTTGGCAGGCATCCAAATATTACAGTGATGGTGGTGAAATAATAAACTATAAAGAGCAGAATAATACAGATTATTAGAACGAATACCTCCCTTGTATATCTTACTTCCTTGATCATTAGCAGATCAGTATGAAGGCTATTTGCACTGCAAATCTTAATTGCAAAGAGGGCTTTGGAGCTGTTGTATCTAACTTTACTAAGAAATTCAGAATTAAAATATTATTAATGCCATCTTTTTTTTTTTTTTTTTTAATCTGGCAAAGATGCTCCCTTGGCTTCTGATTGTATATAATCTGATTCACAGTTAGCGTTAATCATCATAGTTTCATTGATGTGCACTGATTAGCCCTCAGGAGACACATGTTGTTGTAAACAAAGTAATCCTAATAAATTTGATGGAGATGTGATGATTTAAACCAGTCAAGAATATGGCCCATATCGTTCTATTCATATCCTATTGCTAACAAGCTTCATGAGAAAGAACACCTGATGATGAAATATGATTCTACAGAGCCATGTGAGCAAAACCATGTGCAAAAAAAAAAAAAAAAAAAAAAATATGGGACCAGTAAAAAAAAAAANAAAAAAAAAAAAAAAAAAAAAAAAAAAAAAAAAAAAGGTGGAAAAGGCTTACCTTATGCTGCTTGCATTTGGAGCTTTTTTCTGTTACATTATGGCAATTTTTTTGTATTCAGAATTAGCATTCTCAGTTTTAATATGTTTGCTTACATGAAATGCAGATTGTAATTAAATGTCAGGCTGTTTAATTGTGCCTTCATTTGTATAAATTAGAATGTTGCTATAGAAAAAGAAAAGAAATATAACACCTTTCATTTCCATTGCAATATTATATTTGAATTAATAGTTAAATAACATGAGAGAAAATATTTTTTCAGGGAATCAGTGTTAATTAGTATTTCACAGTCTGAAAAGATATGTTGCCACAGAGCATGTATCACTTGCTTCACAAAGACAAAATGCTTCAATAAAATGTTTTTCTGCCCAGGGACCGAAGAATGAGCACTTGCTAGACAAAACAGAATTCGAAGGATTGCTTCATCCTGCTTCTTAATTGTTTGGAACCAGCTCCTAGAAGGAAAATGAACTTCTAAGGTGGGACTTGAGTAGCATTAAGGCACCTGAATCCAAAGTGACTAATCCAGTAGATTGTTCTATTTGGGCTTAAGGCACATGAACTGATGGAATTAAGTTCATGCTAAGCCTTATCAGGTTTCAGAAATCAGGCAGTTTGTGTTCCAGTGAGCACCTTGGCAGTGTTCAGAGCCCTGGCAATATATTGTAGATTGAATTGCCATTGTGTATAACAGCCTGGTGATCAAATTGTCTTTCCAGAAGCAGGCGGCCTGCCTGTGGTCATTGCTCTCCTCAAAGAAGTGCAAAGCTCATGTCAAATTCTTTGCTAAGGCATAGGGCTGCAGGGAGGGGATGGCTGCTCTGTATTTCCCCCCCTGAAATCTTGCTACTGGAAAATGGTGACTTATGGTTCATGGGCAAGGGACAAGAAGAGAGAAATTTGGACAATAAATGTGGAGGTTTGTAGGTAGGGGACTGGATTGGTCCTGGTTGATGTTTTTGTTTATTCTCTTGTATTTTTTTTTTATGGGAAAATAGTTGTCTAACGTACATAAGCAGCCTTGGCAGCAGAGATCAGACTTTGGCTTCCAGGGTATTAAACCACAGTAAAAATCTTGAATGGTTTTGTGTACAGTGGCAGATCTGCTAAGGGATGGGTGGGAATGATGCCTCCAACCTGTTAGGGTTTTCCCCCCAAGATAGGTTATATGGGTACAAACTTTCCTGAAGGAGTAAAACCAAAACAATTTTTTCACTTGCTAGGAAGGATATAAATATTTAATCATTATTCACACAGCCCTAGCTGAGATCTCTTTTAATTGTTTGTTACTGTCACTGTGACAATTTTGGATATTTTGGCTATCGACATAAATCACAAGTCACTTACTAAGCCAACCCACATATTATCTGAGGACCAACAAAAGAGAAATTTTAACGTCTTCAGCAGGTTTTTCTTTCCTTGCACTGGGATCTGAAATGAAAATAGTGTTCATATTAGCTGCAACAGAAGGTGTTACAGACAGGTGAGACTGTTTATAAAGAAAACATCAAGCTAGCAGGACAGAAGGGCCTCACAGCAGTAAGGAATGACTGGATCCTTGTACCCACAAAAAGCAGCAAGTCAGTAACTCCCTGTGCTGCTGGGATTTTCCTGTGAATAAGATGTTGCCAGGACAGAGATTTTGCTGCTAACAAAGGAGCACATGCAGAGGAGTGCGGGCACTCCTAGGTCTGGTTTCTGTAGGGTTGCCTTCCCGTAGGTCATTGTACTGAAAACTAATGGGCACACTTCATAGGAAACAAGCACCATACAAAGAGATAGTTATTTATTTTAGATACAAAGTAAACAAGGACTGCATCTTTGAATATGCCTTTTGTATTAACACTGACTTGATTTATCTGTAACAGGGTAGGGCTCATTCTGCATTGTACAGGGTTAGCATTTCTTCAGGCTGACACACAATGGCTTCAGTAAAGTATATGTGCCTGTCGCATTAAAGGAGACTTATCAGAGTCAAACATTTGCCTGTTTCAGAGCCCTGCTAAGGGCTTTCACTGAGACAGTTTTGCAAAGTTGAATGTATTTAATAAAGTGACAGACATAACAGATTCGGAATTGCCATTGATAAATACGCTTACTGCAATAGTGCTAATATATGGTCATAGTGCCAGCAAAATGCTGTCCCAGATATTCCTCACCAAAAGGTGAAGGTGCAGAGCTTACCAAGAAGGCATCCCTGTCTTGGTGGAGGAGAAGGAGCAGAACTGACAACTGCCTCTTCTAGGTCTCCAATTTCTTCTTTCTCCCCCCGCTCTTCTTTTTTCCTCACTCTTTTTTCCTCACAAACTTTTTTTCCTAACTCTCCTTTTATATCCTAACCTTATCTGTTCCCTTCCTGTAGAACACGCTTAGCGTGATTTGGGTGAAGATTCAAGTACTACAGTCATATATGTTTAGCACGTACTTCATTAAGCTCATTATCATATTCAGGAATGTTAAATTTAATATTCATTTTACAAATAATGAAGCAAAAGGTTTCACTTGGGCACTGTGGCCTTCAAGATTCTGTTCTGCTGCCAAAGCAGGGCTGTCCCGCCACAACAAAACTCCCTTCTTTGGCAGCCTCTTACACCAAGCAGGCGGATCTCCATTTACAAAGTCTGTGTAAGAGATAAGCAGGAGAAAACTGCTCAGCTCCCCTTGCCCAAGGCCAGTGCTTATCAGTGATGCTAACAAGTCTGGCTATTCTCCACAGTGCCTAGGACTGTTTCACAGCAGTAATGGCTAATGCCTAATGGCAGAGTCACCTACATCGTATTAGGCTCCATTCCCCTCTGGAAAGGTGACCAAATACAAAACACATTGGGAAGGAGACCCAAGATGTGCTACTGTTGTGGTTTAACCCTGACAGGCAGCTGAGCACCACACAGTTGCTCACTCACTCTCCCCAGGTGGGATAGGGGAGAGAATAGGAAAGGTAAAAGTGTGAGAACTCATGGGTTGAGATAAAGGCAGTTTGCTAGGTAAAGCAAAAGCTGCGTGCACAAGCAAAGCAGAACAAGGAATTCACTCGCTACTCCCCATCAGCAGGCAGGTGTTCAGCCACTCCCAGGAAAGCAGGGCTCATCACGTGTAACGGTTTCTTGGGAAGGCAAACGCCATCACTTTGAATATCAAACCCTTCCTCCTTCTTTACCTAGAGCTTTTATTGCTGAGCCTGATGCTGTATGGAACATCCCTTTGGCCAGTTTGGGTCAGCTGTCCTGGTTCTGTCCCCTCCCAGCTCCCTGTGCACCCCCAGCCTCCTCGCTGGCAGGGCAGCACGAGAAGCTGAAAAGTCCTTGGCTCTGTGTAAGCACTGCTCTGCAACAACTAAAGCATCAATGTGTTATCAGCATTATTCTCATCCTAAATCCAAAACACAGCATTATATGAGCCTCTACAAAGAAAATTAACTCCATCCCAGCCTAAGCTGTGACAGCTACACCGTGTACAATGCATAGGATTTTTATGGGAAAATATTGGCTGGTCCATCCACAAGCTAAGCCAGGGTTGAATAAGGAGCATCAGCAAAGTACGTCCTTTGGCACTATTTATTTCAACAGGAAAGATATGGCTGGGAAACTGAGTTGGACTCCTATGCACAGTGACAGAAAGCAGAGAAAGTTATTATTCATGCAGTAATTATTCACAAGTTAAAGAACGGAGCGAAGAAACTAATTAAGCTCGAGCCCCAAATTAAATTCACTTTCGAGGGGTTTAGGGAGAGGGGTTATTGTCAAAGGCGTTTTTAATTGCTTTGTTCCAGTTGGAACTGACTAAAGTTAACACCTATTTATGCATACCTTTAAAAATCAGTCCCTACATGAAGAATGGAAATAAGCCACTTTTCCTTCTGTTTATGTATTTAGTATTAAAGTGTCACAGCTTAATCAAATCTTTCCTAGCATCTAATGTGCTCTTGTGGCCAAGAAGGCCAATGGCATCCTGGGGTGCTTTAGGGGGAGTGTTGCCAGCAGGTCGAGGGAGATGATTGTCCCCCTCTACTCAGCCCTGGTGAGGCCACACCTGGAGTATTGTGTCCAGTTCTGGGCTCCCCAGTACAAGAGGGACATGGAGCTCCTGGAGCGGGTCCAGTGGAGGGCAACCAAGATGATAAGGGGACTGGAGCATCTCTCATACGAGGAGAGGCTGAGAGAGCTGGGCCTGTTTGGCTTGGAGAAGAGAAGACTGAGAGGGGATCTTATCAATGTGTACAACTATCTGAAGGGAGGGTGTCAAGAGGATGGAGCCGGACTCTTTTCAGTGGTGGCCAGCGACAGGACAAGAGGCAACGGGCACAAACTGAAGCACAGGAAGTTCCGGCTGAATATGAGGGGACGCTTCTTTACTGTGAGGGTGACAGAGCACTGGAACAGGTTGCCCAGAGAGGCTATGGAGTCTCCTTCTCTGGAGATTTCAAAACCTGCCTGGATGTGATCCTGTGCAACGTGCTCTAGGTGATCCTGCTTGGCAGGGGGGTTGGACTAGATGATGTCCAGAGGTCCATTCCAACCTCAACCATTCTGTGATTCTGTGATTCTGCAATTCTGCGATTCTGTGAAGAGCTTGGGAGGGGAAAGATAAGAGTGGTGGGACATTGAAATGCAGTCCTCTTTCCCCCCATTAATAACCTGCTTCTTAAAGAATTCCCACATATTCACTGGCTAAATCTGGGACTCAGGAAGCAGAGGATCCATCTCTGTTGTGCAACGAAAAGTCTATTTCTGGGCTAGTAACTTCATATGTGTGTCATGAGTACAGAAGAGCTTGGTTTGGGGTGCGTTCTTTCACAGAGCAGCGCAGTGCTGAAACCAAGAAGCAAGGTAGATATTTCACCACTCCATACAGAATCACCGAATGGATGAGGTAGGAAGGGACCTCTGGACTCTTTTGCACCAAGCCCCCTGCTCAGAGTCACCTACAGCAGGCAGCCCAAGACCATGTCTGGATGGTTTTTGAATATCTCTGAGGAGAGAGACTCCACAACCTCTCTGGGCAACCTGTTACAGTACTCCAACACCTGCACAGTAAATAACGGCTTCCTGATGTTCAGATGGAACCTCTTGTGTTCTAGTTTGTGTGTCTCCAGTTGCTTTCCGGGACAAGCCATAGTCTCATCCTAAATTTTGAAGTGTTACTTAATTTCTCCAGGTCTCTATTTTTCCACCTTTTAAGTATTTTTTTTTTCAGTAGTTTTATTATTTTTATTCACACTATCTTTTCTAAAATTGTTTGTGCTTAACTGATACAATCTGCTCTTTTGCAGTTGCAATTCCTATTGTCAAGCAGTATATAGTTATCAGCAGACTGATTAATTTTATTATATATTTAATAACCTATTATGATTATTCATACTATGGTTGTATTACAAGACTTCAATAAAGGGAATGATTGCATTGTGCAAGATGCTGTGCAATTCATGGATAGATTTTTCTTGCATAATGTTTAGGGAGATTAGCAAAATAAAGTCTTAGGAGTAATAACAGGTACAGTGAAAATATTTTTCTTTATTCTTTTCATTTTTTGAAAAGAAAAAACACTGTGACAATAGCAAGAGTTACAACTGAACAACAGTTTCCAGGATCAAGTAGGCTTGAGAACAGCACTTTCAGCTACTGGTCAAATTTATCTTTGTTCCATCAGTTGAAGCATTCCTAATCAAACTGTTCAGACTCTCTTTAAGGTTGTTTGCCTCACTGTTATAGATGAAGGTGAAATCATTCCACGTGCAAAATTAGAATGACCTACTTGATAAGTCTGTGATAAAAATGTAGCTGACTACAGCAGCAAGGCAGCATTTGCACCTAGAGATAAGTCAGATAGAATGAGGCACTTCCTTTCCACTGGCTTGGAAGGTCGAGGAGAATAGGCATAATCTGGGTGTGATACACTTTTCTATAGCAATGGGAGTATGTTTTTTGTCTTGCTGAACACTAACACAGACTTGCAAACAAAATGACAGCATCACTTCTGAGCAAATCATTTTTTAATACTCATATTAGAACTTCAATATTTAGGATCAGATGAAGTGTATTTTTTTTTTCACAAGTCTTTACTGATGAAATAACAGAATTTGACCTGTTTTTGAAAACAATGAATATTTACATTGAAATGGGTCTGCGGGGCTCACATTTCTTTGTTGATTTTTTTTTCAAGGAAAAACAGTCACATATAGATTAACAAATTTATATACATGGTGTTTCAGATCAGACAAAATACTTCAGCTGGGCAGAATAACTTCTTTAATATCCTTGCCAGTTTGTTTGTTTGTTTGTTTTTAATCAAAATTAAAATTACTTCAAGGAACATCAAATTTCCATTCACTTCTGTGAGTTTACAGCTTTCTTTGTTTTCTTTTTTGAGAGGGTGGAATATACTTTCAAGGAAAATATTGTCAAAAATTAGAGGTATTATTTCTCAATGAAATGCACCTGGGAACAAACAGTATTTATTTTTCCTGCTCTGTAAATATTCATTTCTAATAACATATATTATGCTAGGCATATTCTAATGCCCATCTTGCCAAGCATATTTAATCTCACTCTAGAAATAATCTGAGCCAATCAAAAGCCATGTAGCCACATAGACATGACAAAGGAAAGGAAATTACCTCTGAGAGAAATGTCCTTTCTTATGTCCCAAAGATTCTCTGAAGTTCTCTGAAGGTTTATTGGCTGAGGTTTGGTATGTTAACATCATGCTAACATAGAATCACAGAATCACAGAATTGTTCAGGTTGGAAGAGACCTCCAAGATCACCTAGTCCAACCTCTGACCTAACTCTAACAAGGCCCACACTAAACCATATCTCTAAGCTCAACATCTAAACGTCTTTTAAAGACCTCCAGGGATGGTGACTCAACCACTTCCCTGGGCAGCCCATTCCAATGCCTAACATGTTTAAATGATTCCTGCATCCAAATTGTTCCTTGTTATGCAGCAAACAGTATAGTTCTGTCCTAGTTTATTCAGTCAAATTTTGAATCTATCATGGATTTAAAACTTCCTGATTTCCTAATTCCTACTCTAGAGCCTTAACTACAAGACAAACTTTACACAAGTTGGCCTTTACAGAAAAAAAAAAAAAGTATAAAAAAAAATCTAAAGGAGAAAACAACACATTTTTTTTCTGACTATCACGAGTTGGAGTTGGAGGAACTTTCCAGTCTTTGGTTATATATCTCCCTCTTTTCTCTCATCTCCTGAAAGTGGATGTGACTTTTCTATTAAAATCATTTTTAATTATGTTAAAATAAAACTGATTTTTTTTCCATTGTTATCCACAATATGCTCTGAAAATAGAATTGTCCTACTTCCAGCTCAGTAAGAAACTTATTAGAACTAAAATTAAAAAATATAAGTGATCAAAAGTAGCCTTTAAAATTCGTCTTTATCAAATTTTACTGATAGAGATTCCAAAGATATAACGCACAATGAAATCCTGTTGTCTTTAATGGGAGCTGCATTTATTTGCATGAACTGGGAACTGGTTCTGCCTCTTTCAGTTGATCTTCACCTTTTCTGTATCAGTCAAAAAAAGAAGACAGTTTCATCTGTGGACTCCATTTGAGTTTTAAAAATTTCTTAACTCCTGGATTATGTGTATTTCCCATAACCAAATATCTCAGATGTGTAACCTTATCAAAAGCCTTTTGAAATTCAAAGTTGATGGCAACCCCTGTGGTTTGCACATCTCGCCATAGCAGGAATAACTTCAGAAATGTATTATCTGTTTCTTTGCTCTGCAAATTCCATCCTGATGCACCTGAAAATATGGTCACTATCGCTGATAGCTTTTTATCTTCTTCTATTATAAAAGAAACAAACAGAACCCTCTGGGCTTAAAAAAATAACAATTTCTTAACCCCCGTCTCTGCCTCCCTGCTAGATTCTTTATTGGTCTGAACTTGTGGCGGTTTGTTTCATCTTCTGTCCACTGCAAATATTCTGGGAGAAGCACCTGTGGTTATTTATCCAAATAAAAGTCAAAGCCTACAGTGTAACTCAGTGACGTGTGAGAAGCAGGTGCAAAAATGCAAAATGCTTCACTGGACATAAAGTGAATAGAGGGGAATAAGAAAAAGAGTAAAAGAGGAAATGATAAGTATTAGATAAATAATTTATCAGACTGTAAAATTTATTTTCTATATAAATTTCTGTGTATTTCTTAAATATCCATTCTACCAATTACAGAGGTCATATTTCAGTCAGAACAATATTTCTGTGCTACAATGTTAATTCAACATGTAATGAAACTTTCTTTCCTCCTTTCAGTTGATGACACCATAGACTTCTGCCCTCTCATCCACCTATCTGTCTTACTACCTTATTATTTCTCTTTTCTACTGTCACCTTTCTATAAATTCACAGTTGACCTTGACTACCCCTTTTATGTTTTATTGGAATAGTTTTAATTTTTAGTGTCCCTCACTCTGTCCATTTTCTGCTTTGGGGTATTTGATTTGTTATCAACTTCAAGAAAAGGTGAATGAACTACTGGATCATTATTTCTGAAGGACGGTATTGATATAGTATTTATTCTATACTTCTGACCTTTAAAAGGGCAATGAAAGCATTCAGCTTCCCGCGTAACATTTTTTTTTTTTTTTTTAATCTAGCTGAGGGGTTTGCAGAGCACTGCAATTTTAGTACATTTCTTCTGAAAGGTATTGGCTGGTGATAAAGACATATTTGGGCTGGATAAACTGTAGTTCCTAGTCATTCTGAAACTTCTTGGGCAAGTAGCTTGCGTGTCTTCCTCATACACTTATGTTTTACATAGGTTTCACAAAATCGCAGAATGGTTGAGGTTAAAAGGGACCTCTGGAAGTCATCTGGTCAAACCCCCCTGCTCAAGCAGGCACGACACCTTGAGCAGGTTGCCGAGGACCATGTCCTGGTGGCTTTGAAGATCTCCAAGGAGGGAGACTCCACAACCTCTCTGGGCAACCTGTGCCAGGGCTCTGTCACCCACGCAGTAAAGAAGCGGTTGCTGATGTTCAGATGGAACCTCTTGTGTTCCATTTTGTGCCCACTGCCTCTTGTCCTGGCACTGGGCACCACTGAAAAGAGCCTGGCTCTGCCTTCTTTGCACCCTCCACTTGGGTATTTGTAGACATTGATAAGATTCCCTCTGAGCCTCCTCTTCTCCAGGCTGAAGAGTCCCAGCTCTGTCAGCCTCTCCTCCTAGGAGAGGGGCTCCAGTCCCTTGCTCGTCCTGGTGGCCTGGCCCTTCTCTGGACTGTTTCTAATACGTCCACATCTCTCTTGTAGTGGCAAGGCCAGAACCAAAACCTCCAAGTCTTGCCAAAACACATTGCTGAAGCCCGGGATTGAACCAGGGACCTTTAGATCTTCAGTCTAACGCTCTCCCAGCTGAGCTACTTCAGCCCTGCCCAGCCACAAACAGGCATGCAATTCTGTGTTCTGATGGAACATAAAGTCTCTTTCAGACCTCTACCATTCAGAGTGGTTTGGTGGACATATCACTCTTGTCCTGTTACTGGGCAGAACACTACAGACGGGAGAACACTGTGCCCCATGGAAATCAGTGATGCTCTGACCACAAGGACTGAATCTGATACAAGCCTGCAGACACTAACCTGTAGATGATTCTTCAGAGGTGACTACCAACACTGTCATGATTCCCCAGAGACAACAGAAAAAAGACTTTAAATTAGGATGTTTTCATTGCCTACAGAAAATAAAAACAAACAAAAGAAAAACAACGAGAACTGGTAAGTTAGCATGGGGCCTTGCTGAAAGTAGAAAGAAAACATTTTAAATCTCGAACAGATTCACTTTGGAAGAGGTTCACCATGATGGCTGGGGTTAAGGAAGAAATTTTCCTCAAATTTTTCAAGTGACTTAAAAAACTGATAATGTCCCTGAATTCTGGCGTTTTTTTGTTGTTGTTGTCATTGTTTTGTTTTGTTTTCACCTTTCCACTGTATCGGCTAATTTTTATAGACTTGTAGCCTTTCTCACTAATGGTATGAGGAAGCTTTTTGTCCTATGTGTGGAATGAAGAATTTTTTGAGGATTTTTCATAAGGCATCTAGAACATGTTTGCCAATGGCCCTGAATGATATAGCAGTTCCACAGTCACCTAGTGGTGGAAAGGAAAGGAAAGGAAAGGAAAGGAAAGGAAAGGAAAGGAAAGGAAAGGAAAGGAAAGGAAAGGAAAGGAAAGGAAAGGAAAGGAAAAAGGAAAGGAAAAAGGAAAGGAAAAAGGAAAGGAAAAAGGAAAGGAAAAAGGAAAGGAAAAAGGAAAGGAAAAAGGAAAGGAAAAAGGAAA